>CM059435.1:58177064-58265656 GCA_030390025.1 Squalus acanthias
GATGGGGTTTGGTGTGACGGGGGGGGGATGGATGGGTTGGATGGGGTTTTGTGTGTGACGGGGGGGGGATGGATGGGTTTGTTGTGACGGGGGGGTGGGATGGGTGTTTGTGTGACGGGGGGGTGGGGGTGGATGGGGTTTGTGTGACGGGGGGGGGGGTGGATGGGGTTTGTGTGACGGGGGGGGGGTGGATGGGGTTTGTTGTGACGGGGGAGGGATGGATGGGGTTTGTTGTGACGGAGGGGGGGGTTGGATGGGTTTGTGTGACGGGGGGGGGGGGTGGATGGGGTTTGTGTGACGGGGGGGGATGGATGGGGTTTGTGTGACGGGGGGGGGGGGGTGGATGGGGTTTGTGTGACGGGGGGGGGGGGGGTTTGTGTGACGGGGGGTGGGGGTGGATGGGGTTTGTGTGACGGGGGGTGGGGTTTGCACCATATCTGGATGGGACTGGCTTGTTGGACCAGCTGATCTTTTCCTGTCCTTTGTGAGTGTAAAGTTCCCTCAATGTCTCACCAGGTGAAGCAGTGGAGATAGATGAGGAGCGCGGTGGGACGATTTGAGAACTGCTGTCAATGCTTTCGGCTTCAAGTTTTTCCACTGGCCTCACCTCCAGTCTCAGGATGGCGCCCTCTGCTGCAAAGCGACAAGAGACCTTTTCCAGGCTTGAGCTGAAAGGCCGACTCCTGTTCCTGTGTTCCATCCCAGGGTGTCTTGAGTGCGATTGCTAGTTTCATGCTCTGGTGCCATGCGCACTTGAAGCTGGGTGGTGATTGCACCAGCTCATTTGACACAGGCACGAGAGGGAAGTGTTCAGCGCTGAAATTTTATATAAACCTTTTCCCTCATTGGTGTAGTAATGGTGTCCTCCTTATACTGTTCCTTCAGGCACGACTTGTACAAAGAGCAGTACAGGGCTATGTTTGTGATGAATTGCATCATTAACAGAGGAGAAGTTCTCAAATACAAGGAGCCAGCAAACAGAAACAGGAAGAGAAGGAACAGGTTCAAGAGGGTGAAAGGTCCATCGGGAACGATCTCAACTGGCTCACAGCAGGATGGGGAGCAAGACGAGATGTACCATCCAGTGCGCTGTGCAGAGTGCTCAGTGGAAGTGGCCGTGTTTGATAAGGATGAAGTGTATCATTTCTTTAATGTTCTAGCCAGCCACTGTTAAATCTGATCACGTTTCTTTTTTGTCAAGAGTTAACTTAAATTCTGCTTGCTATTTTTTTTTAATAATTCTTACGTTAACGATTGTAAAAATGGATACTGTGAGCCCACTCTCTGCTGCGATGGAACAATGAGCGATAAAGACCAGCTTATTGCTCAACTGTCCTGGCATTAAATAGCTCAATTTGATCCCCTAATGGCACCAGTGTGTAACTAAGCCATACAGAGCAGAGGGCCCCAAGTGTGACTGCTGGTCTGTGCGGAGTTACCTCAGCAGGGCAGCAGTCAGGGCATTGCTGCACTAGGTAGGATCTCCACTCCTGCATGAGAACAGGATCTGGTCCTCTTTGTGCTGTCCTCAGTTGCCCCACTGGCCAGTCTGATATGGAAAGAACATCCGTGTTAGATACGCAGGGCCTTGGCTTTCCCTCACCATGGGTCTGTGACCAGACATCAATCCCACCACCAGAGGCAGGAACAATCATTTCAAAACATGACCATTTAATCTGTATATGTCAATTTACTGTGCTCCTTGTACTCTTAAAGATATGACTAAATAAATCATTTTGCTATTTAATGGGGTGAATGTAGCTCTTGTCTTCAGAGAGAAAACAAACCTATAAAAGCATGGAATTGGTTATCTCTTAAAGGTAATGTTTTTCCAGGTTTATAATAGCAATCAAGACTGGGAGCACAAGCTGACTCGCCCTCCCTGCCCAAGCTTGCAAAGCTGGATCAAGTTTGCCGGTTTTAAAGCAATTGAATGAAGTACATCTAAGATATGACCTGTTATCAAAACTGGGTTAGTGCCCTGATGGCCCAGTGGGTTAAGGCAGGGCCTAATAAACCTGGTGCCTTCCGATTGTTTAGGTTTAACTCCTGTGCGGAGTTAGCAGATCTTGGCATTAAATTGGCCCCAGTACTCTAGGCTAGACAGTGAGAAAAATCAGCTAGGATTCCACATAGCTTTCTGGACACTCCAGCTAAATATTGGGAAGACCGAAGCTCATTCTCTAAAACAAACTCCATTCCTTAGCCACCGACTCCATCTCTCCCTGGCACCTGTGAGGCTGAACCAAACCATTCCCAACCTTGGTGTCATATTTGAGAGATAAGCTTCTGATTACATACCTGTTGCATCACCAAGACCACCTACTTCCACATCTGAAACATCACTGGACTCCATCCCACCGCACCACATCTGCTGAAACCCTCATCCATGCCTTTGTTACTTCCGCACCTGACTATTCTAATGCTCTCCTGGCTGGCCTCCCATCTTCCACCCTCCATAAAAACTTAAGCTCATCTAAAACTCTGCTACCCATCACCTGTGCTCGCTGACCTACATTGGCACCAAGTTAAGCAACACCTTGATTTTTAAATTTTCATCCTTATTTTCAAATCCCTTTATGGCCCTGCCCCCCCCCATTTTTAACCTCCTACAACCCTCAGATCTCCACACTCCTCCAATTCTGGCCTCTCGTGCATCAGATTTTAATTGCTCCACCATTGGTGGCTGTGCTTTCACCTGCCTAGGTCCTAAACTTGAATTCCCTTCCTAAAACCTCACTTTCCTCCTTTAAGACACTTAAAAACCATCTCTTTCATCTGTCCTAATATCGCCTTGTGTGGCTTGCTGTCAAATATTGTTTGATAATATAGCCCAAGGTGCTTCATGGGAGCATTATGTTAAGTGCTATATAAATGCAAGTTGTTATATCTCAAGTGAAAAGACCCCCAAAACACTAGCCAGTCTTCTGAAGTGATCCAAGTGAAAGTGGCAAGTTGGATCCAAAATTGGCTCAGTGGTAGGAAGCAAAAGATAATGGTTGACCGGTGTTCTTGTGACTGCAAGGCTGTTTCCAGTGGGGTTTTGCAGGGCCCAGTACTCTGTCCTTTGTGGTGTAGAATCAATGATTTAGACTTCAATGTAGGGTGCATGATTAAAATGTTTGCAAAGGATACAAAAATTGGCCATGTGGTTGCGAGTGAGGAAGAAAGCTGTAGCCTGCAGGAAGAGTGGTCAGAACAGTGGCAAATGGAATTCAATCTGGAGAAGTGTGAGGTAATGCATTTGGGGAGGGCTGACCAGGCAAGGGAATACCCAATAAATTGTATGACACTGAGAAGTGTAGAACAGCAGGACTGTGGAGTGCATGTACACAGATTGCTGAAGGTAGGACAGGTAGTTGAGGCATACAGGATACTTTCCTTTTAGCTGAGGCATAGAATAGAAGAGCAGAGAGGTTATGCGAGAACTGTAAAAACACTAGTTAGGCCACAGCTGCATACAGTTCTGATCACAGTACAGGAAAGATGTGATTGCACTAAAGAGGGCACAGAGGATATTGCCATGACTAGAGAATTTTAGCTATGAGGAAAGATTGGATGTGCTGGGGTTGTTTTCTTTGGAACAGAGGCTGAAGGGAGACCTAATTAAGGTGTATAAAATTATGGAGGGATCCCGATAGAGTGGATAGGAAGGAAGCACCCATTTCCCTTAGCAGGAATGTCAATAACCAGGGGGCATAGATTTAAAGTAATTGTTAGAAGGGTTAGAGGGGAGTTGATAACTTTTTTCACCCAGAGCGTGGTGGGGGTCTAGAACTCACTGCCCAAAAGGGTAGTAGAGGCAGAAACCCTCACATTTAAAAAGTACTTGGTGGTTAACATAAAAAGGGAACACAAAAATCTTTTACCAGCATGTAAGCAGCCAGGGGAGGTGGGGGCTATTAGAGACAAAGAAGGTCATGTATGCTTAGAGGCGCAGGGCAAGGCCAGAATACTCTAGGAATACTTTGTATTGGTGTTTACTAAGGAGGTGGATGCTGACAAAATATCGGTAGAAGTGGAAAAGGTAGAAGCAATGGAAGGGGTGAAAATTGATACAGCATGTACTAGAAAGGCTGGGTATGCTTAGAGTGGACAAGTCACCTGGTCCAGATGGCTTGCATCCCAGGTTGCTAAGAGAATTGGGGGAGGAGATAGCAGAAGGGCTTGCCATAATTTTCCAATCTTCCCCAGATGCAGGGGAGGTGCCTGAGGATTGGAAAGTGGCAAATGTAACACCATTGTTCAAGGGTGCAAGAACAATCCTAGTAACTACAGGCCAGTCAGTTTAACAGCACTGGTGGGTAAAGCTTTAGAAACAATAATCAAGGAAAAAATTGACAGGCACTTGGAGAGGTTTAAACTAATTGAGAGCCAACACGGATTTGTAAAAGGCAGATCCTGTTTGACTAATCTAATTGAAGTTTTTGATGAAGGGAATGCAATGGATGTTGTCTACATGGCTTTTCAGAAGGTGTTTGACAAGTTACCACATAGAAGGCTGATCAACAAAATTGAGGCTCATGGAATAGGTGAGTCAATGGCAGCTTGGCAGAAGGAACAGGGAGAGGCAATATACACTTAGTGGCACAGTTTTAAAGAGTGTGCTGGGACAGAGGGACCTGGGAGTTAATGTACATAATCCCTGAAGGTGGCAGGACATATTGAGAGTGGTTAGCAAAGCATATTGGATCCTGGGTTTCATAAATAGAGGCATTGAGTACAAAAGTAGAGAAGTTATGTTGAACCTTTATAAAGCACTGGTTAGGCTACAACTGGAGTATTGCGTCCAGTTCTGGTCACCACACAGGAAAGATGAGAGGGTGCAGAGATTTACCAGAATGGTTTCGGGGATCTTAGCTACAAGGACATGTTGGAGAAGCTGGATTTGGTTTCATTAGAGCAAAGGAGGGAGGTTGAGGGGTGATTTGATAAAGGTGTACAAGATTATGACTGGTTTGGAAAGGCTGTTCCCACTAGTTGATGGTACAAGGATTAGGGGGACACAGATTTAAGGTTTTGGGCAAGAGACACAGGGGGTGGGGGGGGGGGGGAAAGAGAGAATGTGAGGAAAAAACTTTATGCAGCAAGTGGTGAGGACCTGGAATTTGCTGCTGACGAAAGTGGTGGAAACGGAGACTGGATAGGCACTTGAGGGAAATAAACTTGCAGGGCTACAGGGAGAGAGCTGGGGAATGGGATTGACTGGATTGCTCTACAGAGAGGTTGGAGCCAGCATGGACTCTATGGGCCAAATGGCCACCTTCTGTGCTGTTATGACTATATGCACTTGAAGTGCTGTAACTTAAAAGGCTGTGGACCAAGAGCTGGAAAGTGGGATTAGACTGGATAGCTCTTTTTTGGCTGGCACAGGCGCAATTGGCCAAATGGCCTCCTAAGAACAAATAGGACTATGAACAGGCCATTTGGCCCCTCGAGCCTGCAGTGGCTTCAATATCATGGCTGATCTAACTCAACTTTCCTGCACGATCCCCGTATCCCCTTAATATTCAAAAATCTATCGATCTCAGTCTTGAGTATCCTCTAGGGTAGAGAATTCCAAAGATTCACCACCCTCTGAGTGAAGAAATTTCTCCTCATCAGTCCTAACTGGCCAACCCCTTATTCTGAAGACTGTAACCCCTGGTTCTGGACTCCCCAGCCAGGGGAACCATCCTCCCTGCAAGCCCTGTAAGAATTTTGTATGTTTCAATGAGATCACCTCATTCTTCTAAACTCTAGAGAATCTAGGCCTAGTCTACTCAATCTCTCCCAGGAATCAGTCTGGTGAACCTTCCTTGAACTCCCTCTATGGCAAGTATATCCTTCCTTAGGTAAGGAGACCAAAACTGTACACAATACTCCAGGTGTGGTTTCACCAGGGCCTTCTTTAATTGCAGTAAGACATCTTTACTCTTATACTCAAATCCTCTTGTAATAAAGGCTACCATACCATTTGCTTTCCTAATTGCTTGCTGTACCTGCAGGTTAACTTTGTGATTTGTGTACAAGGACACCCAGGTCCCGCTGAACACCAACATTTCCCAATCTCTCACCATTTAAAAAATACTCTTGCTTTTCCTACCAAAGTGTATAACTTCACATTTCTGTGATGCAAATTTCTATCATTCATAGCAGCATAGAGTACTTCCAGTTGAGGCTTGACAATTTGATGCATAGTATTGCTCCCAGTCAGTGTACCTCAGCCAATTACTGCCATGAGCAGTTTGATATCATTGGCCCAGGAACTGGAATGAGACTGCTCAGACCATTACCTACCAATCTTGACAGGGATTGGAACCAAAGGGCCAGGGTGAAACCAAATGCACCATTAATAAATGAGGAACAGAACAAATGACAGGGACTTTAATCATTCTATTGCCAAGAATGGAGTACAATTAAAATCATATGTATAAACTTTATTGAGCAAAATGGTTATGAACTAATGATTATAAAAACTTACAGTACAACAGTTATAGCAATAATCCTGGAATGAAGTTAGAAACATCAGACAGCTCCAAACCCTCAGGGGATTCTGGACAAAATATTAATATAAGTAGCATACATTACAGCCTAAATCTATCAGAAAAATTTGGAGTGTGTGGAACGGTTAGTTGCTGCTCACTGGGTTTGATGTCCACTTTCTTGTAATGACGAATAGGATTTGCTTTGTGTACCTGCAAAGAGGAAAAAAATATTAAATGGTTCAGCAATCTGGTATTTCAGTTTAACATTCATATGTTTACTAACAGAATGCAGGACACTGGGATTCCCAGGTTCAGGATACCTAATGTGCCACAACTCACCATTAGCACAATTACTACACTAGAAAAGTGTTTGTTATCCATCAGTCTCATTCAGATCTCTGAACACAAATAGTTAGGGTGGGGAGGGATGGATGGACATTTTTTCTTTGCAGAATACAAACCCTACACAAAGTGTAACTTCCCTTCAATGGAACAGCCATGGTGGCAGGTAAAATTCACATTTTATTATAAAGAAATAATGGTGCTAAAACCTTAACACAGTTTTTAAATAACCAAGTATTAGGTTTACTAACCCTATCGGCTCAAAGAGCAATGTAATGCTTTCAAATACCAGGACAGAGTCAGATATATCCAGCACTATACTTTAACCCCATTACGCTTGCAGATAACCAGCTACTCACTAGTTCCTGCCTAAGTCGGGCATTTTCTTCTCTTTCATTCTCTTCAGCTTCTTTCTGTTTTTCCTGTTCGACCTTCTCTCGCATGGATTCTTTCTCAGCTTTGTACATTTCGAATTCCATGCGCTCTTTTGCACGCTTCTCTGTTGCCAACTCAAACTTCTCCTGAACCATGGAATCTAAATTTGGAAACAATGAAAAACAAGAGTTCAAATAATAAAGATCTGCCCAATCATCATTTGTATATTGTGCAACAGGGGTGGTGTTCCAGAATATTCTTGCCTTCACCACCCCTGACCTCAAAAGGAACGTCCATGTCTCCATTGCTAAAACTGCCAAGAAGCACACTTTCCTTTCATACTAAGCACTTCTGCCCTTCAACTCTTAACACTCAAATATTGCTTCCAAATTTAGGGACGCTCCAACACCTCATGCTGTTGGCCAAGATACCAGGAAAAGCTCGTCAGTCATAACGGCGCAGGAGGCCATTCGGCCCATCGAGTCCATGCCGGCTCTGTAGAGCAATCTAGTCAGTCCCATGCCCCCGCTCTATCCCATAGCCCTGCAAGTTTATTTCCCTCAAGTGCCTATCCAGTCTCCCCTTGAAAACATTGTGTCTCCGCTTCCACCACTTCCGTCAGTAGCAAATTCCAGGTCATCGCCATTCGCTGCATAAAAGTTCTCACATCCACCCTGTATCTCTTGCCCAAAACCTTAAATCTGTGTCCTAGTCCTTGTACCATCAACCAGTAGGAACCGCCTTTCCCCGTCTAGCCTATCTAAACCAGTCATAATCTTGTATACCTCTATCAAATCACCCCTCAACCTCCTTTGCTCTAATGAAAACAAATCCAGCTTCTCCAACATGTCCTTGTAGCGAAGATCCCCCATCCCCAGAACCAGTCTGGTAATTCTCCTCTGCAGCCTCTCAAGGGCCTTCACATCCTTCCTAAAGTGTGGTGACCAGAACTGGACAGTACTCCAGTTGTGGCCTAACTAGTGCTTTATAAAGGTTCAGCATAACTTCTCTACTTTTGTACTCGATACCTCTATTTATGAAACCCAAGATCCCATATGCTTTGCTAACCACTCAATATACCCTGCCACCTTCAGGGACCTATGCACATTAACTCCCAGGTCCCTCTGTCCCTGCACACTTTTTAAAACTGTGCCATTAAGTGTATATTGCCTCTCCCTGTTCCTTCTGCCAAAATGCATCACCTCACACTATTAAATTCCATCTGCCACTTGTCTGCCCATTCTGCTAGTCTTTCTATGTCCTGTTGCAGTCAATTGGTATCACTGTTTGCCACACCCTCAAGTTTGGTGTCATCAGCAAATTTAGAAATTTTTACTTTGTATTCCAATATCCAGGTCATTTATATCAAAAAAAGCAGTGGCCCCAGCACTGACCCTTGGGGGAACACCACTGTCGACCATCCTCCAGTCTGAAAAACAGCCATTTACCACAACTCGCTGTTTTCTATCCTTAAGCCAATTCCTTATCCAAGCTGCCACTGACCCACCTATTCCATGAGCCTCAATTTTGTTAACCAGCCTTCTGTGGTACTTTGTTACATGCCTTCCTAAAATCCATGTAGACAACATCCATTTCATGCCCTTCATCAATCCTCCCTGGTACTTCATCAAAAAATTCAAATTAGTCAAATATGATCTGCCTTTTACAAATCTGTGTTGGCTCTCCTTAATTAGCTTAAACCTCTCCAAGTGCCTGTTAACTTTTTCCTTAATTATTGTTGCTAAAACTTTATCCACCACTGATGTTAAACTGACCGGCCTGTAGTTACTAGGATTGTCGTTGCATCCTTTGAACAATCCTCAGGCACCTCCCCTGCATCTAGGAAAGATCGGCAAGCCCTTCCACTATCTCCTCCCCCAATTCCCTTAGCAACCTGGGATGCAAGCCATCTGGACCAGGCATCTTGTCCACTCCAAGCATACCCAGCCTTTCTAGTACATCTTGTCTTATCAATTTTCACCCCTTCCATTGCTTCTACCTTTTCCATTTCTACCAATATTTTGTCAGCATCCACCTCCTTAGTAAACACGGATACAAAATACTCATTGAGTATTCTAGCCTTGCCCTGCACCTCAAAGCATATATCACCTTCTTTGTCCCTAATAGGCCCCACCCCGCCTCTTACTACCCACTTACTGTTTACATGCCAGTAGAAGATTTTTGGGTTCCCTTTTATGTTAACCACCATTTTACTCTCATCTCTTTGCCAATCTTATTTTGATCTTCACTTCCCCTCTCAACTTACTGTATTTGGTCTGGTTCTCCCTTGAAGAATTCACCTGACATGCATCATACACCTCTGTTTCATTATCTTCTGTATCTCCCTCATCATCCAAGGAGCCCTTGCTTTTTCCCCCCCCCTTACCCTTGGAATGTACCTAGCCTGTACTTGAACATCTCTTTAAAGATCACCCATTGTTCTGTTAGTTTTTCCCGTCCGTCTTGGGTTCCATTTTACCCAGGCTAGATCCTTTCGCATCCCATTGAAGTTAGCCTTATTCCAGTTTAGAAGTTCCACTCTAGATTGTTCCTTGTTCATCTAAATCTTATGATATGATGATCACTCATACCCAAGTGTTCTCCCAAACACTTGGTCGACCTGGCCCACCTCATTCCCCAGCACCAGCAATGCCCCCTTCCTAGTTGGGCCAAGAACACACTGGTCAAGGAAATTCTCCTGAACACATTTCAGAAATTCCTCCCCCTCCTTTCCCTTTACCCTAGCATTATGCCAATCGATATTTGGGTAATTAAAATCCCCCAATATCACCACTCTATAGCTCTTGCATATCTGTGATTTCCCTGCAGATTTGCTCCTCTACTGCCTCACTATTTGGAGGCATGTAGAATACCCCCAATAGCGTGATCATTCCCTTTTTGTGCCTCAACTCTAACCAAATGGATTCTGTCCTTGTCCCCTCAAGAACACCCGCCATTTCCAAAACTACAATGTCTTCCTTAAATCAGCACTGCCACCCCACCTCCCTTTTTTCCTTCCCTATCTTTTCTGAACACCTTGTACCCTTGAATATTAAGTGCCCAGTCCTCACCGTTTAAGCCACGTTTCCGTTATTGCCACACGGCTAATTGTGCTTGTAGCTCACCAACCTTATTCACCACACTTTGTGCATTTATGTACATGCATTCTAAACCCATTTTTGAATTTTTTGTAGTCTTTTAGTCTGCTCCTATCTAATATGGTACTACTTCCATCTCTAGTACTATCCAACACACTCCCTTTCATGCACCTTATTCCTCTTTTCTGCTCCTATATGCTGGTGCCCATCCCCCTGCCAAGCTAGTTTAAACATTCCCAACAGCACCAGCAAACCTCCCCGCGAGAATATTGGTCCCGGCTCTGTTGGTGTAACCTGCAGCTTGTACAGGTCCCACCTTCCCCAGAAATGGTCCCAATGCCTCAGGAATCTAAAACCCTCCCTCCTGCAACATCTCTCCAGCCACGCATTCATCTGTTCTATACGCCTATTCCTGTACTCACTAGCACGTGACACTGGGAGTAATCTGGAGATTACCATCTTTGATAGTGATACTTCTCCCAACTACCCTCCAACCTCAATACTCTTCTGAACTTGCCTCATTCCTCCCAAGCTTCAAATATGACAACCAACATGCTCTGCCTTCACAATAAATGTCAATACTCAGCACATACTTCAATCATTTCCCCTAGAACCTCAACTTACTTCTCAATCTTTCACTCCTTTTAAAGCCCAATCTTGGCATCACAGACTCCTTTATTCACCCTCCCTCCTACTTTACACATATCCTGCACTACAAGCCATGGATGCTGACCTCTGCTTCTTCATAGTTCGCTTCAATAATACTGAGCCCCAAGGTTCTTCCTGCAAGTCTCACTATTCCAATGTGCATGCATGAATACACACTACCCCACCCTGCAGGTCAACTGCAAGTAGACAATCTTCAGACTACACCACTTGCATATTGCACAGCAGTAATCACCTTAAGGCAGTCAGCAACTGAAGATCTCAGATGGGGGAAAAAAAACATGTTTTTGGGCCGACTAAGTGAAGTGCAAGCCCCCATCCTCCACCTACACAAGACTTCCTCTGTTAGTGACCTTGGGTAATCCCAGCTCACAACATTCTACACCTCAACATTCACACTTATGCATGAGATTTCCTAATTGAAATGCAAATTGTTCAAAAACTATGAAAAAATACACAAGGTTCCTCCCATTTTCTTTCCTCCGCCTTCCAACAAACAAGAACTTCAAAATGAAAAACAAAGTTAACAAATACCTGTCATCAACGACCGCTCTGCCTTCTTTGGTAGAAATGGCTCACGGTAAATAACAGAATTGGGATTGGCTTTAAAGCACACCGCTTCCTTTTGTAGTCTCAGCTCTTCCTTCATCTGTATAAAGAAAGCAAATCTTGTTAAACATCCTTGGATGGAGCCAAGTATCCACGAACAATACTTATGACTATGAATCAATCACAGCAGCCTTGACCCATCCTTCCCAGGTCATACATGCACTTCCCAGCAAGAGTATCTGAATAGCAATTAATTCCAGGAACCCTGGCCAATTTTTCCCTTCCCAACTGCAGAAGTGCTGAAGCTAACTCACCACAGATGAGGGAATGAACCTGGACCTCCTTGGTCTATGATTCATTTAGTAGACTCACTGGATCATTGGAGGAGCCAGGACAAAACACATTCAATTCAGCAAAGTAAGTGTAGTCACACAGGATCAGAGAAACATACCATCTGTGTCCAGCGCTGGTCTCTGATAGCACCACGTTCTTCTATACGCAGATTGAACGGCTGCACTTTGGTCAGAGGCTTCACCACCTTCTCCGGTAAACTGGCAGATTCAAAGTCAGGAAGCAGTTGCGCTTTAAATGCAGGGAACTGCACAAGATAAGATAGACACTCCAATGACCATTGCTCATCTAACAGTTTAATATATTTATATAGCGATAACTTCAAGTAAGGAAATACCAGTGTATAGTCAGAAATGTTACCCAACAGAAATCAAACAGGTCCTTGTCAATTAACCATGGCATAGAATCAAAAGAATCTTACAGCACAAAGAGGCCATTCAGCCAGTCAGGCCTGTGCTGGCTCTTTGGAAAAAGCTGTCCAATTTAGTCCCACATGCCAGCTTTTCCCCATAACCTTGCAAATTAAGTCCTCATCAAGTACATGTCCAATTGCCTTTTATAAGTTCCTATGAAATCTGATTCCACCACCCTGTCAGGTAGTGCGTTCCAGATCTTAACCACCTGAAAGAAATTCTCAGTTACCCTCTAGTTCTTGTCAATTATTTTAAATCTATAACCTCTGGTTACAAACCCACTTGTCAGAGAAAATAGTAGAAAGAAACTATCAAAACCCCATAATTTTGAATACCTCTATTAAATCTCCCTTAACCTTCTCTGCTCCAAGGGAAACAATCCTAGCTTCTCTAATCTCGCCACATAACTGAACTCCCTCATCCCTAGTAAACACCCCCCCGTACTCTCTCCCCCAAGGCCTCGACATCGTTCTTAGTGTGGTGTCCAGAATTGTATACAATGCTCCAGCTGAGGCCTAACCAAAGATTTGTAAATGTTTAGCATGCCTTCCTTGTTTTTGTATTCAATGTCCCTATTTACAAAAGCAAGTATCCCATACACTTTAGCCCCCTTCTGAACTTGCCCTGCCACCTTTTGTGAATATGCACCTGCTTAATGCAATGTGGAAACCCCTTGAACTGAATTCTGAAGAGTGGTCATCTTCAAATGGATTGGATTTTAATTGAATTACCTCAGTCATCTCCTTGCGCAATTCCTGTATTTTCTTCTCCTTTAACACTTCCCTCTGTTTGTTCCGGGCCTCGAATGAGAACGGCTGAATTTCTACAGTCTTGTCTTTAGAGGATTTTGGCTTGAATGGGACACCATAGTGTGGCATGGAATTTGCTTTAATCACATGCTTTTCCTCCTGCAAGTTTCAATAGGTGAGGAAAATGTGAGCTCTGCAGTCACAATACAAGAGAAAAAAAGCACCGCACAACACTAGTTTTAGCAACACAAGGGCACACCATTTTAGAACCTGGATCCAAGTCAAAACCACTAGTACTCCAGATCTCTGCAAAGAAACCTTTCCAAGGTAGTTTAGTGAATGCTAAATGACTAATGCAGCAGTGCAGGACTTAGCTACTGCACAAGATAGTGGATTTTTAAAATTTAGTAAAGGGTTACAGTCCTTTTGAGAGCCACCATGCCCTCACTATATTCCAGATTGAATACAAGAATTAGACGCTGGTCAACTTTTGTTTGCTGGAAAATGGCAACGTTTTCATTAATTTCCACCCTTTCTTCCCTCATTGGGTAGAGCTCAGCACTGGCTGCCCTCCAGTCAACAGAATGCCACCTCCAACACAGCATTGAATGGCACCAGCCAAGGCAGTGCTCAGGCCTGATGCCAGTGACATTTCCTGGGCAGGACTCAATAAGGTGCCACACAAGGTTAGTACACAGTTAAGGCTCGTGGGACGAGGGGTAATATATTAGCACGGATAGAAGATTGGTTAGCAGACAGAAAACAGAGAGGGAATAAACAGGTCATTTTCAGGTTGGCAGGCTGTAACTAGTGGGGTACCACAAGGATCAGTGCTTGGGCCTCAGCTATTTACAATCTATATCAATGACTTAGACGAGAGGACAGAGTGTAATGTATCCAAGTTTGCTGATGATAAAGTTAGGTGGTAAAGCAAGTGGTGAAGAGGACGCAGAGGCTGCAAAGGCATATAGACAGTTTACGGGAACGGTAGCATAGTGGTAATTGTTACTGGACTAATGATCCGGAGACACGAGTTCAAATCCCACCACGGCAGCTTGGGAATTTAAAAGCTAGTATCAGTAATGGTGACCATGAAACTATCAGATTGTTATAAAAACCCATCTGGTTCACTGATGTCCTTTAGGGAAGGAAATCTGCCATCCTTACCTGGTCTGGCCTATGTGACTCCAGACCCACAGCACATGTGGTTGACTCTTAACTGCCCTCTGAAATGGCCTAGCAAGTCAGTCACTCAGTTGTAAAAAAAACACACAAGAAACAAGAATAAAACCGGACAGACCACCTAGTATCGACCTCAGCACCGACTACAGACACAACGGCACAGCCAGCCCAGTCGACCTTGCAAAGTCCTCCTCACCAAACATCTGGGAACTTGTGCCAAAATTGGGAGAGCTGTCCCACAGACTAGTCAAGCAACAACCCGACAAAGTCACACTCACAGAATCATACCCTTCAGTCAATGTCCCAGACTCCTCCATCACCATCCCTGGGTATGTCCTGTCCCACCAGCAGGACAGACCCACCAGGGGTGGCGGCAGTGGTATACAGTTGGGAGGGAGTGGCCCTGGGAGTCCTCAACATTGACTCCGGAACCCATGAAGTCTCGTGGCTTCAGGTCAAGCATGGGCAAGGAAACGTCCTGCTGATTACCACCTACCGCCCTCCCTCAGCTTATGAATCAGTACTCCATGTTGAACACCACTTGGAAGAAGCACTGAGTGTACCAAGGGCGCAGAATGTACTCTCGGTCAGGGACATCAATGTCCATCACCAAGAGTGGCTCGGTAGTACCACTACTGACGAGTCCTGAAGGACGTAACTGCCAGTCTGGGCCTGCGACAGGTGGAGAGAGAACCAACGAGGGAAAAAACCTACTTGACCTCGTCCTCACCAATCTACCGGTCGCAGATGCATCTGTCCATGACAATATTGGTAGCAGTGACCACCGCACGGAGATGAAGTCCTGTCTTCACACCGAGGACACCCTCCATCGTGTTGTGTGGCACTACCACTGTGCTAAATGGGATAGATTCAGAACAAATCTAGCAGCTCAAAACTGGGCAGCCATGAGGTGCTGTGGGCCATCAACAGCAGCATTGTATTCCACCACAATCTGTAACCTCATGGCCCAGCATATCCCTCACCAACATTACCATCAAGCCAGGGGACCAACCCTGGTTCAATAAGGAGTGTAGAAGAGCATGCCAGGAGCAGCACCAGGCGTACCTAAAAATGAGGTGCCAACCTGGGGAAGCTGCAACACAGGACTACATGCATGTGTAAAAAGTGGAAGCAGCATGCTATAGACAGGGCTAAGCAATCCCATAATCAACAGATCAGATCAAAGCTCTGCAGTCCTGCCACATCCAGTCATGCCACATCCACTCATGAATGGTGGTGGACCATTAAACAACTAACGGGAGGAGGAAGCTCCATGAATATCCCCATCTTCAATGATGGTGGAGCCCAGCACGCGAGTGCAAAAGACAAGGCTGAAGCATTTGCAACCATCTTCAGCCAGAATTGCCGAGTGGATGATCCATATCGGCCTCCTCCCGAGGTCTCCACGATCACAGAAGCCAGTCTTCAGCCAATTCGATTCGCTCCACGTGATAAAGAAACGGCTGAGCGCACTGGATACAGCAAGGGTTGTGGGCCCCAACAACATCCCAGCTGTCGTGCTGAAACTTGTGCTCCAGAACTAGCCGCGCCTCTAGCCAAGCTGTTCCAGTACAGCTTCAACACTGGCATCTATCCGACAATGTGGAAAACTGCCCAGGTATGTCTTGTCCACAAAAAGCAGGACAAATCCAACCCAGCCAATTACCGCCCCATCAGTCTACTCTCAATCATCAAAGTGATGGAAGGGGTCATCGACAGTGCTATCAAGCAGCACTTACTCACCAATAACCTGCTCACTGATGCCCAGCTTGGGTTCCGCCAAGACCACTCGGCTCCTGGCCTCATTACAGCCTTGGTCCAAACATGGACAAAGGAGCTGAATTCCAGAGGTGAGGCGAGAGTGACTGCCCTTGACATCAAGGCAGCATTTGACCGAGTGTGGCACCAAGGAGCCCTAGTAAAACTGAAGTCACTGGGAATTGGGGGGAAAACACTGCACTGGCTGGAGTCATACCTAGCAAAGGAAGATGGTTGTGGTTGTTGGAGGTCAATCATCTCAGCTCCAGGACATCACTGCAGGAGTTCTTCAGGGAAGTGTCCCAGGCCCAACCATCTTTAGCTACTTCATCAATGGCCTTCCCGCCAACATAAGGTCAGAAATGGAGCTGTTCCGCTCCATTCACAACTCTTCAAATAATGAAGCAGTTCATGCCTGCATGCAACAAGACCTGGACGACGTTCAGGTTTGGGCTGATAAGTGGCAGGTAACATTCGCGCCACAGAAGTGCCAGGCAATGACCATCTCCAACAAGCGAGAGTCTAACCACCTTCCCTTGACATTCGACAGTATTACCATTGCCAAATCCCCCCACCATCAATATCTTGTTTTTTGGGGGGGGGGGGTCCGTCACCATTGACCAGAAACTTAACTGGACCAGCCACATAAATACTGTGGCAACGAGAAGGTCAGAGGCTAGGTATTCTGCGGCGAGTGTCTCACCTGCTGACTCGCCAAAGACTTTCCACCATCTGCAAGGCAGAAGTAATGGAATACTCTCCACTTGCCTGGATGAGTGCAGCTGCAACAACACTCAAGAAGCTCAACACCATCCAGGACAAAGCAGCCCGCTTGATTGGCACCCCATCCACCACCTTAAACATTTACTCCTTCCACCACCGGCGTACTGTGGCTGCAGTGTACACCATCTACAAGATGCACTGCAGCAACTCGCCAAGGCTTCTTTGGCAGCACCTCCCAAACCCGCAACCTCTTCCACCTAGAAGGACAAGGGCAGCAGGCACATGGGACCACCACCACCAGCAAGCACCCCTCCAAGTCACACACCATCCTGACTTGGAAATATATTGCCGTTCCTTCATTGTCGCTGGGTCAAAATCCTGGAACTCCCTCCTCAACAGCACTATGGGAGTACCTTCACCACACGGACAGCAGCGGTTCAAGGCAGCTCACCACCACCTTCGCAAGGGCAATTAGGGATGGGCAATAAATGCTGGCCTTGCCAGCGACACCCACATCCCATAAACGAATAAAAAAAGACAGGTTAAGGTGAGTGGCATGAACACGGCTAGAATTTTTTTTTTTTTTTTAATTAAATGGAGAGATGCAGAGGGACCTGTATTTTCTTGTATACAAATCACAAAGTTAACATGCAGTTACAGCAAGCAATTAGGAAACCGAATAGTACATTAGCCTTTATTGCAAAAGTCGTTGAGTATATTTAAGACAGAATCTATAAGATTTTTGGATACCAAGGGAATCAAGGGATGTGGGGATAGTGCAGGAAGGTGGAGTTGTTGTAGAACATCAGTCATGATCCTATTAATGGCCCTGCTCCTATTTATGTTCTGATGCAGGACTGGAAGAACAAAAACCCCCAAGCAGGTGACAAATGGATCGAGGCCCTGCTCCAGCAACAGCTCTGATGCCAAACTGAAATAGGCCAGTGCACTGACTGCTCCCCTTCCAGCACCCCACAGGAATTAGTCAGTTGGTTTATATTGGCCAACAGAGTTTCTGTATTTTTAATCTATTTGGTTATTCTTGGGCATCCATAAAAGTGTAACCTTCACCCCTACCTTCTCTTCCTCCTGGTGTGGAATTCTCTCACGGTTCCTAATTACGAAAGCTGGAGATTTAGGCATGGTTATCGGTAGCAGTCTTTTCTCTGGGACTCCCTGCAAGAAAGTAATTTGCAGCATGTGAAACAACCCACAAGCAATAAAACTTGTTTTGATACAAACAAAAAGGGTCAACTATTGATCAAGAACTTGGCTGAATATTGCTTCAGCTCAATGGAGCTGTATATTAACCTTGGGAGAAGGAAAGGTGTCCCTTTGATTGCAAATCTCTACACAGGAACTTTTGAACCAATAACCAATTTTATTCCATGCGATGCAATTAGTTACAAACTAAACAAAAGACACCAGCCATAAACACAGCTCAATACAACAGTGTACAGTTCAGAATTGGACTGAGATTTAATCTGAATTGTCTGTGCAGCTATAAATTACTACAACAATGCCTGGAAATCTCCAGCTGCACTGTTTCTTGCAGGGCCAAGAGGTAGAGCATAAGAGAATCCTTACCACAACATCTTCTAGTATCCTAGTAGGACAGGGCCGTGAGTGGAAGCTGTAGTCCTCCACTTCATTAGGCTTCCGGTTTTCCTCTCGCTCCCGTATACGCTTCTCTATCTCCAGATCAAAACCAATAGGTTTCGTTGGCTCCTTCACTTGTGGCTTTTTTGGAAGAAGCGGGCCACCTTCCAGGATTCTAGAATTTACTTCCTGGGCTTTGAATTTGTATCTGCAAAAGCAGGAATCAGTTCTTAAGTGTGGTCCCATCTTCACCATAAGCCATTAAAATCCAAGCCCCAGGGCCTCAACCATGAAATTCAGACTGGTGACCTAATTGTCCCTTCATTTGACAGGGGGAAAACCTACCGCACTGCTCCCTACAACCATCTACTTGCAGCCTCACCTAGGTACATCCTCGGTCCTTTGTTCATACAAGAACCAGTGAGAATCAAGCCCAGCAAAGCACTGAAACATACCCATTTAATTTTGAAACAAACAAATACTGAACTAATATGTAAAATTTGAAAATAGAAACCAAAAAACTATAACCATGAAAAATAAAACTGTAAAATACACAATTCCAAACCCCACTAGGGCTTAGAAAGTTAATTTGGCAGGTTGCAGTGATCTGCAGATGGTGAAGGTTTGATGGGATGAACAGTCATTTGTAGTTCCAGTCAGGGAGATTGCCACACAAGCTTGGGCTGTAGCTGCAATGATCTGGGTGGTTCTCTGGTCTGTATTAGGTTGGCACAAAAAAGAGATATTCTGAGAGCACATTGCAAATGAGTGGTTTTCTGGAGGAACAAGGATTTTGCCCTACACAAGCTTTTTTATATAAATACAGGGAAGAAAAGCAAAGTGCTGTGTAAACCAATCTAAAATCACAAGCGATGGCAATTCCATTATCTGCTCAACATTGCAGTGTCAAACTGATGATCCTCACATACCATTTGTGGTACCCAAGAAGAGGAGTCTCACTGGGGCCTAGCGCAGCACAAACTCCTAGTTGTGAGGCTGAACCAGTTTAAAAGTCTACACCCCTCTGTTCCTCAAGCCACACATTCGTGTGACAAACTATACGCATCCGACACTTAAATAAACATTTAAGCATCAACAGATGAAGGGAAAAGTGTTCTCGGCTTTCTGGATCATTGCACTTACGACTGTATTTTCTCCAGTTCTTCAGCCTCTATTTCAGCTGTACTCTTACAGGTGGTTGGTCGAGCACGGGTCTTAGTCGCCAGCATAGGAGTATGAGGTCTAGTCAGTTTCACCTTCACAGACACCTTGGAAGGACCTAGGAAGGAGAGAGAGTAAGCTTTCAGCTTCCATCATGTATGTTTACAACAGTCATGAACCTTTAGTTACTGAGAGGCTATAGCAAAACCAGAAAGCACCATAGTGTCCTTTGTACAAGATCTTAGTTAGGCCTCCTCTGCAACAATGTCCCCAATTATGGTCCTCATGGTGAGATAGAGGCCCTGGAAAAAGTTGAGCGGTAGACCAATACCCTTAGATATCACAATAGGCCCAAAGAGCTGGGTCTTTTCACACCAACTGCATAGACTTTGAGGTGATTTGATTGCAGTATTTAAAATGGGACTAGACAGTGTAGTCTACTGAATTAGATAGATTAGGGAGAATGAGTGGGCATGTGTACAGGTTACAGAAGCAAGAACTAAGTTAGACGTTGGAGACAGATGGTCATTGACCATTGGAATAAGATGCCAGCTTGTGGAGAGAGTACAGATTTATGGTAAATATTCAAAAAGGAGTCGGAGGAATTACTGGACGAGGCAAATATTGCTGCATACAAAAAAGGTTGGTGGGATGTACCTCGGTCACCATTTCCTGGAGCGGGTTTTGAAATCACCAAGGATCATTATGCTTAGTTGCAACATGAACGAATGGGAGTGGCTCGATGGACCAGCTGGTCTTTGTCCCGATGTACATACACAGAAAGATGTTCAGTGTACAATCCAATTTTCAAATGATCAAAGCAGGTCTGGTCAGTTTATGTATTTATTCCACTGTACCAGAGTGAATGCATTAGTGGTTTGTTTTACATCAGAATTACAATTCAAAAGTTATCCAATGTAACTCAATCATTTATAATGGTTAGGAGAGGGGTAATTTCCTAACCAGCAATAACAGTATAAAGGGCAAAGAGGGAGAGGAATTCTTGAAATATGTACAAGAGAACTTTCTTAATCAGTATGTTTCCAGTCCAAAAGAGGAAATAGTGCTGGATCTAGTTCTGGCAGAATGAAGTGGGGCAAGTGGAGCATGTTTCACAGGGTGGGAGGGGGCATTTGGGGAACAGTGATCATAATATTAAGTTTACAGTAGTTATGGAAAAGGAAAAATTAAATGTGAAAATATTCAACTGGCAGAGGGCTAATTTCAGTAAGTTGTAGTAAAGGGGACTTTAGGGAAGAGTGACCATAATATGATAGAATTTTATATTAGTTTGAAAGTGATTTAGTTAAATCTGAAACTAGGGTCTTAAATCTAAACAAAGCAAACTTTGAGGGGAGAGTTGGCTATGGTAGATTGGGAAACTATATTAAAAGGTAGGACGGTAGACAACCAATGGCTAGCATTTAAAGAATTAATACATATTCCTTTAAGGCACAAAAACCCCCACAGGAAAAGTGGTCCAACCGTGGCTAACAAGAGAAGTTAAAGATAGTATTAGATCAAAGGAAGAGGCTTATAATGTTGCCAAAAAGAGTAGTAAGCTTGAGGATTGGGAGGATTTTAGAATTCAGCAAAGGAGGACCAAGAAATTGATAAAGAAAGGGAAAATAGAATGTGAGTAAACCAGCAAAAGACATAAAAAGACTGTAAAAGCTTCTATAGGTATGTAAAAAGGAAAAGATTAGCAAAAGTAAATGTGGGTCCCTTACAGGCTGAGACAGGAGAAATTATAATGGGGAATAAGGAAATGGCAGAGAAATTAAACAAATACTGTGTGTCCGTCTTCACAGAAGATGACAAAAAACTTCCTAGAAATAGTGGAGAACCAAGGCTCTAGCAAGAATGAGGAACGGAAAGAAATTAGTTAAAAAAAAGTACTGCAGAAATTAATGGGACTAAAAGCCAATAAATCTCCTGGACCCGATGGCCTGCATCCTAGGATTTGGAAAGAAGTGGCTATAGAAATAGTGGATGCATTGGTTGTCAATTTCCAAAATTCCATAGATTCCAGAACAGTTCCTGCAGATGGGAAGGTGGCAAATGTAACCAATATTTAAGAATGGAGGGAGAGAGAAAACAGGGAACTACAGACCAGTTAGCCTAACAGTAGTAGGGAAAATGCTAGAATCTATTATTAAGGACGTGGTAACAGGGCACTTAGAAAATAATAGGATTGGGCAGAGTCAACACGGATTTATGAAAGGGAAATTGCGTTTGGCAAATCTGTTAGAGTTTGAGGTTGTAACTAGCAGAATAGATAAGGGGGAACCAATGGATGTGGTGTATTTGGATTTTCAGAAGGCATTCAATAAGGTGCCAGACAAGAGGTTATTAAACAAGATTAGGGCTCATGGGATTGGGGGCAATATACTAACATGGATTGAGGATTGGTTAATGGACAGAAAACGAGTGTAGGAATAAACAGGTCATTTTCAGGTTGGCAGGCTGTAACTAGTGGGGTACCGCAAGGATCAGTGCTTGGGCCTCAGCTAGTCACAATCTACATCAATTATTTGGATCAGGGGACCAAATGTAATATATCCAAATTTGCTGATGATACAAAGCTGGGTGGGAATGAAAGTTGAGGAGGATGCAAGGAGGCTTCAAGGGGACATAGACAAGTGAAGTGAGTGGGCAAGAACATGGCAAATTAAATATAATGTGGAGAAATGTGAAGTTAGCCACTTTGGTAGGAAAAATAGAAAAGTAGAGTATTTTTTTTTAAATGGAGAGATTGGAAAATGCTGGTGTTCAGAAGGACCTGTGTCCTTGTACATGAATCACTGAAAGTTAACATGCAGGTACAGCGAGCAATTAGGAAAGCAAATGGTATGTTGGCTTTTATTACAAGAGGGTTTGAGTATAAGAGTAAAGATGTCTTACTGCAATTATATAGGGCCTTGGTGAGACCACACCTGGAATATTGTGTACAGCTTTGGTCTCCTTACCCAAGGATATACTTGCCATAGAGGGAGTGCAACAAAGGTTCACCAGACTGGTTCCTGGGATTGGGGGGATTGTCCTATGAGGAGAGATTGAGTAGACTAGGCCTATATACAGTTTAGAAGAATGAGAGGGGATCTCATTGACAGGGTAGATGCAAGGAGGAGGTTTCCCCTGGCTGGGGAGTCTAGAACCAGGGGTCAGTCTCAGGATAAGGGGTTGGCCATTTAGGACAGAGATGAGGAGAAATTTCTTCACTGAGGGTGGTGAATCTTTGGAATTCTCTACCCCAGAAGGCTGTGGAAGCTCAGTCGTTGAGTATATTCAAGACAGAGATCGATAGATTTTTGAATATTAAGGGAATCAAGGGATATGGGAATAGTGCAGGAAAGTGGAGATGAGGTAGAAGATCAGCCATGATCTTATTGAATGGCAGAACAGGCTCGAAGGGCCAAATGGCCGACTCCTGCTCCTATTTATGTTCTTATGAAAAGGGATCCGGCCACGGTGGATTGGAATCAAAGATTAGCAGGTGTAAAAAAAAAGTCAACAAGCAATGGAAGGCCTTCAAAGAGGAGTTAGTTCAGGTACAGTAGTACAGACTAGACATTCCCATAAAGGGGAAAGGAAGGGCATCCAAAACTATAGCTGCCTGGGTGATTAAGATGGAGATTAAAATGAAACAGAGAAAGGCGGCTGGTGATAAATGTCGTGTTCATAAGAGAACTAAGCTGAATACAAAAAGTACAGGGGAAAATTGAAAAAGGAAATGAGGGGCAAAGAGTCGGAGAATAGATTAGTGGGTAACAAAAGTGAACCCCAAAAGTCTTAAATATAAATAGCAAAAGGGTAATCAAAGGAAGGGTGGGACCGATCAGGGACCAAAAAGGATATCCTGGAGACAGGAGGAGTGGGTGAGGTACTAAATGAATACTTTGCATCAGTCTTCACTAAATAGGATGCTGCTAATATCACAGTAAAGGAGGTATTATCTTTATTGGATAGAATAAATAGATAGAGGAGGTACTTAAAAGGTTGGCAGTGCTCAAAGTAGAAAAGTCACCCAGTCACGCTGTGATGCATCCTAGGTTACTGAAGGAAGCAGGGCTGGAAATAAAGAGCAGCCCGAAAGCAGAGCTAAATTAAAGCAGCGGGGGCGGCGAGAGGATAAAGAGCGGCCCTGAATTAAAGCAGCAGCAAGGCACCGATTCAAAAACATCAAAGTGATGTCACAGGAGAGCAGGTAGGTGATTGGTGAGTATTAGCTCTTTTTGCTCTAAGTTAGGGAAGGGGGTTAAACTAAGAGCAGAGAAACTAACTTGCTAGTACTTATTAAATTAATAACTTAAACTAAATAAAAATCAAACAATAAACCTAAAATATCAATTGAATAAAATCTTTAACTAATTAATACATACATAAAACAAGGTTAGAGATGAAAGGGCAGGTGGTGTGTGTCATAACTGCAGCATGTGGGAGTCTGTGGAGAGCATCGCGATCCTGAGCAACCACATCTGCAGTAAGTGTCTGCAACTCCAGCCCAGAATTGTTGAGCTGGAGTATGAGCTGCAGACATTGCGATGCATCAGGGAGGGGGAGAGTTACCTGGACACTTTGTTCCAGGAGGCAGTCACACCCTTTAGGCTAAGTAGTACTTTAGAGTTAGTCGGTGGTCAGGGACAGGAGGGCGCGACTGCGAGTCAGGAAGGTATGGGGACCGAGGATGTAGTGATGGAGGAGCTTCAGCCCTGGACCTTGTCCAACAGGTACGAGGTACTTTCTACCTGTATGAATGAGGAAAAGGACTGTAGGGAGGATGGGCAAACTGACCACAGCACTGTGGTACAGGGGGCCATCCAAGTGGGAGGAGTGAAAGGGAATGTAGTTGTGGTAGAGGACAGTAGAGTCAGGGGGATAGATACTGTTCTCTGCAGCCACGAAAGAGTCCCGAAGGCTGTGTTGCCTGCCTGGTGCCAGGGTTAAGGATAACTCCTCGCGGCTGGAGAAGAACTTGGGAGTGGGAGAGGATCCAGTTGTCGTGGTCCATGTAGGAACCAATGACATAGGTAGAACCAAGAATGAGGTTCTGCTGAGGGAGTTTGAGGAGCTAGGGTCTAAATTAATAAGCAGAACTACAAGGGTAATAATCTCTGGATTACTATCTGAGCCACGTGCAAATTGGCATAGGGTCAAGCAGATCAGAGAGTTAAATGCGTGGCTCGCGAAAAAGGGGTTTCCAATACATGAGGCACTGGCACCAGTACTGCGGAAAAGAGGGAGCTGTTCAGTCGGGACGGGCTCCACTTAAACCGGGCTGGGACCAGCGTCCTGGCGAATCGAATAACTAGGGCTGTAAGCTAATAAAGGGGAGGGGGGTTTCAGGTGAGGGGAAATTTATAAATCTAAAGAGAAAGGTCAAGGCAATAGAGCAGTGCAGCAATTTGGGTAAAGATAAGCAGAGTGTGACAGGAAGGGAGAGAGTTTAATGGAAGCAGTGCAGCAGAGAATAAGGTCAAAGCAGGGAATAATGGTAAAAAATTTAAATTAAAGGCTCTTGTTACGAATGCTTTGTGCATTCAGATAAAGACAAGTTAGTGGCACAGAGATAAATGGGTTGCATCTAATAGCCATTAGAGACATGGTTGCAAGGTGGCCAAGGTTGGGAACTAAATGTTCCAGGGTACTTGACGTTTCGAAAAGGCAACCAGGGAACAGGCTATTTTAGATCTTGTATTGTGTAATGAGACAGGGTTAATTAGCAATCTCATAGTAAAGGGATCCTCTGGGGCAGAGTGATATGATAAATTAACATGAAATTCTGAGAGTGACTTGCCCAAGTCCGAAACTTAAATAAAGCCAATTACATAGGTATGAGGTGCGAGTTGGCCAAGGTAGATTGGAAAAAGAGATTAAAAAAAGGTATGGTGGTAGATAAGCAGTGGCTAGCATTTTTTAAAAATTCATAATTCTCAACAAAAATACATTCCATAGAGAAACAAAAACTCCACGGGAAAAGTGATCCAACCGTGGCTAACTAAAGAAGTTAAGGATAACATTAGATTGAAAGAAGCTTATAATGTTGCAAAGAATAGTAAGCCTGAGGATTGGGAGAGTTTCAGAAACTAGCAAAGGTTGACCAAAGAATTGATAAAAAGGGAAAAAATAGAATGAGAGAAAACTAGCAAGAAATATAAAAGCAGATTGTAAGAGTTTCTACAAGTATGTAAAAAGGAAAAGAGTAGCAAAAGTAAACATTGGCCCCATGGAGACAATTATGGGAAATAGGAAATGGCAGAAACGTTAAACAAATATTTTCTATGTCTTCACAGAAGATGACACAAAAAGCATACCAAAAATGGTGGGGTACCAAGGGTCTAATGAAGGTGAGGAACTTAACGTAATTAATATAAGTAGAGAAAAAGTATTAGAGAAACTAATGGGACGAAAAGCCGACAAATCACCTGGAACTGACGGCCTACATCCTAGGGTTCTAAGAGGTGGCTGAAGAGATAGTGGATGCATTGGTTTTGATCTTCCAAAATTCCCTAGATTCTGGAATGGTCCCAGCAGATTGGACAGTCGCAAATGCAACACCGCTATTCAAGAAAGGAGTGAGAAAAAACAGGGAACTACAGGCCAGTTAGCGTGACATCAGTTGTCAGGAAAATGCTGGAATACATTGTTGAGGAAGTGGTATCAAATCATAAATTGATTAGGTACAGTCAACATGCTTTTATGAAAGGGAAATTGTGTTTGACAAATTTATTAGAGTTTTTGAGGATGTAACTAGCAGGGTAGATAGAGGGAAACCAGTGGATGTAGTATATTTGGATTTCCAAAAGGCATTTGATAAGGTGCCACAGAAAAGGTTGTTACACAAGATTAGGGCTCATGGGGTTGGGGGTAATATAGTAGCATGGATAGAGGATTGGTTAACGGACAGAAAACAGTAGGGATAAATGGATCTTTTTCAGGTTGGCAGGCTGTAACTAGTGGGGTGCCGCAAGGATCAGTGTTGGGGCCTCAGCTATTTACAATCTATATTAATAACCTAGATGAAGGGACCGAGTGTAATGTATCCAAGTTTGCTGATGATACAAAGCTAGGTGGGACAGTAAGCTATGAGGAGAACACAGAGTCTGCAAAGGGATATAGATAGACTAAATGAGTGGGCAGTAAGGTGGCAGATGGAATATAATGTAGGGAAATGAGGTTATTCACTTTGGTAGGAAGAATAGAAAAAGAATATTTTTTAAATGTTAGTGTTCAGAGATTTGGGTGTCCTCGTGCAAGAAACACAAAACTAGCAAGCAATAAGGAAGGCAAATGGCACTGAAGTGGGGCTTTCGAGCTCTACTATAATTAAAGGGTTAAGAACGAGTCTCGGGAATCGAATGAGCTAATAGGCCTTTGCAGTAGTAAGCTTCTCCAAGCTGCTTAACTGGCAGTTGAGATAACGCTAAGAAATTTTGCAGTAGTGTTAGAATGATTAACTGCTGCCAGCTGTGTAACTTGGAGATAACTGAACCGTTGAACCACAAGAGGCCTAGAGGGGCAGATAAAGCAGAACAATGGGTCAGAAGTACATAAGCAAAAGTCATAGTTGCAGCAATAGCTTGCGGTGATAACGGTCATAAGCTTTTCCGGTAATGAAGGTGGTACCTTAATGTCACGTGATTGTAGGCAGTGTTGATGTAAGTTCTGCTCTATGTTGTATAAAAGACTGCTTAAAACTTTGTATCAGCGGAGAGAAGCCTGGCTAGACAGATAGCAGGTTGTCTCCCCACCAGTGCAAATAAAGACTGCTTGAATCTTTGAATGCAGACCCGGTGTCTAGTGTTTATTTCAAATACTCCACTTTAGCATGTTGGCCTTTATTGCAAGGGGGTTGGAGTATAAGAGTAAGGAAGTCTTGCTACAATTGTACAGGGCCTTGGTGAGACTACACCTGGAGTACTGTGAACAGTTTTGGTCTCTTTATCTAAGGAAGGATATACTTGCCTTGGAGGCAGTGCAACAAAGGTTCACTAGATTGATTCCTAGGACGAGAGGGCTGTCCTATGATGAGAGATTGTGTAGAAGGGGCCTATACTCTCCAGAGCTTAGAAGAATGAGGGGTCAGCTCATTGAAATATACAAGATTCTGAAGAGGATTGACAGGGTGGATGCCACGAGGCGGTTTCCCCTGGCTGGAGTGTCTAGAACTAGGGGGCATAGTCTCAGGATAAGGGGTAGGTCATTTAAGACCGAGATGAGGAGAAATTTCTTCACTCACTCAGAGGGCTGTGAATGCTGAGTCTTTGAGTATATTCAAGGTGGAGATAGAGAGATTGTTGGACTCTAGGGGAATCAAGGGATATGGAGATCAGGAGGGAAAGTGGCACTCAGGTCGATGATCAGCCATGATCTTATTGAATGGCGGAGCAGGTGCGAGGGGCCGTATGGCCTACTCCTGCTTGCTCTTATGTTCTTAAATTGCAGAGGTTCTGGCCACAATCTTCCAATCCTCCTCAGAAATGGGAGTGGTACCAGAGAACTGTATGATTGCAAAAGTTACACCCCTGTTCAAAAAGAGGGGAATAAACCTGGCAATTACAGGCCAGTCAGCCCAACATTGGTGGAGGGGAACGTTTTAGAGATTAATCTGGGACAAAATTAATTGGCACTTGGGAAAATATGTGTTAATAAATGGAAGCCAGCAGGGATTTGTTCAAGGAAAATAGTGTTTGACTAACTTGATTGAGTTTTTTGATGAAGTAACAGAAGGTGCATGAAGGTAATGTGTATACAGACTTTCAAAAGACAAAGTACCACAATAGACTGGTTAGCAAAATTGAAGCCTGTGGCTGAGTGGATATGAAATTGGCTAAGGGACAGAAAACAGTGAACAGTTGTTTTTTTAGAATGCAGGGAAGTGTGCAGTGGTGTCCTCCAGGAGTCAGTGTTGGGACCACTGCTCTTTCTGATGTACAGGACCTGGACTTGGATATACAGGGCATAATTTCACCATTTGCAGATGACACAAAACTCAAATGTAGTGAACAGTGAAGAGGATAGTAGCAGGCTTCAGGAGTACATATACACATGGCAGATAAAATTTAATGGAGAAGCAGAGTGATTCATTTTGGTAGGAAGAATGAGGAGAGCCAGACTTGCATTTATATAGCACCTTTCACGACCACCAGACGTCCCAAAGCACTTTACAGCCAATGAAGAACTTTTGAAATGCAGTCGCTGTTGTAATGTAGGAAACACTGCGGCAGCCAGTTTGCACACAGCAAGCTTCCACAAACAGCAATGTGATAATGACCAGATAAGCTGTTTATGTTAAGTTAATTGAGGGATAAATATTGGCCATGGCACTGGGGATAATTCCCCTGCTCTTTTTCATAGTGCCATGGTATCTTTTACGTCCACCTGAGAGAGCAGACAGGGCCTCAGTTTAACATCTCATCCAAAAGACGGCACCTCCGACAGTGCAGCACTCCCTCAGCACTGCACTGGAGTGCCAGCCTAGATTTGTGCTCAAGTCTCTGGAGTGGGACTTGAACCCACAACCTTGGTGACTCAGAGGTGAGAGTGCTACCCACTGAGGCAACAGTGGCAATATAAAGTAAACGGTACAATTTTAAAGGGGGTACAGGAACACAAAGACCTGGGGGGTCTTTGAAGGTGGCAGGATATGTTGAGAAGGCTGTTAAAGGATATGGGATCCTTGGTTTTATAAACAGAGGCAGAGAATGCAAAAGCAAGGAAGTTATACTAAACCTTGTAAAATACTGGTTAGCCCCCAGTATTGGAGTATTGTAGGCAATTCTGGGCACCACCCTCTCGGAAGAATATCAAGGCCAGAGAGCAAGTGCAGAGGAGATTTACTAGAAATGTTACCAGGGATGAAAGACGGAGATACTAGAGAAACTGGGGTTGTTCTCCTTAGAGCAAAGAAGGAGAAAGAGAGACTGGATAGCTGTTCAAAAATCATGAAGGGTTTTGATAAGTGTAAAAAAGGCAAAACTGTTTAAAGTGGCAGAGAGGTCAGTAACCACAGATTTAAGGTAATTGGCAAAAGAAGCAGAGGAGACAGATTGGGGGGGGGGGGGGGGGGGGAATTACGCAGCGAGTTATGATCCAGAATGCACTGCCTGAAAGGTTGGTGGAAGTAGAACAACTTTTCAAAAGGGATTTGGGTAAATATTTCAAAAGGAAACATGTGGGGAAAGGGCAGGGGAGTTGACTAATTGGATAGCTCGAGTCAGCACAATGTGCCGAATGGCCTCCTTCTGTGTTGTAGACAGAACAGCACTCTGGTGAGATGAGAATAGCATACTAAAAATAGTTACTTTACACAGAATATCTGAACAGAAGACAGTTCACAGCAAGGCTACCTATTGTCTGTTGCACCACAACAAGACATTAAGTAATGCAAACTCTGCCAGTTGATATGGATCCCCTGCACTTCAGAAGTCAGCATCACTGGACTGACTGGCACCATTAGATAGTTAGAACACTGTTCTAGACTCAATTCTCAAAAGGGAGACAAAAGCACATTTAAACAGCACCTTGACAAATCACAGGCACTAGCTAGTAACACATCAGAATACAACCAGACCAGAAGCAACACCTTAAGGGCCCCCAAACACCAATTCATGACCAGAACTATTCTATGCTGCTAAACCTGATGCACAAGACAAACATGGCCAATAGAGGTTGATGTGTGCTCAGTATAATCTCCCAATACCAGAGGCTGACCTTGCAGAGAATCAAATTCTAATATGGACAGTCATTTTTTGGATTAATTTAACCATGCAAGGAGATATAACATTAATCTACACGTCTGGGTGAAGGTTGGCTATTTTAGGATTTTGTCCAGTAGAGGGAAATTTCAGATTACCTTCCTCCACCAGATGGCTGCTCCTCAGGTGATATCGTGATGGTGTGCGATATTGAAATGCCTCGACCTGCTGTGCCAAAGAAATGTATTCTTGACTATCTGCATCCACATGCTTCCTTTTGTTCGCACACGAGAGGTTGAAAGGCTTCGGTACTGTAGCACCTTTGTGTCCACGAGTCTGGGGTGATAAGTGGTCATTATTGTTAAATAAAAGCAGACAGCAATATTTTGTAAATGCAGAAAATTAATACACCAACATTCAATTTCAGCTGCCAATACTTTAAATTTGCCTGATCCAGAATCAAAACAATTTACAGTACTGAACTCAGCAAGACCAGCCTGCAAATAGGCCAAGCATATTTAAGAATCAGGTCTTCCTCAGGCTGTACAAATACAACACTATTGCCCCCTCTCCTCCAGAATTGACCATCTTTGAGAAGGTGCTCAGTTATCTCAACAGTTAGATTGAACAGGCTGAGGCTTTTCTCTTTATATAAAAAAGGCATGGGTGACCTAATAAGTGTCTTTAAAATTATGAAGGGGTTTTAATAGTATTTACAGCACAGAAACAGGCCATTCAGCCCAACAGGTCCCTGCTGGGTTTGATAACAGGTAGAAAAGAGGTTTCCACTTGAGTCCAAAACTAGGGGTCAAACAATGTTCCCTCTAATTTATTTTTGGTACTCAGTGAGCCACAAACTCCTTTGTCAGTGAGCAAAATTTAACTACAGTTACAACTGTAAAGCATATATGCAGTAATGCCACCCCATGATCTCAAATCATGACAAGGTTCTATACAAGTTTAACATAACTTCTGCTTTTGAAATGAACCCCAGTACTTCATTTGCACTAATGGCTTTTTTAAACTGGTGTTGCTACTTTATGATTTGTGAATTTATACCCCTAGATCCCTTTGCACCTCTACCCCATTAAGACTCTTATTCTCCAAGGATTAGGTAGCCTCCTTATTCCTCCTACCAAAATGTACCACCTCACACTTATCCATTATTGAAATTCATTAGTCATGTACATGCCCATTCTGCAAGTTTGTTTATGGTAGAATTAATTAAAAGCTTGGTCAGTCATGTACAAACTATTTTTAAAAATTACTTGTCAGAAATGACTGGGATATAAGAGAACTGCAAAATAATGCATTACCACTTCAGGAACACAAAGCAATCCAAATGCCCAAGGTGGGCTGAAAGAGGCATATCTATTTGCGCAATTTGTATTAATTTTAAAGTTAACGTATTAGCCCATCCCTCACGTCACTATAGCAGTGGCTGCACAAGCAGCAGCTTTCCTATGGCGCTGACATGCTGTACGTCCACAAGTAATTAGAATATCAAAATGCAACCAGACAACCAACGAATATAAAGTGCTGCAGTTTTTTTAGTTCACAGTATTAAAAAGAATTGAATAAAAACAGGTATCTGCATTTTCAACTTCAATCACTTCCATTAATAAACATTGTCTTCTTGAACTAGCACACCCCCATGTAACATGTCAGAAATGTAGCACTTATTCACAAGTGCAAAAAAACACACAATTTGCATTACCAAATTAAGAACAAAAAGCAGGAAGCTATGATTTAACAGAAATAAACAAACATTCATCTTTCTTCCTGGACAGGAGAACCAATCAGATGGACTTGGAAACCAATATGGTGACATAAAGATGCTTAGAAGCAAAATTTGCTTCTAATGTTTCTCAAACATTCTCCACAATATTAATCCCTGTTCTTAACACAAATTGTTGAATTATTTTAGGTACTTTGTAATTAAATAGCAGGAAACAAACTTTCATTGTACACAATTTTTAATCTCCTATTTCAAACACTTATACCAAATCAAAATTGTACATCAGTTTAATCGAATTATTTTCCGTCTTTCTCAATAAACAAGGTGGTTTCTTCTAAAGTAACTTCTTGCAATTTTTACACATCATTACAGAAGGGGATTGGGTGCGTATGCACAGCTGTGATACCGTGCCTGCAAAGTCCTTGGTGTTTTTTAAAAAAAATCAGGCTGTTCCCCCGCTCCAGCTGCTGTCTGGCTCTGCGCAGCAGCTCGAGGATTAGTGCACAGGCACGCAGCCACACACCTTAGAGGGAACAGTGGTCATAAATAAGATAGAGGCCGGAGTCGGGAGGAGCAGAGGTTCAAGGCCGGAGTCGGGAAGAGCCGAGAGCGGCGGTTCAGTGAGTACAAACTCACTTTTGTGGGTTTTTTTCCCAGAGGCTTACCAATCTCAGACCGGCGGCAGCGGCGTTGCAGAGCCACGTCATGATTCAAAAAGTGATGCAGGCAAGAGGAAGCAGCTGATTGGGGGAGTACGACCAGGTGAGTATTTATACTACTCTATAGTTTGACAGTTAAGGTTGACAGTTAAGGTTAATAGTTTATAAAGTTTAGACGGTCTTAATTTTGTGGTTATAGTTTCTACGGTCTCTGTTGTGTAGCAGGGAGTGCTAATAAACAAGGGCCCTGGAGTACAACATTTAATTGTAGTGTAATTGGTGGTATTGATTTGATTGAATTTAAATTAATTAAAGGGTAAGTCATGGCAGCACAGCTCAGCCCCGTGGCATGCTCCTCCTGCGCTGTGTGAAATCAGGGACACTTCCTGTGTCCTTGACAACCATGTGTGCAGGAAGTGTATCCAGCTGCAGCTACTGACAGACCACATTGCGGCACTGGAGCTGCGAATGGATGCATACTGGAGCATTCGCGATGCTGAGGACATTGTGGATATCACGTTTAATGAGTTGGTCACACCGCAGGTAAAGGCTGCACAGGCAGGAAGGGAATGGGTGACCGCCAGGCAGAGTAGTAGGCACAGGCAGGTAGTGCAGGGGTCCCCTGTGGCCATCCCCCTCAAACAGATATACCACTTTGGATGTTGTTGGGGAGGATGGCTTATCGGGGAAGGCAGCAGCAACCAACTTCCTGGCACCATGGGTGGTTCTGCTGCACAGGACGGGAGAAAAAAGAGCAGGAGAGCTATAGTGATAGGGGATTCTATTGCAAGGGGAATAGATAGGCATTTCTGCGGCCGCAAACGAGACTCCAGGATGGTATGTTGCCTCCCTGGTGCAAGGGTCAAGGATGTCTCGGAGTGGCTGCAGGGCATTCTGGAGGGGGAGGGTGAACAGCCAGTTGTCGTGGTGCATATAGGTAAAAAAAACAGGATGAGGTCCTAAAAGCTGAATATAGGGAGTTAGGAGGTAAATTAAAAAAATAGGACCTCAAAAAGGTCGTAATCTCAGTATTGCTACTAGTGCCACGTACTAGTCAGAGTAGAAATAGAAGGATATTCCAGATGAATACATGGCTGGAAGAATGGTGCAAGGAGGAGGGATTCAAATTCCTGGGACATTGGAACCGGTTCTGGGGGAGGTGGGACCAGTACAAACTGGACAGTTTGCACCTGGGCAGGGCCTGATGTCCTAGGGGGGAGTGTTTGCTAGTGCTGTTGGGAGGGTTTAAACTAAAATGGTAGGGGGTTGGGAACCTGTGCAGGGAGACAGAGGAAAGGGAAGCAAGGATAGAAGCAAAAGACAGGAAGGAGAAAAGCAAAAGTGGAAGTCAGAGAAATCAAGGGTGTAAATCAAACATGGCCACAGTAAACAATAATTCTAAATGGTCCAAGTGTTAAAAAAACAAGTCTGAAGGCTGTGTGTCTTAATGCGAGGATCATTCATAATAAAGGTGGATGAATTAGCTGTGCAAATAGATGTAAACGGATATGATATAACTGGAATTAGAGACATGGCTCCAGGGTGACCAAGGCTGGGAATTCAACATCCAGGGGTATTCAATATTCAGGAAGGACAGGCAAAAAGGAAAAGGAGGTGGGGTAGCATTGCTGGTTAAAGAGGAGATTAACACAATAGTAAGGAAGGATATTAGCTCTGATGATGTGGAATCTGTATGGGTAGAGCTGAGAAATACCAAGGGGCAGAAAACGTTAGTGGGAGTTGTATACAGACCCCCAAACAGTAATGCTGAGGTTGGGGATGGCATTAAATGGGAAATTAGAGACGTGTGCAATAAGGGCACAGCAGTTATCATGGGTGACTAATCTACATATAGATTGGACTAACCAAATTAGTAACAATACTGTGGAGGAGGAATTCCTAGAGTGTATACGGGATGGTTTTCCTGGACCAATATGTCGAAGAACCAACTAGAGATCAGGCCATCTTAGATTGGGTATTATGTAATGAGAAAGGATTAATTAGCAATCTTGTTGTGCGAGGCCCCTTGGGGAGGAGCGATCATAATATGATCGAATTCTTCATTAAGATGGAGAGTGAAGTAGTTGACTCAGACTAGGGTCCTGAATTTAAATAAAGGAAACTATGATGGTATGCGGCGTGAGTTGGCTAGGATGGATTGGGGAGCGTTACTTCAAGCGTTGACGGTGGATAGGCAATGGCAAACATTTAAAGATAGCATGGATGAACTACAGAATTTGTTCATCCCTGTTTGGCATAAAAAACAAAAAAAGGTGACTCAACCATGGCTAACAAGGGAAATTAGGGATAGCATAAGATCCAAGGAAGAGGACATATAAATTGGCCAGAAAATGCAGCAAAGCTGAGGATTGGGAGCAGTTTAGGATTCAGCAAAGGAGGACAAAGGGATTAATTAAGAGGGGGGAAATAGAGTATGAGTGTAAGCTTTCAGGGAACATAAAAACTGACTGTAAAAGCTTCTATAGATATGTGAAGAGAAAAGGATTGGTGAAGTCAAGCGTAGGTCCCTTGCAGTCAGAATCAGGGGAATTTATAATGGGGAACAAAGAAATGGCAGACCAATTAAATACATACTTTGGTTCTGTCTTCACAAAGGAGGACACAAATAACCTCCGAGATATCGGGGAACATAGGGTCCAATGAGGGAGGAACTGAATGAAATCAGTATTTGTAGGGAAATGGCGTTAGGGAAATTGATGGGATTGAAGGCCGATAAATCCCCAGGGCCTGATAATCTACATCCTAGGGTACTTAAGGAAGTGGCCCTAGAAATAGTAGATGCATTGCTGGTCATCTTTCAAAATTCTAGAGACTCTGGAACAGTTCCCATGGATTGGAGGGTAGCTAATGTAACCCCACTATTTGAAAAAGGTGGTAGAGAGAAAATGGGGAATTATAGCCTGACATTAGTGGGGAAAATGCTAGAGTCCATTATAAAAGATGTAATAGCAGAGCACTTGGAAAATAGTGACAGGATCGGACAAAGTCAACATGGATTTACAAAAGGTAAATCATGCTTTACTAATCTACTGGAATTTTGAGGATGTAACTGGTGGAATAGATAAGGGAGAGCCAGTGGATGTGGTGCATTTGGACTTTCAGAAGGCTTGAGAAGGTCCTGCATAAGAGATTAGCGTGCAAAGTTAAAGCACATGGGATTGGGGGCAAGGTACTGACTTGGATAGAGAACTGGTTGGCAGACAGGAAGCAAAGAGTTGGAATAAATGGGTCTTTTTCCAAGTGGCAGGCAGTGACTAGTGGGGTACCAGGACCCCAGTTATTCACAATATATATTAATGATCTAGACGAGGGAACTAGATGTAATATCTCTAAGTTGCAGACGACAAAGCTGGGTGGGCGTGTGTGCTGTGAGGAGGATGCAGAGAAACTCCAGTATGATTTGGACAAGTTGGATGATTGGGCAGATGCAGTATAATGTGGATAAATGCAAGGTTATCCACTTTGGGGGCAAAACCAAAAAGGCAGATTATCTGAACGGCAATAGATTGGGAAAAGGGGATGTGCAACAAGACCTGGGTGTCCTTGTGCACCAGTCGCTGAAGGTAAGCATGCAGGTGCAGCAGGCAGCAAATGGTATGTTGGCCTTCATAGCGAGAGGATTCAAGTACAGGAGCAAGGATGTCTTGCTGCAGTTGTACAGGGCCTTGGTGAGACCACACCTTGAGTATTGTGTGCAGTTTGTCACCTTATCTGAGGAAGGATGTTCTTGCCATGGAGGGAGTGCAGTGAAGATTCACCAGACTGATACCTGGGTTGGCAGGAATGACGTATGAAGAGAGATTGGGTCGATTAGGCTTATATTCGCTAGAGTTTAGAAGAATGAGAGGGGATCTCATTGAAGCTTATAAAATTCTAACAGGACTAGACAGACTAGATGCAGGAAGGATGTTCCCGATGGTGGGGGAGTCCAGAACCAGGGGTCACAGTCCAAGGATAAGGGGTAAGCCATTTAGGACTGAGATGAGGAGGAATTTCTTCACCGAGAGTGGCGAACCTGTGGAATTCTCTACCACAGAAGGCAGTTGAGTCCAATTCATTAAATATATTCAAGAAGGAGTTAGATATATTTAAGGCTAAAGGGATCAAGGGATATGGGGAGAAAGCAGGGACAGGGTACTGAATTTGGATGATCAGCCATGATCTCATTAAATGGCGGAGCAGGCTCGAGGGGCCGAATGGCCTACTCCTGCTCCGATCTTCTATGTTTCCATAGTCACTAATAAATCCAATAAGGAATTCAGGAAAAAAATGTCTTCATTTGGTAGCAAATATTCTCTCTAGGTGAAGTAGCTGATGCAAATTTAGATGCATTTAAGGGAATGCTAGTTAAGTACATTATGGAGAAAGGAATAGAAGTTAATGCTGATAGGGCAAGATGAAATAAGGTGGGAGGAAGTGTGGAGCATAAACACCAGCACAGACCAGTTGGGTCAAATCACCTGTTTCTGTGCTTTAAATTGTGTGCAATCTGAACACGAGACACAAGGCAAGAGGAAATTTTGTATGGAAAATCCTTTCCCTAAATAAAAAAAAATTCCAAAGCTAGACAAGAATTGCCACAAAGAGTGACAACATCCTTGTGGCCGACCACCATCAGGAATTGCCTCACAGATTACCCAAAAGCTTCAATATGGTAGGATTGTAATACAAGCACCAACAGCTCGAGTCAGAGGGGAAAAAGCTATATATGGGCTCATGGAAGGAGTTACTCGTTCATCACTTGTTGCAATTTAAGCTTCAGCAACTTTCAATATGATTAGTTGTTGACAACCAGGGGAGGGAGCAGAGAGAATTAGGCCAATATTTCCCTCCACCTCTAGTCTCTGTTCATTGCAATACCCTGTACAATCCACAGACTTTCACACAGATCTAGTGGTAGTTACAAAATACTCACAGGAGACTGTAGATGTTTGCGCAGTTCACTGGTGAAGTTCACTTCCTTGTACACTTGGCCTTCACCATGTGATTTAATGCGCTTATCTGTGTGGAACTTGATATCCATTGGTTTTGTGGGTGGGATGTGTGTCCTTTTCATGTTCTGACCTGAAATCCATAGGTCAAAGCTGAAATTAGGTTTTTAAACTATTGCATTAAACTGTAACCTTCTTGGTAATGTATAGGGGGACTGGCTACTGCCATTAAGACAAAAAAATAGCAATATGTACACAGTATGGGAATTTGTGTGGTTTTAAAAAAAATATATAAAGTCTTGCTAAGATAACGGTGTTAATACATGAGAAGCAGTTTTACCACATGTTTTTCCAAAGGAGAACCTGAAGAGGCTGGTATTAAGATTTTATAAAGTAAAGGAAGTCATTGTGCATTACCCGGTTTTCCAGTTTTAGCAGATGAGAACACCAGTCCCACCATCATTTCTTGTATACATTCTGGTTACATTGTATTATCAGGGAATAAACTGTCCAATCATTCCAAACACCCTACTTCGTATAAAAATGGCTTGTGCCATTTTAATGTTAAGCCCAATTCAAATCACCCAACATTTGAATTAAGCAACATTGAATCAAGAGTAGGCTCAAACAGTGGTGGGTGGTGGAGTGTATAGGCTTGCCGGACACTAGTTTCAGTATTCCCAGTGGGTCTGTCGCTCCCTTCCTCCTTGGGAGAATTGTTACCCATCTGCATACAGGTGAGTAAATGAGGAGCAATCCATGACATGGACAACAAACTACTGCATTTTGCTTTGAAAATAGCAAATAGCTTTCAAAAGTTGGTAGCTTAGATTTTTCATGTTGTGGTAGGGCATTCAGGCAATAGCAAAGACTACAGTGTAACACTTAAATGGTGGTGTGCAGTTTAAAGAGAAAGTCCAAAGGATAACTGCAGAAATAAAAACAGGAGCAATAAAGTGCTCGACCTCATGTCTTTGGGATTTTTCCTTGGGATGTATTCCTTTTTTTTTTTTTAAATATTGCAGAATGAGGTTTATTAAAGGCACACGATTCAGAAGAGAGTGGGTAGAGTTTCTGCTTAGCAGTGCAATTTGCCCAAAATAGCACAAAAGATCATGGAATTTCAAGTGCAAGTTATGTTCAGTGTAAAGAGTTTGATCTTTTCAACTGGTTTAAAAAGTCATGTTGGAAGCTGGCCTCACCCCCAGATGGATTTAATCACCATGCCAAGTTTCTGCTAATTGCGGCCATTTGGAGGCCTTCGAGGAGGCCCTGAAAATTGAGTTTTTTTGCCACAAGAGCATTAATAGGCACCTTCTAATTTTAAAATATTTAGTTTACTGAGAAACTGACTACTATACACCAATGAAACTAGTAACTGGTTCTGTACTTTTTTTTTTTAAGTCATTTTCAGTTACTCCTATGCAGGACTAGAGACTAAAAATGCTTTTCTTGGGATAATCCCATTTTCAGCTGCATTAATAAAATTGCACCAGGTTACCACTCAAGGAATATTTTTTAATGCGCTGGCTCGTGAACGATTTGACATTTGGGATAATGCAAATACTTTTAAGTGGAAACTCAAACCATATAACCAATTCGGAAAACTAGCACAATTGAGTGCAATTTTCACCCAGATTGCACCCGAAGCAAAAACTCTACCCCAGATGCTTCATTCATCACCACAATACAATTTACAGGATACAAAGAACTGACATTTTTCTGGAAATATTCACTCCTACTATCCAAAGTAGGTAGCATGCAACTCCATCAATTCACCTTCCAGCTTCCCCCAGTTGTCCCAGTGTGCATAGGGGACAGAAAGTCTCATGATGGACCTGGTTTGTGAAGAGTTACCTAATCTCAGGAGGGTTGCTACAATTAACTACATCATCCCTCTGCTAGCAAGGGGCAAGAGGGTGCTTCCACTCCAGATCACTGCACCATGGCCCTGCTATAAAAACTGCATGGGGAGGCGGGTCAGCTGTGATGATAATGGCTCTAGTCATAACCTGCCAATATGTAGCATCTAGGTTCAAATATCTAGAATGCCAACTTGGCAAGCTACCAGACAGCACATGTGGAAGCACCACACCTTCAGGAGGAACAAAAAAAATAATAATTCTGCTTCTACCCTCAGTTCTGTTAGTATACCTGCACCAGATATGGCCAGCTTCAGCGACTCCTCATTAAGCTTCCTCTGCTCAGCCATTTCCTTCTGAAATTGAGCAAACTTTTCCATCTCCAACTCCTCTGTGCTTTTTCCCTTTGAACCCATATGTTGCTGCCTCCTACAGGGAAGCAAAGTAGAGGCATCTGAACATGTAATCTTCAATAACATCTCGACTACCCGCAATTCCTATTCTAAAAAAGGAAGGTGTTCATCTTTACATACTTCTGTACACAGCAAGACTGGAAGATTGGAATGAGAACATTTCTAATCTAAAGAGTAGACCCTTCTCATTCTTATGAAAAAAGTAGTTCAACTCTAGCACTATTCAAGAGGGGAGGGAAGGAAGGAGAGAATTACATATAATTTACAGCACACAAACAGGTCATTCAGCCCAACACTATTCTGGTGTTTATGTTCCACGGAAGCCTCTTCCCACCTCCATATCTCATTTCTCCCTCATGTACTTACCTAGCTTCCCTTAAATGCATAACAGGAGGAGGAAAAACCCTCCAGGGACATCATACCCTTAAAATAAACAGAAAAATAGGAGTAGGCCATTCAACATGATCATGGCTGATCCTCTATCTCAATACCATATTCCCACTCTCTCCCTATACCCCTTGATGCCTTGTGTCTAGAAATCTATCTCCTTCTTAAATATATTCAGTGATTTGGCCTCCACAGCTTTCTGTGGTAGAGAATTCCACAGGTTCACCACCCTGAGTGAAGAAATTTCTCCTCATCAGTCCTAAATGTCCCACCCCGTATCCTGAGACTGTGACCCCTCGTTCTCGACCCCCAGCCAGGGGAAACATCCTCCCTGCATCCAGTCTGTCCAGCCCTGTCAGAATTTTATACGTTCCAATGAGATCCCCTCTCATTCTTCTAAACACTAGGGAATACAGGCCTAGACGACCTAATCTCTCCTCATACGACAGTCCTGCCATCCCAGGAATCAGTCTGGTGAACCTTCACTGCACTCCCTCTATGGCAAGTATATCCTTTCTTAGGTAAGGAGACCAAAACTACACACAGTACTCCAGGTGTGGTCTCACCAAGGCCCTGTATAACTGTAGTAAGACATCCTTGCTCCTGTACTCAAATCCTCTTGCAATGAAGGCCAACATACCATTTGCCTTCCTAACTGCTTGCTGCATGTTTTCTTTCAGTGACTGGTGTACAAGGACACCCAGGTCTCTTTGTACATCAACATTTCCCAATCTATCACCATTTAAATACTCTGCCTTTGTTTTTCCCACCGAAGTGGATAACTTCATGTTTATCCACGTTATACTGCATCTGCCATGTATTTGCCCACTCACTCAACTTGTCTAAATCACCTTGAAGCCTCTTTGCATCCTCCTCAACTCAATCCCTCCTAGTTTCAGGTCGTCAGCAAACTTGGAAATATTATATTTAGTTCCCTCATCCAAAGCATTGATATATATTGTGAATAGCTGGGGCCCAAGCACTGATCCCTGTGGTACCCCACTAGCCACTGCCTGCCATCTGAAAAAGACCCATTTATTCCTACTCAGTTTCCTGTCTATTAACCAATTTTCAATCCATGCCAGTATATTACTCCCAATCCCATGTGCTTTAATTTTGCACACTAACCTCTTATGTGGGACTTTATCAAAGGCCTTCTGAAAATCCAAATACACCACATCCACTGGTTCTCTCATCTAGTCCACCAGTTACATCCTCAAAAAACTCCAGTAGGTTTGTCAAACACGATTTCCCTTTCATAAATCCATGTTGACTTTGTCTAATCCCGTTGATATTTTCTAAGTGTCCTGTTATCACATCCTTTATAATAGACTCTAGCATTTTCCCTGCTACTGATGTTAGGCTAACCAGTCAGTTCCCAGTTTTCTCCCTCCTTTTTTTAAAAATAGTGGTTACATTTGCCACCCTCCAATCTGCAGGAACTGTTCCATAATCTATAGAATTTTGGAAGATGACAACCAATGCATCCACTATTTCCATGGCTATCTTAGTACTCTGGGATGCAGATTACCAGGCCCTCATAAAAAGAACAGAAAGTGCTGGAAACACTCAGGTCAGGCAGCATCGAGGAGAGGAAGAAACAGAGTCAACGGTTCGGGTCGAACCCTTCGTCAGAACCGACGAAAGGTTCGACCCGTAAAGTTGACTCTGTTGCTTTCTCTCCTCGATGTTGCCTGACCTGCTGAGTGTTTCCAGCACTGTGTTATTTCAGATGTCCAGCATCCGCAGTATTTTGCTATTATACCCTTAAAATAGTTGTGCTCAGAAAGTACCCTGCCCCTGCTGTATCACAGCTTTACTTTGAATATAATCAGAAGACTTAATTTCAAAAGGAAGATCTACAGGACCAATGAGAGCATAAAGCAACAAATTAAAAATAACTAGTATAACTAAACAGTAATCACAGCTCCGTAGATACATAAGCCAACGTGACTGAGCCAATGTAACTACACTGGGCAACACTGAAGGCTACATCAGTGGAATGGATACAGTTGCCTGGCCCTAGTTGGCACCCAATGCCAACCAACAGCTAAAGTTAGGGCTGGAGGGAAGAAATGGAGTAGCAGTCAGAGGGTTCTTGTCTGACCTCTTTGCCCCAGTCATTTAAGTCAGAGTGAAAAGTGGCTTAATTGCAGTCTTCTGAATGATATCTACCCTCACATTCAGTTATGTTGGTTGTTATGGAGCTTGATGAGAGCTGGGTCAAGTCAACCGTAAACATTCTGCAGGCTAGGATTCCTTTTCAGCAATTAACTCAATCAAATAGAGTCTGTAACAGGCAGAAGGTGTTTAGAAGTTGTGATAATGGAATACAATGAAGACTGGTGTGGAGAATAACCAGTGACACTACAGATTTTCAAACCAGAAACGGCTGGATTAAAAGCAGAAAATACTGGAAACACTCAGGTCATCACAGAGGGGAAGGTAGTTAATGTTTCAGGTCGATGACCGTTCATCTGGCTGGAACAAACTATACTCAGATCTAGCATCTGTCCAAAATGGCAACAAGTAAACTAGTTTGGACTTTTACGGGAAACAAAAAACAACTTTATCCTTCTACCCCAAGACACTATCAGACACTTACAGCACAGGAGGCCATTCAGCCAGTCATGCCTGTGCTGGCTCTTTGAAAGAGCATTTGTGCTTAGTCCCACATCCCTGGTTTTTGTCCATAACCCTGCAAGTTCCTCAAGTACCTGTCCAATACCCTTTTAAAATGATTTATGGAATCAGCTTCCACCACCTTTTCAGGTAGAGCGTTCTAGATCCCGACAACTCAAATTCTCATCTCCCCTCTAGATCTTTTGCCAATGATTTGGAATCCAAGACCTCTAGTTATTGACCTACTGTGGAGACACTCTTCGTAAACTGGGCCAATTGCTACTTATACGTGCAGGCTGAGGGAAATAGGAATTGGAGAGGACAATCTAAATTGCAACAAATGGTTAGCTATAAAAGGAAAGTGCCATCTTTTAAACTGTGTAATGTATTTAGAAACAAGAGAATAGCCACAAGGAAGAGAACTAAAACTTTACATCAGGGAAGCCACAGGAGTTCAGGAAGGAAATGCCTCGATCGGTGCCCACCATTCAACAGGGCAACCTGGGAAAACTTGTGGTATCCTCTAGAATAAGATGCAAATAGTTATATATTGTGCTGGGCTGCTCTATATATTACAACAGAAAACCAGCACATTGACGGACCAAACTTGCACATGGTCACCCGATGCTTAGGATTTCAGGTTATTTAATGCAAAATTTAGACAACTAGGGATTGCGTTAAATTGACAGTTTACATAAAGCTGTTAGCATAAGCTAAACTCAATAAGCTTCTCCACAACTTGCATTAATAGTTGTGTCAAAAAACTTAAGTAACAAGACAACTTAGTGCATCCTGAAAACTTGGATCATTACTTAAGAAATAACACTTACCTGAGAACTGTGGGTGTGCCAGGCAAGGTCAATTTGGATTGGTTCCGAGTTAGACTACCTGCTCTACTCCCAGAGTGCTTCCCAGTCAGAACCCTAGATTTAGTACAAGGAACATTTAATTTTTTATTACCTATGCTACCAGCAGATACTCTGCAGTATAGCTCAAACTAAATATCTGTTCATTAGATACATCTGTTAGTCCAATCACCACAAGCTTAATTACCACCAAGCAAATTACACCTAGCCAGCTTGTTTACATTACAGCAAGATTTAGGAACTGGCAAGTAGCACAGTTTTGATTGCAATACTGGCAGGGCAAGAACTACAGCAAGCAAACTATACATTGTCATTTTAAAATTTGCCTTAAAGCCCATTTAAGTTCATCAAAGGAGCAACTTCACTGTTTAAACAGGCCATGCACAAAGAACAAGGAGCAAGCAACAACTTAAGAATGTCTTATACGGTGCAGTGTTTGCCAAACCATGGTCAGAGTGGAAGGATACTGACTTAGAAACTCTGTTCACCCATTAGCATTTCCTGACATATTGGGACTTCTGCAGTTTCAGAGAAGGGAGACAGAAAACCAGGCACTTCCACGAGGCAGGGAAAGACCAGAATGACTGGATTGCTCAGGTTACAAAGCAGCATTGCCAGTGGTCTGGGAACAGGCCACACAACTCCCCTCAAAGATAAGTGCACAAAACCTAGAAAAGGAAGCAACTTTAAACACAAAGCAACTTACAATCTAGCTTTTTTGTTAACTGGCTCAGTCGATTCCACATCCTGAGATCTTCTTGCAGCTCGAATTTTGCCCAACTGTTGACTCAATTGTTTACGGGTTGATCTAGTAAAGATTGCAATTTAGACAAGTTAATATAGTTCAATGCTACAAGTCAAATAAAACTTTAATTGCAACACATTGTCCAGACCTGGAGTGATCACCCTCAGGTTTCTTTCTAAAGCTCTCTGCCAATTGAATCCCTTGTACTGTATACTTACGACCACACAGCAAAACCTTACAATTTAGTGTAGAATTTCACTTGCCATGTCACCCAATTCTATTCCCGATCCAAATCTGTTAATCTTCTGTTTTCTCCTATATCCACCACTTAATTTAGGATAAATTTAACATTCATATTTGGCTTTCATATCTAGGTCATTAATGTATGGGGTGCAAAGACTTGCTGACCCTGTGGCACTCCACCCCTAATCATTACATTTTACCTGAAACTAGGTTGTTTTTAATTTTAAATAAATTTTTGTTGTACCCTGTATTTTTAAATATACTCAAAGCTTCATCACATGAATCCCAATATCTATCTTAACTGCAACATTCTCAAAGTAGTCAGGGAGACTGGTCACACAAGATGCCTCCTTCTAGATTCATGCTGGCTGTTTCTTTCATTCATTGCTATACAGGTATTCCTCCAGCCTGCCCCTTAGAACAGATTCCTTTATTGATGTTAGGTTGATATGCCAGTAGTTGCCTGGGTCACCTATTGCCTTCTTAAATATAAAGCACCAGTTTTGCATGCTTCTAGTCCTGCAAAGCCCAGTGATTCCTGCATTATAACCAGGTATCCACAGTTTTATTCAGAAGCCTAGGATGTACATCACCAGACTCAGATTTTAGTCTCAAGTCCCTTTAACTTAAATATATCTGCCATGTTGACCTATTTTTCAACCTTTATTTCTAGGATATTGGGTGTACTACAAGAGTAGCAAGCAGTTACCCTTTAGTGAATACTGCCAGAAGCTACTCATTTAATATTTTAGCCATTCTTCAGTTTCATTTTTGAAGCTCTTACTTCCTCACCAACAATTTAGCTACAACACTAACTGTTGACTCTTCTGGTGTTAACTTTTGTTCGCCTCAAATTCCTCCAACGTACAGACTTGTCCCCCTCCTTCATACCATTTGTTCTTTTATTTCCATGTCAATTGCTCTATTCAGCCATTTTGGGAACAGCTTACTTTTCTATGGCATAACCTACTCCTAATCATTTTCTTTTGCATTAAAAAAATGGAATTATCCAGCAATTTGAATTAAGTGTAAAAAGTGCCAAAGAAAACTTGAATTAAATAATTCAAATTGAGTGAAAGAAGAGTATACATTGGGATAATGCTAGGGTAAAGGGAAAGCAGGGGGAGGAATTTCTGAAATGTGTTCAGGAGAATTTCCTTGACCAGTATGTTCTTGGGCCAACTAAGAGGGAGGCATTGCTGGATCTGGTGCTGGGGAATGAGGTGGGCCAGGTCACGCAAGTGTCTGTGGGAGAACACTTGGGTACGAGAGATCATCGTATCATAAGACTTAGATTAGCAATGGAGAGAAGCAGGGCACAATCTAGAGTGGAACTTCTAAACTGGAATAGTGCTAATGTCAATGGGATGCAAAAGGATCTAGCCTGGGTAAAATGGAACCAAAGACTGACAGGAAAAATTAACAGAACAATGGGTGATCTTTAATGAGATGTTCCAAGTACAGGCTAGGTACATTCCAACAAGACAGAAGGGTAAGGGAACCAAAGCAAGGGTTCCTTGGATGAGGAGGGAGATAGAGAGCATGATGAAACAAAAAAGAGGGTGTATGATGCATGTCAGGTGAATTCTTCAAGGGAGAACCAGACCAAATACAATAAGTTGAGGGAAAGTGAAGATGAAAAGAAGATTGGCAAAGAGAATGAGAGTAGAATGGCAGTTAACATAAAAGGGAACCCAAAAGTCTTCTACTGGCATGTAAACAGTAAGCGGGTAGCAAGAGGCAGGGTGGGGCCTGTTAGCGACAAAGGTGTTGTTATATGCTTAGAGGTGCAGGGCAAGGCTAGAATAGTCAATGAGTATTTTGTATCTGTTTAATAAGCAGGTTGATGCTAACAAAATATGATACGGAGATGCCGGTGTTGGACTGGGGTGGACAAAAGTGAGATGTCGCACAACACCAGGTTATATTCCAACAGCTTTATTTGCAATCACAAGCTTTCGGAGTGGCTGCTCCTTCGTCAATATCGGTAGCAGTGGAAAAGGTAGAAGCAATGGAAGGGGTGAAAATTGATAAGACAGGATGTACTAGAAAGGCTGGGTATGCTTAGTGTGGATAAGTCACAGATGGCTTGCATCCCAGATTGCTAAGGGAATTGGGGAGGAGATAGCAGAAGGGCTTACCATAATTTTCCAATCTTCCCTGGATGCAGGGGAGGTGCCTGAGGATTGGAAAGTGGCAAATGTGACACCATTGTTCAAGAAAGGGTGTAAAGACAATCCTAGTAACTACAGAATTTCTAAATTTGCCGATGACACCAAACTTAGGGGTGTGGCAAACAGTGAAGATGATCCCAATTGACAGCAACAGGACATAGAAAGGCTAGCAGAATGGGCAGATGGAATTTAATAGAGAAGTGTGAGGTCATGCATTTTGGCAGAAGGAACAGGGAGAGGCAATATACACCTAATGGCACAGTTTTAAAGAGTGTGCAGGCACAGAGGGACCTGGGAGTTAATGTGCATAGGTCCCTGAAGGTGGCAGGACATATGGAGAGAGAGAGTGGTTAACAAAGCATATGGGATCTTGGACTTCATAAATAGAGGTACTGAGTACAAAAGTAGAGAAGTTATGCTGAACCTTTATAAAGCGCTGGTTAGGCCACAACTGGAGTATTGCGTCCAGTTCTGGTCACCACACTTTAGGATGTGAAGGCCCTTGAGGGTGCAGAGGAGAATTACCAGAATGGTTTTGGGGATGGGGGATCTTAGCTATAAAGGACAGGTTGGAGAAGCTGGATTTCTTTTCATTAGAGCAAAGGAGGTTGAGGGGTGATTTGATGGAGGTGTACAAGATTATGACGGGTTTGGATAGGCTAGACGGGGAAAAGACTGTCCCCACTAGTTGATGGTACAAGGACGAGGGGACACAGATTTAAGGTTTTGGGCAAGAGATGGGGGGGGGGGGGGGGGGGGGGGGGGGGGGAATGTGAGGGAAAACTTTTTTTATGCAGAGAGTGGTGAGGACCTGGAACTCACTGCCGACAAAAGTGGTGGAAGCGGAGACAATGTTTAAGGGGAGGCTGGATCGGCACTTGAGGGAAATAAACTTGCAGGGCTACGGGGACAGAACGGGGGAGTGGGACTGACTCATTTGCTCTGCAAAGAGCCGGCATGGGCTTGATGGCCTCCTTCTGTGCCGTTATGACCTCGATCCTGTCCATGGTCACCATTATAGCTTTAGAAAGCACTCCACTTTTATCGACATCTCAGCTTTCTTTCCAGCACTTTAAATAATTGCATTTTTATTGTTTATCCTCCACTCTTACCACTTCTCCTTACAAAGACTGCAGGAGGGGGGGCGGGGGGGGTGGTGAGGGTGATGTCTGTTGGGTTATCAATTTCTTTGTTAGCCCCAGTAAACACTGGGTTAACTTTTCTTTTAAAATATAAAAAACTGCAAATGACCCAGTTACCAGCGGTGTGCCACAGGGGTCGGTGCTGGGTCCTCTGCTGTTTGTGATTTTTATCAATGACTTGGTGGAGGGGACTGAAGGGTGGATCAGTAAATTTGCTGATGACACCAAGATTGGTGGAGTAGTGGATGAGGTGGAGGGCAGTTGTAGGCTGCAAAGAGACATTGATAGGATGCAGAGCTGGGCTGAAAAATGGCAGATGGAATTTAACCTGATAAGTGCGAGGTGATTCATTTTGGTAGGGCAAATTTGAATAAGGATTACAGGGTCAACGGCAGGGTTCTGAGGAACGTGGAGGAGCAGAGGGATCTGGGGGTTCATATCCACAGATCTCTGAAGGTTGCCACTCAAGTGGATAGAGCAGTAAAGAAGGCCTATGGTGTGTTGGCGTTTATTAACAGAGGGTTTGAGTTTAAGAACCGTGAGGTTATGCTGCAACTGTACAGGACCTTGGTGAGACCACATTTGGAATATTGTGTGCAGTTCTGGTCACCTCACTATAGGAAGGACGTGGAAGCATTGGAAAGAGTGCAAAGGAGATTTACCAGGATGCTGCCTGGTTTGGGGGGGGGGGGGGGGGGGGGGGGAGGTCTTATGAGGAAAGATTGAGGGAGTTGGGGCTTTTCTCTTTAGAGCGGAGGAGGATGAGAGGCGACTTAATAGAGGTTTATAAGATGATGAGGGGGATAGATAGAGTGGATGTTCAGAGACTATTTCCTCGGGTAGAGGCAGCTGTTACAAGGGGGCATAACTATAAGGTGCATGGGGGGAGATATAGAAGGGATGTCCGAGGTAGATTCTTTACTCAGAGAGTGGTTGGGGTGTGGAATGGACTGCCTGCTGTGATAGTGGAGTCGGACACTTTAGGAACTTTCAAGCAGTTATTGGATAAGCACATGGAGCACACCAGAGTGACAGGGAGTGTGATAGCTTGATCTTGGTCTCGGACAATGCTCGGCACAACATCGAGGGCCGAAGGGCCTGTACTGTGCTGTACTGTTCTATGTTCTAAAATGCAACTTTGGTCTGGCAGGCCAAAGTCTATTAATATGCACCCAGTTTTAGTTTCCCTCAAGAGGAATTGAATATGAAAATGTCATTCTGTTGAACAGTGGCTTTGAAAGATAGGTAGACAAGCTATTCAAAGTACTTAGCCCCAATATCAAAACAGCTTAGTATAAATTATCTTGATGGAGATGCCGGCGTTGGACTGGGGTGGACAAAAATGAGTAGTCGCACAACACCAGGTTATAGTCCAACAGATTTATTTAATTTTACAAGCTTTCGGAGCTATTCGCTCCTTCCTCAGGTAAGTTAGCAGTGAGAGAATCTCCCAGAATTCACAATTTAAACACAGACAAAATCTATTCAAATCTTTCCCTACATCAAAGACACACTAAGAGTACAGCCAAGACAATGAGATGTGTCCCAGGGGGTCCAACGTGTCAAACCACCTGCTGGCTGCATATCCTGTCAATTTGTGTTGGTTCTTGAGTTAGTCTTTTTTTTTTAAAAAAACACCTGGGAAGACCGGCCATGATGTCAAGTCACGTTCTGTATCGTGACATGAATTGTTTCTTTAATGTCTTTTATTTTTTCACCTTAATCAAGAAATGGGATCATCCAATAATTGTTCCACTGATGCTTCCAATATTTTTTCTTTTCCATCACCCCTTTTGTGAAATGATCTGGCATAGATCAAAACACCAAGCTAGCCAGGGCAGATTGTGGGGGAGGGGGGTGGAGGAGGAGGAGGAGAAAGAGAAAGAGGGGAGGTCCAGTTTTCAATCAACAGTCATGTCTCAGACTTGTAAGAAGGGTCAAGGCCAGTGATTGGCTATAGTTCTTTGATGAATAGCTGTGGCTTGAACAGGATGGAGGCAAAGATCACCAGTTCATCTACAGCCACCAACCTTGAAACATAGATCAGCCAGCATCAGTAGAGAGAACAGTTGAAATCTTGGGCTTATGCTCTTTCAGAAATCATAAAAAAAGCACATTAATATAACCACAAAAGGGGTGATGGAAAAGAAAAAATATTGGAAGCATCAGTGGAACAATTATTGGATGATCCCATTTCTTGATTAAGGTGAAAAAATAAAAGACATTAAAGAAACAATTGGACACATGAATAGCTACAACAGAGGGAAGCCTGAGGGACATGAGAAAGAGGGATGCGAAAACAGAAAACCTGGGGATCAGGTTTTAAATTAAAAAACAGAAGATGCTGGCAAGGTACAGTTGCCTGGACCAGTTTGATTCTAGTACCCAAGACAGCAAACTGTTACATCAAACAGCTCAGTGGGAACAACTTTAGTGTTTTAATGTATGGTGAAGGATAGCACTTTGTAATTTACTGTAAACACTTAAGTACTATTCATTTACCTGCTCATTAAACTTCAGCTTACAGCCCAAGCCACCACCTGATGAGTATATACAATCCACCTACCAAAGACTCAGAATCACACTGTAAATTCCAATCAGCCAGCTACAGTAGTGGCAAGGGTTGTCTGATCTCTGGGGTCTCGCTATCATTCAGCTAGATACTGGGCAGGCAAAGGCACACGCCGGATTGTATGTTAGGTTACTAGTGTTGGTCAGAGGCTGAACCCAATTAGAATATCTGGTGCAAGACCCAAAAATGCAAGTGACCCAATCCTCACTTTCCTCCATTCTCAATTTCCCAACATGTTATTTATGTCCCTCCTCTTGGCTGAATCTTGTACTCAGCTATTTCTCCCATTGGATCCAAGAACCTTTCACACAAGCACATTAAACTTGCTCTCCAGGTCCAACATCTTCAGCTCTTGATCAGAAAACACAGGCATCCACGTCACCACCTAGTACCTCACTGAAGTGCTCATTTACCATGTACGAGCCTAGACAGTGAATGTCAACAGGTGTCAACTATGCAGGAGGGGGAAAACATCACAGCAGATTTCTATCCTGTTCTCAAAGTACTTTCCTGCAGGGGTCAGAGAAATTGAAAACAGGAAACCTTGCTGATTTTTTCCCTCTCTAGCACAAGTGCTGATGGCAAACTTAGCACCACTGTCATTCCAGCTGACTGCAACTAACTCAAGACCTTTATTCAACAGCTACAAGTTTTAGCCGAGTCATTGGGGAGCAACAATATTCCTGAAACCACATTTATTACTTGCCTTCTCAGTGGCATCGCTTCGCTAGGAACAGCGGTCTTGTTTGTCTTGGCTCTCCATGCTGCCAGAGAGGTCACCAAGTTGGGTGGTGGTTTATTAGCTGCATCTTCTGGAGAAAAGAGTAAAAGCTCTGAATACTAAAAAACTAAAATGGATTTGAAAAGTTAGTTCTTACAAAATGAACTGCAGTTTAAAAGTCAGATGTATTCTACAAATAATCTAATACAAGACGGCACAATACCGATTCAGTACAATCTATTACACAAGTACTCAGCTGTGGCTCAGTTAGCACTTACGTCAGAGTCAGAAGGTTGTGGGGTCGCGCATAAACGAAGCCGACACGTCAGCAATGAGGGAGTGCTGCATTGTCAGATGAGACATTCCACCAAGGCCCCATTTGTCCTCAGTTGGGCACAAAAATATTCCATGGCACTACCTTGAACAACAGGAGAGTTCTCCCTCATGCCCTGGCCAATATTAATCCTCATCCAACCTTACATATAGATTATCTGGTCATTATCTCACTGCAGTTTGATACCTTGCTGCACACAAATTAGCTGCCTCATTTCCATCATTACAACAGTGACTAGACTTTAAAAAGTACTTGATTGGCTGTAAAGCACTTTGAGACGATAGAGATGGTGAAAGGCTCTATTTCTTCTAGCTTACATTGGACTTAAAAATAGCACCGATTTGAAGGGCTGTCATAATATAAAAATACTTTCCCAAGTTTTCCCATGATAAAATTGGAAGATTTTATCCTTCCCAATTAGATTTCAGTAGCACAATTCACTCTGGCACATCCCACGGAGAGATCACCCTAACTAGTCCTCAGTGTTCCCATCTCACCCCAAGATCTCACCACATGTTCATGGTCCGTTTCTAATGCTCTTCTGGCTGGCTTTCCAGCCTTCACCCTCCATAAACTCAGTTCATACAAAACTTCTACTTTATCCCACACCAAATCCCACTTGCTTACCACCCTGTCCTTGGTCCAAATGCTTCTAGTTTAAAATTCGCATCCTCTTGTTTAAAAATCCTCATGGCCACGCCCTTCCCAATCTCCAACTTCCAGTCTTACAATCCCCGCCCTCATACACTGTGCATCTTCCCCTGTTCAATTGACAGCCATGTCAGTCACCTAGGTCTCACTTAGAGTTCTCTCCAAGACATCTCTGCCTCTCCACCTCACCCTCCCTAAAACCCACATCTGTCCATGCTTGGTCATCCCTCTAGTCTCATTTGGCTCAGTACCCATTTTCCTTGGGAATCTGAAGGTCAGCAGGACATTTTTATATATTAAAAGACACGATATAAATACAAGTAGTCTTACCATAAAAGCTTTGTGAATTCAAGGCAAGACCTGGAATTACGCAAGTAAATGAAGCAGTCGCTACTTCTGCAGTGAATTCAGTATGTTTGGGGGTGGGGTGGAGGCTAACTGATGGCATGCTGGAGCGCTGCAAGAACTGGACAGTTCTCAGATAGAGAAGGCCAGATTGTAAATCTGTGAAATAGCCAAAATCCTCAGATTAATTAGCCAGCGCAATGGACTTTGCATCAGGCAGTACAGAACCTGCCATAGGTGGTCATGGCCACCATCTTAAGAGGAATATACAATAAAAGGCTAGGAAAGTCCCAAGGAGGGAGGGAGGGAGGGAGGGGGGGTGGGGGGGGGGGGGAGAAAGAAGGAGACTCTCAGCCAAAGCACTGCGCTTTCTCCTGTGAAACACTAGACAATACATTTAGTGCCCAGGAATGCTCCTGGCTGACCACGAGTCAAGGATTGATGCTAGAGCAAAGACTGCAGCAGTTCAGCAATGAAAACAAATGCAACATTGTTAACAGTCTGCTCTGCATTGTTAAAGACAATGAACTGCTAGTTGAACTTGGGCAAGAACTATTCCAAATTTTCATCCTAACTGGAACTCAAGCAGAAGCTCCATCAGCCTTCCACACATCATTCTTCAGTTCAGACAGTGAATGTTGGCAGACTATTGAACCACGTACGCACTCAGGGAAGGGGGAGACAATCAGTTTCCCTATTTAATGGGCAACCTTGTGGAGGTTAAATAAATGAGGAAAGACAGAATTTATATAGCGCCTTTCACGACCACCGGACATCTCAAAGCGCTTTACAGCCAATTAAGTACTTTTGAAGTGGAGTCACTGTTGCAATGTGGTAAATGCAGCAGCCAATTTGCACAGTAAGCTCCCACAAACAGCAATGTGATAATGACCAGATAATCTGTTTTTGTTATGTTGGTTGAGGGATAAGTATTGGCCAGGACACTGGGAATAACTCCCCTGCTCTTCAAAATACGATCTTTTACATCCACCTGAGAGCAGACGGGGCCTCAGTTTAACGTCTCATCCAAAAGACAGCACCTCTGACAGTGCAGCACTCCCGCAGCACTGCACTGGAGTGTCAGCCTAGCTTTATGTGCTCAAGTCCCTGGAGTGGGACTTGAAACCTCAACCTTCTGACTCAGAGGCGAGTGCGCTACCATAAGACGTAGGAGCAGGTCATTCCGCCCTTCGAGCCTGCTCCGCCATTCAATAAGATCATGGCTGATCTGATCTTGGCCTCAACTCCACTTCCCTGCCTGCTCCCCATAACCCTCGACTCCCTTACCTTTCAAAAATCTGTCTCCACCTTAATCTATTAAAATGACCCAGCCTCCACAGTTCTCTGGGGAAGAGAATTCCAAAGATTCACGACTCGAGAGAAGAAATTCCTCCTCATTTCCGATTTAAGAAGGTGCCGCCTTATTCTGAAATTATGCCCCCTAGTTCTAGATTCCCCACGAGGGGGAAACATCCTCGCTGCATCTACCCTGTCAAGCCCCTTCAGAATCTTATATGTTTCAGTAAAATCCCCTCTCATTCTTCTAAATGCCAATGAGTATAGGCCCAACCTGCTCAACCTTTCTTCATAAGACAACCCCTTCGTCTCAGGAATCAACCTCGTGAACCTTCTCTGAACTGCCTCCAATGCAAGTATATCCTTCCTTAAATAAGGAGACCAAAACTGTACACAGTACTCCAGGTGTGGTCGCACCAACACCCTGTACAGTTGTAGCAGGACTACCCTACTTTTATACTCCATTCCCTTTGCAATAAAGGCCAACACTCAATTTGCCTTCCTAATTACTTGCTGTACCAACTTTGAGATTCATATACAAGGACCCCCAGATCACTCTGTACCTCAGCATTTTGTAATCCATTCAAATAATAATTTGCTTTTTTATTTTTCCTACCGAAGTGGATAACCTCACATTTTCCCCACATTATACTCCATCTGCCAGATTTTTGCCCACTCACTTAGTCTATCTATATCCCTTTGCAGATTCTTGGGTCTGCCACACAATTGCTTTCCCACCTATCTTTGTAGCATCAGCAAATTTGGCTACATTACTCAGTCCCTTCATCCAAGTCATTAATATAGGATTGTAAATAGTTGATGCCCCAGCACTGATCCCTGCAGCACCCCACTAGTTAAAGTTTGCCAACCTGAAAATGACCCATTTATCCCGACTCTCTTTTCTGTAGGTTAGCCAATCCTCTATCCATGCTAATATATTACCCCCAACCCCGTGAGCTCTTATCTGGTGCAGTAACCTTTTGTGGCACCTTATCGAATGCCTTCTGGAAATCCAAATACACCACATCTACTGGTTCCCCTTTATCCACCCTGCTCGTTACATCCTCAAAGAACTCCAGCAAATTTGTCAAACATGATTTCCCTTTCATAAAACCATGCTGGCTCTGCTTGACTATATGATTTTCTAAATGTCTTGCTACCACTTCAATAATGGACTGCAGCATTTTCCCAATGACAGATGTTAGGCTAACTGGTCAATAGTTGCCTGCTTTCTGTCTCCCTCCTTTCTTAAATAGGACCAACTGAGCCACAGCTGACATTATAGTCCTGTTCAGTAAGTGGAGTCTATCATAGGAAAGTTAAATTTGAGGTTAGACAGTCTAAACAATGACCTGAACTGGTATTGCAGTGAAAGTTCACCTTTACCTGCACAAGAAATTTCACGTATAGAAGTTATAGCGACAGTTGGTTCTACTGATATTATACAATGTTGATGTAGGCTGATTTATGCAGCATTAACTATCCATAAATGCATAATACAAAGGAAAGCCAAAGTCTTACTTGTAGATGCAACCTCTGCATTCAGTTGGCTGGTTATAGATTGTGGTTGTCCTGCTTCACAAGAAGCTTCACATGATGGTGCTCTCAAATCCTGGGTTTGTGTGGCAGGTACTCCCATGAGAATGGGGCTGCATGTTGCCCCACCTTGCTCAATTTGCTGATCTAGTATCAAGAGACAGTATACTCATTAAGATGCAACAATAGTTTCAGACTCCAAACTATAGCTCACCTCAACTCCCTCACACTGCAGGAGTGCTCCACTTCATGTAATACCCGCACTTAGCCAGTGCTGTCAATCTGCAGGGTCATCAGATTTCAGTCTGGTTGGAGTCAGGCAAAACACAGCACAAGCAGTGCCACAAAAAATCAGGATCTATACAGTACCATCCAGCCAGAATCAAGCAAAAAAAAAAAAAAGAATTTTTATAGAAAAAAAAGTGTAAAAAAAACAAAGGCCTTTATCTCAAGAGAATTGGAATACAATAGTGAGGATGTGATTCTTCAAATTAAAAACAGAATTCTGGAAACTCTCAGCCGGTCAGGCAGCATCTGTGGAGGTGGGTGGTAGGCTTAACATTTCAAGTGAATGACCAGTTATCAGATATCCAGTATTTTGCTTTTTGAAGTTATGCTTCAGCTGTACAGAGCCTTGGCAAGACCCCATCTGGAGTACTGCATTCAGTTTTGGTCATCAGGAATACTGATGCTTAAATGGCTAAATTATGAGGACAGGTTCCACAAACTTGGGTTGTATTCCCTTCAGTTTACATGGTTAAAGGGTAATCTAATCTACTGGGGAATTCAGAACAGGCCATAACACTAGGAGTGAAATAAGGAAACACCTTCACACAAAGTGCAGTGACATCTGGAACTCTGCTACAAAACCAGATGATGTTGGGTCAACTAAAATTTACAACACATCAATAGATTTGTTTGGTAAAGGTATCAAGGGAAATGGAGACAAGGCAGGAAAATGGAGTTACAGTACACATCAGCCACATACAAATATAAATGGCAGAACAGGTTCAAGGGGCCAAATGACCTACTCCTGCCCCATATTCTGCATTTGTTGCTAGATCACTGATGAACATTTTCCTCAGCAATGGTACAGTTAAGCTTTGGGGAGGAAGTTAGAACATGAGGGGGAGGGGGCAACCCTGGCACCATGTTCACAATGGACAGCAAGCTGGCTACAAGATAGAAAGTAGGGGTTAAGGGTAGCTGCTCAGACTGACAAGGTGGGAAGTGATGTTCCAGAGGAATCAGTGCTGGGACCACCATTGTTCACAATTTACAATGATCTGGACTCGTGAATCATAAGTACAATTTCAAAATTTGCAGGCAACACCAAATTAGGAGGTATAGTTAATAGAGGAAGAATGCAACAAAATACAAGTAGAAATTTATAATCTTGCAAATGGGCATGCAATTGGCAAATTAATTTCAATATAAAACAAGCAAGGTGTTGCATTTTGGTAGGAAGACTAAGGAGGCTACATACTGCTTGGATAATAAGAGCCTAAATGAGGTAAAGGAGCAATGAGATCTTGGAGTACAGACACAGAAATCACTAAAAGTAGCAACACAGGTTAATAAAAGTTATTAAAAAAAATAAGCAAACCAAGCATTGGGGTTCATTTTTAGAGGAACAGAATTGAAAAAGAGAAGCTATGCTAAACTTGTATCACCCTTGGTTAGACCACACTTGTAGAACTGTGTACAGTTCTGGTCTACATATTATAAACAGGATGTAGAGGCATGGGAGATGGTGCAAAAAATAAAATTCACAAGGAAGATACCAGAACTGAGAGGATATACCCATCAGGAAAGGATGAACAGGCTGGGACTCTTGTCTCTAGAATAGACAAGGCGGAAGGATGACCTGATAGAGGTAGAAGAGAATAAAGGAGACATAGAAAACACACAATGTAACATTAACAGCATTTTCATAATCTCCACTCCCTCAAGTCCAAGGAACACAGACCTAACAGTTATGGCAGACAACTGGTTTTGCCAGCTCTGGCTGGACCACATAAAGCACTATGGGTTCCTTCCTCTCATCTGCAAAAATTGCTCACTGTGCAAAGATAACCACCTGGCTTTTTTTCCTCTACCACAAACTGGCATCTTAAACCCCTCTCCCCCAACACCACCCCCCACCCACAGATAGCTGCACTCCTCCAATTCTGGCCTCGAGCATCCCCAAATTCAATCTAACCACCATTTGTGGCTGTGACTTCAGCTGCCAAGTTCCTAAGCTCTGGAATACCCTCCCAAAACCTCTACGCCTGTTTACTCTGACACTACTGAAAAGTCTGTAACCAAGCCTTTGGCCATCTGTCCCAATGTCTCCTTATGTGACTCAGTGTCAAATTTTGTTGGAGCACCATGGGACATTCTACATTAATGGCACTATATAAATACAAGTTGCTGTTGGGATCATACCATTCTTCAGTGGAATAGATGGATGAACAATGGGCTGAAGGGATATGGGGACAGGGTGGGCAAATGTGATTGAATAGTTTGATTGAAGGGTAAATGCCAATTGGGCCAAATGGTCTGTCTCCAAGTATATGTATATGTAGTGAAACAACCTGAAATACCTGCTGACCCCAATGGGGGGTGAGACACCTGCAGAATCGCATCCCAGGAGGGAGGAGAGGGTTGTCCTATGATGAAAGATTGTGTCGAAGGGGCCTATACTCGAGTTTAGAATGAGAGGTGATCTCATTGAAACATACAAGATTCTGAAGGGGATTGACCAGATAGATGCGGAGAGGTTGTTTCCCCTGGCTGGTGTGTTTGGAACTAGGGGCATAGTTTCAGGATAAGGGGTCGGCCATTTAAGACTGAGAGGAGGAGGAATTTCTTCAGAGGGTTGTGAATCTTTGGAATTCTCTGGCCCAGAGGGCTGTGGATACGGAGTCTGTGAATATATTAAAGGCTGAGATCGATAGATTTTTGGACTCTAGGGGAATCAAGGGATATGGATATCGGCGGGAATGTGGAGTGGAGGTAGAAGATGAGCTATGATCTTATTGAATGTCGGAGCAGGCTCGAGGGGCCGCTCTTATTTCTTATGCTCTGAGAAGGGGGAGAGCTGGGAGTGTTAAGCAGCAGCAGCAGCAGCAGCCCCCCAGCCTCCCTTCCGCCCAGCCCTTTACCGGCTCGGTCGCCTGCCAGCCAGACCGCACCGGGTGTGTGTGTGTGTGTGTGTGTGTGTGTCGGGGCGCGGAGGGGGATTTACCCCATTGTGGGAGGGGGCCCAGTTCACGCGCTCCCTGCGATGCCAGCCCCGGTCGGTCCTGCCGCCTCTTACCGAACCAGTAGTCGGCTCTGGAGTCGTCGTGCTCCTGCAGGTTGCTGAAGTCGATGTGAGTCGGGGCATCGTAGCTCCAGGTGAAGTGAGAGTCCGCCATCGCTCACTCTCAGGCTCGTCTCCGCTCGCGGTCGCCGTTTGAATTGAGCGGCCCAACCGCTATATTTCAAATTGGCTCTGGCCAATCACAGCCCACTTTTACGCCGATGCAGCAGCTGATTGGACGGCGGCGAGATGACGTCAGCTGCACCCCGGGGACGGGGATGGGGAGGGGAGAGAGAGCTCGGCGAGGTTTGCCGAAGCGAGCTGCGGATCGGGGCAGCTGGAGCGATAATTTCCGTCGGCGACGAGATTACACTGGTAAAAGGATAGTTTAAAACCAAGTAAATAGGGTTCGAATTATGTTAACCAATCATCAACTGCACCGTTTCGCATTAGCCAATCGGGCGAGCAGGCGCGCCGTGATTAGCCAATTAGCGTCGGACAAAGACCAGTTAGAGATTTAATTTCGCCAATCAGCGCTGAGAGGGCGGGGCCCGCTGCTCAGACCAGCCTGAGTCAATGGAATTGGCTGAGATGAATTTAAACCGACAGCTGACCAGGGATGGCGGTAAAAGCTGGCACTGCCCCAAATGGGATGACAACTTAAACGGCCCTGAACATAAACATAAATCTCTAACTTGAAAACAAGGAATTACATAGAATTTGTCAGCACAAAAGAAAGACGTACATTTCTATCGGGCCTTTCACAATCTCAGGACGTCCCAAAGCGCTTTACAGCCAATGAAATACATTTCGAAGTTTCATCACTGTTGTAATGCATTGTTCTCTAACTATATATGCTGTGCCCATTTGTATTTCTTCACTTCACCTGACGAAGGAGCAGCGCTCCGAAAGCTTGTGATTTCAAATAAAGCTGTTGGACTATAACCTGGTGTTGTGCGACTTCTCACTTCTGTCCACCCCAGTCCAACACCGGCATCTCCGCATCATGTTGTAAGGTAGGCAGCCAACTTGCGCACAGCAAGATCCCACAAACAGCAATCAGATAAATGACCCGAGAATCTTTTGCGTTATTGGTTGAGTGATAAATGTTAGCCAGGATAGTCCCTACTCTTCAAAATAGTGCCATGGGATCTTTTACGTCCATCTAAGCAGGCAGAAGTGATCTCGGTTTAACATCTCATCCAAAAGACGGCGCCTCCAACAGTGCAGCCCTCCCTCCTACACTGAAGTGTCCTGGAGTGCATCATCACCCCGGCCAACAATATTTTAATTTAAGTTGTTAAGTTTCCTTTAACGGTTTTTTAAGTTACAGTTTATTTGTTTTGGGTCCATACAAAAGAGTATACTGAAGTGTCAGCCTGGATTATGCACTAGCTGGCTTCAAGACAGAAAGCAGAGAGTAGGGGTAAAGGGTAGCTAATCAGAGTGACAGAAGGTGGGAAATGGTGGAAACATAAGAATCAAAAACACAATTTTTAAATTTGCGGACGACAACAAATTAGGGGGGATAGTCAATACTGAGGAGGACTGCAACACATTACAAGAAGGCATGAATAAACTTGCAGAATGGGCATATAATTGGCAAATGAAATTCAACATAGATAAATGTGAGGTATTACATTTTGGTAAGAAAAATAGTGAGGTCACATATTACTTGGAAAATAAGATTCTAAATGGGGTAGAGGAGCAAAGGGATCTCGGAGTACAAATACACAAATCACTAAAAGTATCGTCACACGTTAAAAAAGCCATTAAAAAAGCAAACCAAGCACTAGGGTTTATTTCTAGAGGGATAGAATTGAAAAGTAGTGAAGTTATGCTAAACCTGAATCGAACCTTGGTTAGACCACACTTAGAGTACTGTGTACAATTCTCATCGCCATATAAAAAGGATATCGAGGCACTGGCGAGGGTGCAGAGAAGATTTATAAGGATGATACCAGAAATGTGAGGGTATGCCTATCGGGAAAGCATGAACAGGCTGGGTCTCTTTTCTCTTGAAAAGAGAAGGCTGAGGGGTGACCTGATAGAGGTCTTTAAAATTATGAAAAGTTTTTATAGAGTAGATACAGAGAGAGTGTTTCCACTTGTGGGGAAGAGCAAAACTAGAGGCCATCAATATAAGATAGTCACCAAGAAATCAAATAGGGAATTCAGAAGAAACTTCTTTACCCAGAGAGTGGTGAGAATGTGGAACTCGCTACCACAGGGAGTGGTTGAAGCGAATAGTATAGATGCATTTAAGGGGTGGTTAGATAAACATATGAGGGAGAAGGGAGTAGAGGGTTAAGCTGATAGAGTTAGATGAGGAAAGACGGGAGGAGGCTCGAGTGGAGCATAAACACCGGCATGGACTGGTTGGACCGAATGGCCTGTTTCTGTGCTGTATGTTCCATGTAACCCTACGTAAGTCTCTGGAGGGAGGATTAAACCCACTTGTGACTTAGAGATGAGAGAGTTACCATTGAGCCACAGCTGACATCTAGGTAGTTAACATTTATAAATGATTTTTAATATATTTTTTTAAATGCAGCATAAATATTCTTATGCAATGTATGTATTCCGTTTAGTTGTATGGCATATTTAATGTGTATCATAAAAATATTTATAGAATTTTATATTGGTGTTGGCTGTCCGTTTCTGTATTGGTTGGAATGTAAGTTGGAAGTTGGATAAATGACTAAAAACACGCACACTGGGATGGGAATTAAAAACACACAACAACAACTTGCATTTATATAGCGCCTTTAATGTAGTAAAACGTCCCAAGGTGCTTCACAGAAGCATTATCAAACAAAATTTGACACCAAGCCACATAAGGAGATATTGGGGCAGAGCTTGGTCAAAGACGTAGGTTTTAAGGAGCATCTTAAAAGGAGGAAGGCAAGGCGGAGAAGTTTATGGAGGGAATTTCAGAGCTTAGAGCCTTGGCAGCTGAAGGCACAGCCGCCAATGGTGGAGTGATTAAAATCGGGATACGCAAGAGGCCAGAATTGGAGGAAAGCAGATATCGCGGAGGGTTGTAGGGCTGGAGGTAGGTACAGAGATAGGGAGGGGCGAGGCCATGGAGGGATTTGAAAACAAGGATGAGAATTTAAAAATTGAGGTGTTGCTGGACCGGGAGCCAATGTAGGTCAGCAAGCACAGGGGTGATGGGTGAACGGGACTTGGTGTGAGTTAGGATATGGGCAGCAGAGTTTTGGATGAGCTTAAGTTTATGGAAGGTGGAAGATGGGAGGCCGGCCAGGAGAGCATTGGAATAGTCAAGTCTAGAGGTAACAAAGGCATGGATGAGGATTTCAGCAGCAGATGAGCTGAGGCAGGGACAGAGTCCGGTGATGTTACGGAGGTGGAAATAGGCGGTCTTAGAGATGGCTCAGATATGTGGTCAGAAGCTCATCTCGGGGTCAAATATGACATCAAGGTTGCGAACAGTCTGGTTCAGCCTCAGACAATTGCCAGGGAGAGGGATGGAGTCGGTGGCTGGGGAACAGAGTTTGTGGAACGGAGTCAGGGACAAGAATTTTTTTTTAAATATTTTAAAAGTAGTGAGAGTGAGAAGTTTAGACAGGAATCCTGCGATACAGGTAGACAAATGGCCAAGAAGACTTTGTATCATCCCCTGCCCCAAACACACTCCCACCTTCTGCACCCTATGTCCTCTCCCTTTGCCCATTCCCCTTTCCCCATGCTTACCCCACCCTAAATCTCCTGTTTTGAAAAGTGAAAGCCTATTTTCCAGGCTGAAAATTTCGTTCTTTTGACGCACTAGTCAATCTCCTGGGATGCTGCACACAAGGAAGAAAGTTGAAGTGCAGTCCTCAGGGGAATAATTGGACCCAGGCAGTCGAGAGGGAAGGGGGAGGAGGCAAAGGGAGGAACTGTGGGAGGGAGAGAGAGAGAAGGAAGGGGAGTGGGGGAGGGAGAGGAAGGAGTGGCAAGGGGGGAAAGGAGAAGGATGGGCACAGGGAAAAGAAGAGGGCAAGGGAAGATGGGAAGAGGAGCGGGTCAGGAGAGGAAGATGTGGAGAAAGTGAGTGAGCTTTAGAAAAGAGATGTGACAGGAGTGAACAGTGGGAGAGGGGGCAAAGAAGTGGGGTGGCAAGGGAAAGAGGAGGAGAGTGAGGAGAGGAGAGGAATGGTCAAGGGGTACATAGAGTTACGTGGAATCTACAGCACAGAAACAGGCCATTCAGCCCTACTGGCCTGTGCCGGTGTTTATGCTCCACACGAGCCTCCTCCCACTCTACTCCGTCTAACTCTATCAGCATATCCTTCTATTCCTTTCTGCTTCATGTACTTATCTAGCTTCCCCTGAATTGCATCTGTGCTAATCGCCTCAACCACTCCCTGTGGTAGCGCATTCCACATTCTCACCACTCTCTGAGTAAAGAAGTTTCTCTTGAATTCCCTATTGGATTTATTAGTGACTATCTTATATTTATGGCCCCTAGTTTTGGTCTCCCCCACAAGTGAAAATATCTTCTCTACGTCGACCCTATCAAACCCTTTCATAATTTTGAAGACATCTAACAGGTCACCCCTCAGCCTTCTCTTTTCTAGAGAAAAGAGCCCCAGCCTGTTCAATCTTTCCTGATAGTTATAAACTCTCACTTCTATTATCATCCTTGTAAATGTTTTTTGCACCCTCTCCAGTGCCTCTATGTCCTTTCTATAATATGGAGACCAGAACTGTACACAGTGCTCTTAAGTGTGGTCTAACCAAGGTTCAATACAAGTTTACCATAACTTCTCTACTTTTCAATTCTACCCCTCTAGAAATATGGATGAATGTAATGGATTTACTATGTAATGGATTAACTGTGTAATTGATGAGTTGTATAAGTATTATTGTATTTGAATAAAAATATTACCCCTCTAGAAATGAACCCCAGTGCTTTGTTTGCATTTGTTCATGGCCCAGTGACTCAGGGACTATTCCCTTGCCTGTGAACAGCAAAGCCACCAGGACAGCAAATGGTAGGGAGGCACTGAGCATAAGGGTGGGTTCAAGGAGTCGGGGCGAGAGCAGAAAAAACAATGTGGTGGTGAAATTTATGTCGGCAGTACAAAGTGCGGCAGGGACTGGGCCAGATAGAGTGCCCTGATCTAAAAGTGACAACATTTGCTAAATGCTGGGAGAAAACCAGTCAAGAGGAGAACTGGGAGGCCAGAGATCGGGGAAAGAAGATGCGAGGCAAAGGGCCATGGGTATTTTATCTTGAGGTTAGTATTTTTTTTCAGTTGAAATAATTTTGATGTGGAACTTTTATTCAAACAACTTTCTAAATTCATCTGCCATCTTCCTTTCAAATTAATTAGAAAAACAAAGAAATTCAGTAATCCTGTAACAGCAGATAAACACGCTTTGACATTTTCATTGAGAAAAAATAGTAGCTTTTCTATTAAACAAATATTGTTTTTGAATTTTCAGTACAAACGAAAGAAAGCACAGGTACTGTAATAATTGCCTTTGTCTGTAAGACAGTCTCTCTATCGCTCCAAAGTAAAACATTAGGCACTTGATAATAGTTTAATGTGAAAACTTTACCTAGAATCATAGAATGATACAGCACAGAAGGAGGCCATTCAGTCCATCATGCCAGTGCTGGATCATTGTAAAAGCTATTGAATTAGTCCCATTCACTTGCTCTTTCCACATAGCCCTGCAAATTTTTCTCTTTAAAGTATTTATCCAATTCCCCTTTGAAAGTTACTATTGAATCTGCTTCCATCACCCTTTCAGGCAGCGCATTCCAGATCATCATAACTCGCTGCGTAAAAAAATGTCTCCTCATCTCCCCTTTGGTTCTTTTCCCAATTGCCTTAAATCTGTGTCCTCTGGTTACTGACCCTTCTGCCAGTGGAAACAGTTTCTCCTTAATTACTCTATCAAAACCATTCATGATTTTGAACGCCTCTATTAAATCTCCCTTAACCTTCTCTGCTCTAAGGAGAACAACCCCAGTTTCTCTTGTATCTCCACGAAGCTGAAGTCTCACAACCCTGGTATCATTCCAGTAAATTATCTCTGCACCCTCCCTAAGACCTTGACATCCTTCTAAAGTGTGGTGCCCATATTTGGACACAATACTCCAGCTGGGGCCCAACCAGTGATTTATAAAGGTTTAGCATAACTTCATTGCTTTTGTACTCTATGCCTCTATTTACCAAGATGTCAGCAACAAACCCAATGAGACAATTAATGATCCAGAACAGCAGACAGAGGGACTCGCAGTGCAGCAACCGAAGAAAAAAGAGTCAAACTGGACCCCTCCGGAGGGTCGCTGCCCCAAGCTTGACATGTATGCTCAAGCTGTCAGGAGATGCATCAACGCCAGATTCATCAGCCACACTCACAAGACAGTCCAGAATGTCACCCGAGCACAACGCAACGCCATCCACGCTCTCAAGACCAACCGCAACATTGTCATCAAACCAGCGGACAAAGGAGGAGCCATCGTCATACAGAACAGAACGGACTATTGTAAAGAAGCATACCGACAACTGGACAACCAGGAACACTACAGACAGCTACCCGCAGATCCGACCAAAGAACACACCCGCCAACTCAATAGACTGATCAAGACCTTCGATCCAGACCTTCAAAACATCCTACGCGCTCTCATCCCACGTACTCCCCGCGTGGGAGACTTCTACTGCCTCCCAAAGATACACAAAGCCAACACACCCGGACGTCCTATCGTATCAGGCAATGGAACCCTGTGTGAGAACCTCTCTGGATACGTCGAGGGCATTCTGAAACCCATCGTACAGGGAACCCCCAGCTTCTGTCGCGACACTACAGACTTCTTACAGAAACTCAGCACCCACGGACCAGTTGAACCAGGAACACTCCTCGCCACGATGGACGTATCGGCACTCTACACCAGTATCCCCCACGATGACGGCATCGCTGCGACAGCCTCAGTACTCAACACCAACAACAGCCAATCTCCAGACGCCATCCTACAACTCATCCGCTTCATCCTTGACCACAATGTCTTCACCTTCGACAACCATTTTTTTACCCAAACACACGGAACAGCCATGGGGACCAAATTCGCACCCCAATACGCCAACATCTTCATGCACAAGTTCGAGCAAGACTTCTTCGCTGCACAGGACCTCCAGCCAACGCTGTACACCAGATACATCAACGACATTTTCTTCCTTTGGACCCATGGCGAAGGATCACTGAAAAGACTACACGATAACATAAACAAGTTCCATCCCACCATCAAACTCACCATGGACTACTCCTCAGAATCGGTTTCATTCCTGGACACACGAATCTCCATCAAAGACGGACACCTCAGCACTTCACTCTACCGCAAGCCCACGGACAACCTCACGATGCTCCACTTCTCCAGCTTCCACCCTAACCATGTTAAAGAAGCCATCCCCTATGGACAAGCCCTGCGAATACACAGGATCTGCTCAGACGAGGAGGAACGCGATGGACACCTACGGACGCTGAAAAACGCCCTCGTAAGAACGGGATATGACGCTCGACTCATCGATCGACAGTTCCGACGGGCCACAGCGAAAAATCGCATAGACCTCCTCAGAAGGCAAACACGGGACACAACCAACAGGGTACCCTACGTCGTCCAGTACTTCCCCGGAGCGGAGAAACTACGCCATGTTCTTCGCAGCCTTCAACATGTCATCGATGACGACAAACACCTCGCTAAGGCCATCCCCACGCCTCCACTACTTGCCTTCAAACAGCCGCCTAACCTCAGAAGTACCATCGTTCGCAGCAAATTACCCAGCTTTCAGGATAACAGCGACCACGACACCACACAACCCTGCCACGGCAAACTCTGCAAGACATGCCAGATCATCAACACAGATACCACCATCACACGTGAGGACACTACCCACCAGGTACATGGTACATACTCATGTGACTCGGCCAACGTTGTCTACCTCATACGTTGCAGGAAAGAATGCACCGCGGCATGGTACATCGGCGAGACCATGCAGACACTGAGACAACGTATGAACGAGCACCGCGCAACAATCGCCAGGCAGGATTGTTACCTCCCAGTCGGGGAACACTTCAGCAGTCAAGGACATTCAGCCTCGGATCTGCGGGTAAGCGTTCTCCAAGGCGGCCTTAGGAAAACACGACAACGCAAAATCATCGAGCAGAAACTGATAGCCAAGTTCCGCACTCATGAAGACGGTCTCAATCGGGATCTTGGGTTTATGTCACGATACATGACGTGATCCGGACTCGAGTCGTCGTTGGCTTATTCACAGATGTGATTCCCAGTAAAAAAGTAAAAATTTTAAAGTTAATCGTTTTACATACAGACGGCAGCTTTTGACACGTTAGACCCCATGCGACTCCACCTCATTGTCTCAGTTGTATCTTGCTATGTCTTTGATGTGGTACCTTCCTGGCTGACCTGATTAACTTTATCACACCTCGGCAGATAAACAGTCAGGATGATTGAATTTAGTTGTCTGCAATTGTAAGTTACACATGCATTGTTCTCTATCTATATATGCTTTGATGATTCTGTATCTCCTCACTTCACCCGACGAAGGAGTTGTAACTCCGAAAGCTTGTGATTTAAAATAAAACTGTTGGACTATAATCTGGTGTTGTGCGACCTCTCAACTATTTCGAAGAGCAGGGGAGTTATCCCCAGTGTCCTGGGGCCAATATTTATCCCTCAACCAACATCACTAAAACAGATTATTTGGTCATTATCACATTGCTGTTTGAGGGAGGCTAAGCTCTGTTTCCCACATGCAGCCAGCCAGATGGAGAGGCTGGCTGGTTGGCTGCGGGCAGGTAGGTCAGCAGCACTAGGCTGCAGAGAGGAGGGAAGGAGTGATCAGGTGGAGGGTGGTTGGGGGCCAGAGGAGGATCGGAGTGGGGGGGAAGATTAGGGCCGGAGGAGCATCAAGTGAGATGGGGCGGTGGAGAATTGGAGCCGGAGGAGTATCCGGTGGGGGGTGGGGGGAGTATTGGGGCCGGAGGAGCATCGGGGTGGGGGGGGTGGATCGGGGTCGGAGGAGCATCGTGGGGGGGGGGGGGGAATCGGGGCCGGAAGAACATCGTGGAGGGGGGAGTAGAGGATTAGGGCTGGAGGGGGGAGGCCGGGAAGGTGATTGGAGGCCTCGTGGTGGGGGAGAGATTGGAGGCCTCGGGGGTGGTGTCTGATTGTGGGGGGTGGGTGAGGCAGGGATGCTGGATCCAGGAGGTAAGTGTAAAGGCACTTACCTCCTGCCTGGATCCAGCAGTCCTCGCCTTCCTTTAGCTGGCAGGTTCCCAGAGGTCTGGGGGATCACCGTGAGGCCCACCAGCCTCATTATAATATTTAAATGGAGACCCGCCTCTTGGGAGCGGTTTGGCTGCCTGACGCCCCCCCACCCCCCCCTTCCTGCCTCCGTTAAAACCGGAAGTGGGTGGGTTGGGGTCGTGATTCAGTTCTTTAACACTTTAACCTCCCACCCGTTTTGGGGGGTTAAAATTCCCCCTATATAACTGAAGCAGAACATCCTCCCCTTTGTAATCCAGCCCCTTTGATATAAAGGCCAACATTCCATTTGCCTTTTTAATTAGTTTTGTACCTACTAGTTTTAAATGATTTGTGTACCTGGACTCCCAAATCCCTTTGCTCCTCTACAATTCCTAGTTTCTCACCATTTAGAAAATACTCTGATTTATCTTTCTTCGGTCCAAAGTGAATGACCTCGCACTTGCTCACATTGAACTTAATTTGCCACAGTTTTTCCCACTCATTTAATCTATCTATCTCCCTTTGCAACTTTCTGCTCCCATCTCCACTACTTACTGTCACTCCTGACTGAGAGTCATTAGTTGTTATTTTCTGTTGCAAACAGGTCCATTTCGAGGTAACCCAGCACCTAAAGATTTTTTAAGTCAATTCTGGATGAACCATCCATTCGTGCAGATGGAAAATAGGCGGACTTAGAATGTCAGCTGTTTGTTTGTACACTTCCATTAAGTGTTAAACCAACAGCACAACATTGTATTCCCAATGCCAGAGTTATATCCTGAAACATGGGAAGAGAATGGGTTCCTCCCAACTGTTGATGACAGATTGATTGACCCTGGACCAGAGCCTGAAATTTCAACTGGGTTAGCCGGACCACTGTTGATGTGCCGGCTGGACTCTTTTGGAATACAGAGATCTTGACCACATGCACCCTAAATGGGAGCTTCTCAATCTGTGAGGTAAGCCTTTGTTGCCATAATCAGAGAATGTAAAGTGGAGAGAGGCTGCAGATTGACATTCCAGTCCTCAGACCATCAAGATCAGGGGTCAGCCTTGGCTCAGTGGCAGCACTATTGTTAGTCAGATAGATTGCGGGTTCAAGTCCCACTCCGGGTCTTGAGCACATAATCTAGGCTGACGATCCAGTGCAATACTGAGGGAAAATAGGAACAGGAGTAGGCCGTTCAGCCTCTCAGGCCTGTTCTGCCATTCAATTAGATCAGGGCTGATCTGTATCTGAACTTCATATTCCCACCTTGGTTCCATATCCCTTAATACCCCTGCCTAACAAAAATCTATCAATCTCAGTTTTGGAAATTTTCACTTGACCGCGCCTCAACAGCTTTTAGCGAGAGAGAACTACCCTTTGTATGAAGAAGTGCTTCCTGATTTCACCTCTGAATGGCATAGCTCTAATTTTAAGGTTATGCCCCCTTGTTCTGGTCTGCACCAATGTTCCCTGTAATTGTTTGGGGGCCACGCGGCCCCTTTAACGGGCTGCACGGCCCAATCAAAAGTCCGCGCATGCGCAGTTTTTTCAATTTAAAAGCTGGCTCACCAGACCCCTGGAGCGCTGCGCAGCCGCGCAGCTTAAGGGGAACATTGGTCTGCACTGCACTGCAGTTCTGCACTGTCGGAGGAGCTGTAAAAGATCCCATGGCACTATTTCAAAGAAGAGCAAGGGAGTTCGCCCAGTGTCTAGGCCAATGTTTATCCCTCAACTAACATCACTAAAACAGATTCATTAGCGATTTATCTCATTGCTGTGAAAAATCAGACTCAGATCAGCTAACTTAGTGCAGGCCAGTATTGAATTTAGGATCATCCTGTTGGGAATGGGTCAGTGACAGACTACACAGAGAATTCATCCACTGAGCCATTATGTTTATAGTGCAGGCACCACTGAGCTCAGCTATTTTTATGCTTTTCCAACTACTTTCTCTCCTAAAGGCACTGGGATTCAGCTTCACAGACGCTGGTCACCCTGCGGTACCTCACCCAAGTGACCTTTCTTCCTGTGTGAGCATTGGATGGATATTCACCTTGGGAGGTGCAATCGCTGAACTCAATCCTTGCCTCACCCAGCATCCCCGCATGCACGTGTGTACACAAATGCTTTCCAGCAGAAGTCATTAGATAGTGATCAGGAGTGGGAAAGCTGGTTTATTTCCCATTTCCTAGCCCAGGACACGAACATCCCCATTGCCACCTAGGCTAAAATCAGCTAACTTCGCACAGACCTTGGATCGAGCCTGGCACCTTGTGGTGTTTGTGGCTCAACTACAAGTCGTCCTTATCAACTGAGCCTTCAGGCAATGCTGAACATAAAGTTATAACAAAAACTCAATCAAAACTTGCACTGAATAATCATTTCTTTGTCCTCTCAAGACCTTGGAGAAAGCAGTTCCAATAAGATGAAACAAGAATGTCCAGAAGAGAATAAAGACCTAGCTGTATCAGAATATCAGCTGCACAGACTGGTTTGCATCAGATTCTGGGAGAATATAGGTCACAAGATAGGTTTGAATGAAGATATCCTTTTGGCCCACTGGAGCACATCCTTTTACAACACCACCCGACTGTCTTCCCATTATAGCATCTTGCTGTTTCTTAAATGAATCCTGGCCTCAACCAACCTCTCTGGAAACCTGTTCGATTTCCTTTCCATCTGTGTAAAGAAACAAAGAACTTTTACACATTTATATAGCGCCTTTCACATCCTCAGGATGTCCCAAAATACTTCACAGCCACAGAATTACTTTTGAAGTGTAGTCACTGTTGTTATGTGGGCAAACGCAGCAGCCAATTTGCGCGCTGTTTTTGGAGGTGTAGATTGAGGGATAAACACTGTCTTGTCCTAATCTTCCTTCGAATAGTGCAGTTGGATCTTTTACATCCACCTGAGAGGCTAGACGGGGCCTAAGTTTTAACATCTCATCTGAAAGATGGCACCTCTGACAGTGCAGCCTCACTGAAGTGTCAGTTTAGATTATAAATGCAAGTCTCTGGAGTGGGACTTGAACCCACAACCTTCTGGCTCAGAGGCAACATCCCAAAACGCTTTACAGCCAATTAAGTACTTTTGAAGTGTAGTCACTGTTGTAATGTAGGAAACGTGGCAGCCAATTTGCGCACAACAAGCTCCCACAAACAGCAATGTGATAATGACCAGATAATCTGTTTTTTTGGGATGTTGATTGAGGGATAAATATTGGCCAGGACACTGGGAATAACTCCCTTGCTCTTCTTCAAAATAGTGCCATGGGATCTTTTACGTCCACCTGAGAGAGCAGATGGGGCCTCGGTTTAACGTCTCATCCGAAAGACGGTGCCTCCGACAGTGCAGCACTCCCTCAGTAATGCACAGGAGTGCCAGCCTAGATTTTTGTGCTCAAGTCTCTGGAGTGGGACTTGAACCCACAACCTTCTGACTCAGAGGCAAGAGAGCGTGCTGCCCACTGAGCCACAGCTCGACACTCAAACGCCTCACAACCTCAAAAATGGTGGCAAGTACATGCACGTCTGGTTGGGGTCACGTTTTGTGTTTTTCAGGGTTTAACCCCCTCACCTACCCCAGCCCATCGTGGGGGGGTTAATATGGAGGCCAATGTTACAGGTCGATGACCTTTCATCAGAACTGCGGAAGCTGTTAGAGATTTAACAGTTTTAAGCAAGTACAAAGCAAGGGAATAGGTGGGGGACAGGAAAAGAACAAAAGGGAAGTGTGTTAGGGTAGAGGGCAGGATTGATTAAATGACAAAAGGGATGATGGTGCAAGGCTAAAGGGGATGATAATGGGATAAATAAAGAAAGGAAAGGTGGGTCCAGAGGAGGTGTAAATGGTTACAACAGAATAGCAGAGGGGGGAGGGAAGCATGGGAAAGAGGAGAAGGTTCCCGTGGCCCAGGAATGTGGCGGAGAAAGGTGTCTAGACCCCTGGGGTGCAGACCACCGCACTAGCTGTGCAGGGGATCCCTACCCCAAGCACAAACCCACATCTACCCCACCCCCAGTGACTCTGATGCAGCCATCCTCCATTACAAGCACCTGCTGTCTGAGAAAATGGTGGTTAAGATGTAAAGTTGTTAAATGTTCCGATGAAAGGTCATCGGCCTGAAACGTTAACTCTCTTTCTCTCTCTCCACAGAAGCTGCCTGACCTGCTGAGTGTTTCCAGCATTTTCTGTTTTTATTACAAAATAATAACTATGTGTGATGTTTGTGGTTCTGTTGCTGAGTTAGGATAATTAAAGTCAGCTTTTTTTGTGCTGATATTAAAAACACATTTTTCGTGGGATTTTTTTCAAGTTCTTTTTTTTAAAGAAAGAAAGACTTGCATTTATAGAGCGCCTTTCACGACCACCGGACGTCCCAAAGCGCTTTACAGCCAATGAAGTACTTTTTGAAGTGTCGTCACTGTTGTAATGTAGGAAAAGATGTCAAAAACCAGAAGAAAATCAGAAGGGAGGAAACTGGACCCCCAATAAACCCCGGCAAATTCAGAGAAAATCAGAATTTATTTTCATGGAGATTTGTTAAAATTTAACTGATTGTTAAATTATTGATTGCAGATTATTAAATATCAACAACATTAAATTAATGCAGTTTAATTTATATAAACTACAGCTTTTGACACAAAGACAATTAAACTAAAATATAATTCATATTGTTAAATCCAGTGGAATTAGAAGGGTTTAAGAATCTACAGGAAATAAATGAAGATTCTTTTTAACAAGAGAGTTGCAGGTATTTTCTCCTCAGTTTGTACTGTGGGAATAGTCACACTGCTGTATATCCTGAGCTAAAAACACAGTCGGTGCTGTCTTTGAGTATTTATCTTGTAATGTTTGCTGTGATCCTTGCAGAGCTTGTCAGATTGGGGTAGATTTTGTTCTGGGCCTGGGTTCGGGTCCAGATTCAGCATTGCGTGCCCAGCATGCGCCTGAACCGAGAGGCCCAAGGATTGATGAATATTGGTCCCCGGGCCTCATCAACCAACTCAGCGCGATCTGCTGGCACTGATCACACCTCCACAGGCAGCTCGCCCGAGCACATACATCAATGTCGGGCACCTGCCTCACCGACAGCAGCCCTCAGGTAAGTCCTGGGTGAGGGTAGGAGTGGGTTACGGGGAGCGGGGAGGGGACGGGGGTGGGGGCGTGATCCTGTTGAGTCAGGGGATCAGTTGTCCTCCTCCTGGCTCCACAGCAACATTTTTTTTTTAAAGTAAATAATTTTCACCGACCTTTTGCTGGCGCCCACGGGGGGCTGCTGAAGAATCCTGAGTGGATTAGTCCCGGCACCTGATCGGTTCCTTTGTATTATGTGTCATCTTGTTGCTTTGAAGAAGCACGTACCCCGTGACAGACATCAACACGCCCCGTGTCACTATGGGACCAGTCATCATGCAACTAGGTTGTGTTAAAGTGATTTGATGCGCAAAGAACTTTGAAGATGTGAGCGTGGCAGGGCTTTCAATTGTAAGTTGCAGCTTGAATTTAGAGTATGGGCATACATAGTAAGCAATGAAGGAGTTGTACGGTTGTGTGAGGGGTTGGCATGGGCTAGCGGCAAATGTGCAACAGGTTGATCGACAGCAATTTGTGGCATGCATGTTTGAGTTACCTGCCGGTGAATGGTACCATTGGGCAGACTTACCTTGGCAGCTTCTTTAAGATGTTCCATCTTCTGCCTTATTTGCTGCCAGATTCTGCAGGTTGAGCTTGGGCACCACCTCCTGGCTGGCACTGCTATTCTCCGGGAAGGTTACCCTGGAGCGCAAAACAGGGCAACCCTCCCCAATCTCACCTCACGCAGCAGGACCCCCCACTTGGCCATCCATGGAACAGGTAGTTCCAGTGCTGAACCATTGCCTGAGTTGCCCTCAGACGTTATTTCCTTCCCTTGTTTTTTTGCCAGCCAATCCTTCCCCCCCACTCCCAGTCGACCTTGTGGGAGGACTGTGTATACAAAGTAGGAATAATTGAAACATGGCTACATAAAGAACAGAAATAACAACAGAAAACGCTGGAAAAACTCAGCAGGCCAGGCAACATCCGTGGAGAGAGAAAGAGAGTTAACGTTTCAGGTCGAAACCCTTCGTCGGAACACAGGACTGGCAACTAAATATTGCAGCTTATGACATAATCAGAAAGGATAGGGAAGGAAGAAGATGGTTGGGCTAGCTCTATAAATTAGAGATAACATAATGGCAGTAGAAAAAGGGACATAACTAACAGAAGGTTAGAAACAGAATCCATATGAATTGAAATAAAAGATGAGGGGATCGAGCACGCTAATAGGAGTATACTACAGACCACCTAATAGTGGAAAGGAGGTGGAGGAAGAAATATGTAAGCAAATATGTGAAATGAATAAAGGACATAGAATAATAACCATGGGAGATTTAAACTACCCCCAAATAAACTGGCAAGAAGAGGCAGCATAAAGGCTACAGGAAATGGATTTTTTTACAATGTGTCCAGGACTCCTTTCTTACCCAGTATGTAAAAAGCCCAACAAGAGAGGGAGCACTGCTGGATCTAGTAGTGGGAGATGAACCAGAACAGATAAGAGAAGTAAGTTTAGGGGAACATGTAGGCAATAGCGATCACAACATAATAAGGTTTAAGGTAAAGATTGAGAAGGACATAAGTAAGACAAAGACCAAAGTAATAAATTGGAAAAAAGCTGATTTCAGGGGAATGAGAATGGAACTAATAAAATAAACTGGAAAAATTTACTGACAAAGAAATAGAACAGCAGTGGGAAACATTTAAAATGATGATAATAAAGTCCAGGAGTAATATATCCCACTAAAAAGCAAGAATAAACTAGCCAGTAATGACACACCATGGATGAACAAAGAAATAAGGGCAAAATTGAAACTAAAGAAAAAGACATACACTAAGTACATAGACAACAAAGGAGAGGATGACAAAAAGGAACAGGAAAAGGTTAGGATAGAATCATAGAAATTTACAGCACGGAAGGAGGCCATTTCGGCCCATTGTGTTCGCGCCGGCCGACAAAGAGCTATCTAGCCTAATCCCACTTTCCAGCTCTTGGTCCGTAGCCCTGTAGGTTACGGCACTTCAAGTGCACATCCAAACACTTTTTAAATGTGATGAGGGTTCCTACCTTTATCTCCTTTCAGGCAGTGAGTTCCAAACCCCCACCACCCTCTGGGTGAAGAAATTTCCCCTCAAATCCCCTCTAAACCTCCTACCAATTACTTTAAATCTATGCCCCCTGGTTGTTGACCCCTCTGCGAAGGAAAATAGGTCCTTCCTATCCACTTTATCTAGGCCCCTCATAATTTTATACACTGTGGCGGATCGCCACCTAAATGGGCACAATCCACTTTTCCGTCCATGGACAATAAATCGGGCACCTTGCCTTTAAGGCGCATGCTGCCTTTAAGGCAGGGGAAAAAGGAGTGGGCGTGGCCCTCAGGTTTTGCAGAGAAAGGTTAGCAGCCATTTTACCAGAGATGTGATTAAAAGCCATGAGTTCCACTTATTGACTCGGCTTCAATTCGTGCTTCGCGGCAGCCACAACATTGGTGACCCCGACGCTCAGAACATATTCCGAGCACTGCAATGGCGGACACGAACGCAGTTTCCGTGAAACTGCCGGAGTTTTGGGAAAACCAGCCTGAAGCCTGGTTCTTCCAAGCCGAGTTCCGATTCCGGCTGCAACGAATCACCACAGATGGGACGAAGTACGACTACCTCGTCACATCACTCGGTAGCTCCACAGTTACGAAGGTCTGGACAGCGCTGCAGAACCCACCAGAGGAGGGCAAGTATGCACATCTTAAGGCTGCGCTCCTTAAAAAATTTACGGCCTCGACATACCAGCGAAAGTGCCACCTCCTCGACCTTCCAGGCCTCGGTGATGCCTCACCGTCAGACCTCCTCTCCCACATGCTCTCCCTCACCGACGAGAGCCCACCCGGATCCCTCTTCCGCACGCTGTTCAACCGCCAGCTCCCTCTCAGCATCCGCCCAGCGATCGTGGCGTCCGGCCTCATGAACCTGGAAGCCCTGGCCGATGAGGCCGAAAAGCTGCTGTCCGCTCACTCCAGCCGCGATGTCACTCCGGACCTGGCAGCCACTGCCTGGGCGCGCCCCTCACTGGCCACCACGCGGCCACAAGGCCCAGCCACCGGGCTCACGGGGCCTTCGCGCCCCACTAACCCGGGCCACTGTTACTACCACGCACGGTTCGGCACCAGGGCACAACGGTGCACACCTCCCTGCTCTTTCAAGTCCGCCCCCGTACCAGCCCCCGCGATGGCTGTGGGCCACAAGGGCTTCCTGCTGTACGTCACGGATGACAAAACCAGCCGCCGGTTCCTGTGCGACACTGGAGCTCAGCACAGCATCATCCCGGCCTCCGCCCTCGACATCCAAAAGGGCAAACGAGGATCGGCGCTGGCTGCTGCTAACGGCTCAGACATCTCGACGTATGGCACCCGCACAATCACCCTCGACCTCGCTGGTCGCCGCTACCGATGGGAGTTCATCACTGCCAAGGTGCTCTCCCCTTTCATCGGCGCAGATTTCCTGTGCACCCATGGCCTACTGGTAGACATCCCTCGACACCGCCTCGTGGACATGAACACCATGTCCCCCATCCTGGGCGCCATGGCCCCCCGTCAACCGGCCGACATGGCGTCACAGTGCCACGCCCGGGCCACGGATGACTACTCGGCACTCCTGGCCGAATTCCCGACCTTCTCCGCGGAGGCCGCCAAACACGGGGTGGAACACTTCATCCCCACCACAGGCCCCCCAGTGTACGCCCACGCCCGCAGGCTGGACCCGGCCAAACTGGAGATTGCGCGGACCGAGTTTGCCACCATGGAACAGCTCGGCATCATCTGCCGCTCCAACAGTCCCTGGGCTTCCCCACTCCACATCGCCCCCAAACCAGGCGGGTGTTGGCGCCCCTGCGGGGATTACCGCCACCTCAACGACGCCACCACCCCTGATCGGTACCCCGTGCCGCACATTCAGGACTTCTCGGCTAGACTGGCCGGCCGCTCAGTCTTTTCTAAGGTCGACCTGGTGCGCGGCTACCACCAAGTCCCCGTCCACCCCGCGGACGTCCCCAAGACGGCCGTAATCACCCCCTTCGGCCTTTTCGAGTTCCTGCGGATGCCCTTCGGCCTCAAAAACGCAGCCCAGGCATTCCAACGGCTATGGACTCGGTCCTTCGGGACCTGAAGTTCCTGTTCGTCTACCTGGACGACATCCTGGTAGCCAGTTCCTCCAAGCAGGAACACCTCGAACACCTTCGCATCCTGTTCGGGCGCCTCAGCGACCACGGGCTCATCCTCAGCCCAGCCAAATGCCAGTTCGGCCTGGACAAGATCGACTTCCTCGGCCACCACATCACCCATGCTGGGGCCATTCCCCTGCCCACCAAGGTGCAGGCCGTCCAACAATTTCCCCGCCCCACCACCATCAAAGGCCTCCAGGAGTTCCTCGGGATGGTGAATTTCTACAACCGCTTCATCCCCAAAGTGGCGTCCCTCATGAGGCCCCTGTATGAAGCCCTCCGGGGCAGGAGCGGCAAGATGGCGGTCGAATGGACGGCAGACGCGTCAGCCGCCTTCGACTCCACCAAGACCGCGCTTGCCAACGCCACCCTGCTCCCGCACCCATGGCCCAATGCCAGGGTAGAGCTCACCACGGACGCCTCCGACCACGCGGTCGGCGCCGTGTATGAGCAGTGGGTCGACGGCGCCTGGCAACCACTTGCCTTCTTCAGCCGCCAACTACGCCCCCCGGAGGTCAAGTACAGCACCTTCGACCGCGAGCTCCTCGCGCTGTTCCTGGCCATTTTCGGTTTTTGCTTGAGGGCCACCCCTTCACTGCGTTTGTCGACCACAAACCACTGACATTCGCAATGGCAAAGACAACCGACCCCTGGTCCGCCAGGCAGCAGCGCCAGCTCGCGGCAGTGTCCGAGTTCACCACGGACATCCAACACGTCTCCGGCCGAGACAATGTGGTAGCCGACTGCCTCTCCCGCCCCGCCATCCACGTCGTACACCTGGCAGTCGACTACGCTCAACTCGCAGCAGACCAGATCACCAACCTACCAGGGCTACGCCTGGCCGACGTCGCCTGTGGCCCGACCGCAGTCACGGTCAAGTGCGACATATCCCTATGTCAACCTCGGCCCGTCGTCCCAGCGTCCTGGCGCCGCCGGGTATTCGAGATTCTCCACAACCTCTCCCACCCTGGCGCCCGTGCATCCAGCAAATTGGTAGCCAACCGCTTTGTCTGGCGCGGCCTTCGCAAGGATGTGCGTACTTGGGCCAACTCCTGCCTAGCCTGCCAACGGGCCAAGGTGCAGCAACACACGAAAGCACCCCTCGAGGAGTTTACCGTCCCTTTGCGTAGATTCGACCACATCCACGTGGACATCGTCGGGCCCCTGCTGCCGTCGCAAGGCCACATGCACTTGCTGACAATCGTTGACCGCACCACGCGCTGGCCCGAGGCAATTCCACTGACCTCTACCACCACCGCCGACATCGCCAGAGCCTTCGTCAGCACCTGGGTCGCACGGTTCGGCGTCCCCTCCGACATGACGTCGGACAGAGGTCCGCAATTTACCTCTGAACTCTGGACCGCCGTCGCACGCAATCTCGGGGTGACCATTCACCGCACCACAGCGTACCACCCCCAAGCAAATGGACTGTGTGAGCGGTTCCACAGATCCTTGAAGGCATCTCTTCGAGCCAGCCTCCAGGACGGCGCCTGGACCGACTGACTCCCGTGGGTCCTCCTCGGCCTGCTCACCGCGGTTAAAGAAGACCTCCACGCATCGGCAGCAGAGCTCATGTACAGTCAGCCGCTGCACGTACCCGGCGAGTTCCTGCCCACCGCCACGACACCCTGGTCAGCCGACCAGCAACGCCACAACTTCGCCTCACCGGCGCTACAGTTCGCCCCGGTGCCCATTGCCCGACACGGCAAATCCACCTCACATGTCCCACTAAGCCTGCACCAGGCACGGTTCGTTTTCGTCCGGCACGACGCCCACCAAGGACCCCTTCAACCCCCGTACGACGGGCCCTACAAGGTGCTACAGGCTGGGGACAAATTTTTCACCCTGCAAGTGGGCGACAGGACAGAAAAAGTGTCGGTTGACCGACTCAAGCCAGCACACTCGGAGCCCGGTGAGCAGGTCCCTGTAGCCCGTCCACCGCCACGCGGCCGACCTGCCCTCAAGCCAGTTCACCCGGCTGCTCCACGCCTGGCCGTTCCATGTCCACCGGCGTCCTACAAGAGCTGCTCCGGCCGGCCCATCAGACCACCGCACCGTCTCGTCCACACCTCCTAAGCGGATTCTGGAGGGAGTTGTGTGGCGGATCGCCACCTAAACGGGCGCAATCCACTTTTCCGTCCGTGGACAATAAATCGGGCACCTTGCCTTTAAGGCGCATGCTGCCTTTAAGGCAGGGAAAAAAGGAGTGGGCGTGGCCCTCAGGTTTTGCAGAGAAATGTTAGCAGCCATTTTACTAGAGATGTGATTAAAAGCCATGTGTTCCACATATTGACTCGGCTTCAATTCGTGCTTCGCGGCAGCCACAACAACATCTCAATTAGGACTCCCCTCAGCCTCCTCTGTTCCAAAGAAAACAAACCCAGCCTATCCAGTCTTTCCTCATAGCTAAGATTCTCTACTCCCGGCAACATCCTCGTAAATCTCCTCTGTACCCTCTCTAGTGCAATCACATCTTTCCTGTAATGTGGTGATCAGAACTGCACGCAGTACTCTAGCTGAGGCCTAACTCGTGTTTTATACAGTTGAAGCATAACCTCCCTGCTCTTGTATTCTATGCCTCAGCTAAAAAAGGCAAGTATTCCGTATGCCTTCTTAACCACCTTATCTACTTGGCCTGCTACCTTCAGGGATCTGGGGACCTGCACTCCAAGGTCCCTTTGTTCCTCTATACTTGTCAGTGTCCTACCATTTAATGTGTATTCCCTTGCCTTGTTAGCCCTCCCCAAATGCATTATCTCACATTTCTCCGGATTGAATTCCATTTGCCACTGTTTTGCCCACCTGACCAGTACATTGATATCTTCCTGCAGTCTGCAGCTTTCTTCTTCATTATCAACCACACAGCCGATTTTAGTATCATCTGCAAACTTCTTAATCATACCCCCTACATTGAAGTCTAAATCATTGATATATACTACAAAAAGCAATGGACCCAGTACTGAGCCCTGCGGAACCCCACTGGAAACAGCCTTCCAGTCACAAAAACTCCCATCAACCATTACCCTTTGCTTCCTGCCTCTGAGCCAATTTTGGATTAAACTTGCCACTTTGCCCTGGATCCCATGGGCTTTCACTTTCGTGACCAGTCTGCCATGTGGGACCTCATCAAAAGCCTTGCTAAAATCCATATACACTACATCAAACGCACTACCCTCATCGACCCTCCTTGTTACCTCCTTAAAAATTTCCGCAATATTAACTGGGATAGTCAGAGTGTGAAAGGCTTAGAGGGTGCGGAATTCTTAAAGTGCATCCAGGAGAGCTTTTTGAGCCAGCATGTAGAAAGTCCTACAAGAGAGGGGGCGGTATTGGACCTAATTCTAAGGAATGTAGCCGGGCAAGTGGTAGATGTTTCAGTCGGAGAGCATTTTGGTGACAGTGACCATAATTCGGTGAGATTTAAGGTAGTCATGGAAAAGGACAAAGATGGACCGGAAATAAAGGTTCTAAGTTGGGGGAAGGCCGATTTTAATATGATAAGGCAGGATCTGGCCAAAATGGACTGGGTTCAGCTACTTGCAGGAAAATCCACATCAGAGTAATGGGAGTCTTTCAGAAAGGAAATAGAGAGAGTACAATGCCAACATGTTCCCGTAAAGGTCACGGGTGGGACCAACAAACCCAGGGAACCCTGGATGTCAAGGGATATACAAGAATGGATTAGGAAAAAAAGGGAGGCTTTTGGCATATACAAAGGACTAAAAACAGTGGAAGCCCTAGAGGAGTATAGAAAGTGCAGGGGGGGGTGGGGGTACTTAAAAAGAAATTAGGAGAGCGAAGAGGGGGCATGAAAAAACACTGGCAGGCAAAATAAAGGAAAATCCCAAGGTGTTTTATAAGTATATTAAGGGCAAGAGGATAACCAGGGAAAGAGTAGGGCCCATTAGGGACCAAAGTGGCAATCTGTGTGTTGAGCCGGAAGATGTAGGTGAGGTTTTAAATGAATATTTTGCATCTGTGTTCACTATGGAGAAGGGTGGGAAAGGCATAGAAATCAGGCAGGGGGATTGTGATATACTTGAACAAATTAGTATTGAGAGGGAGGAGGTACTAGCGGTTTTAGCAGGCTTAAAAGTGGATAAATCCCCAGGCTCTGACGGGATGTATCCCAGGCTGCTGTGTGAGGCAAGGGAGGAGATTGCAGGGGCTCTGACACAAATTTTCAGAACCTCTCTGGCCACAGGGGAGGTGCCAGAGGACTGGAGAACAGCTAACGTAGTACCATTGTTCAAGAAGGGTAGTAGGGATAAACCAGGGAATTACAGGCCAGTGAGCCTAACATCAGTGGTAGGGAAATTATTGGAAAAAATTCTGAGGGACAGAATTAGTCTCCACTTGGAGAGGCAGGGATTAATCAAGGATAGTCAGCATGGCTTTGTCAGGGGGAGATCATGTCTGACCAATTTGATTGAATTTTTCGAGGGGGTGACTAGGTGTGTGGATGAGGGTAATGCAGTTGATGTAGTCTACATGGACTTCAGTAAGGCTTTCGACAAAGTCCCACATGGGAGACTGGTCAAGAAGGTAAGAGCCCATGGGATCCAGGGCAATTTGGCACATTGGATCCAAAATTGGCTTAGTGGCAGGAGGCAGAGGGTGATGGTCGAAGGTTGTTTTTGTGACTGGAAGCCTGTGTCCAGTGGTGTACCGCAGGGATCGGTGCTGGGTCCTTTGCTGTTTGTAGTGTACATTAATGATTTAGATATGAATGTAGGAGGTATGATCAGTAAGTTCGCAGATGACACGAAAATTGGTGGAGTGGTAAATAGCGAGGAGGGAAGCCTCAGGCTACAGGACGATATAGACAGGATGGTTAGATGGGCAGAACAGTGGCAAATGGAATTTAACCCTGAAAAGTGTGAGGTGATGCATTTTGGGAGGACAAACAAGGCAAGGGAATACACAATGAATGGTAGGATCCTAGGAAGGACAGAGGATCAGAGGGACCTTGGTGTGCATGTACATAGATCCCTGAAGGCAGCAGGACAGGTAGATAAGGTGGTTAAAAAGGCATATGGGATACTTGCCTTCATTAGCCGAGGCATAGAATATAAGAGCAGGGAGGTTATGATGGAGCTGTACAAAACGTTATTTAGGCCACAGCTGGAATACTGTGTACAGTTCTGGTCGCCACACTATAGGAAGGATGTAATTGCATTGGAGAGGGTGCAGAGGAGATTCACCAGGATGTTACCTGGGCTGGAGTGCTTCAGCTATGAAGAGAGACTGGACAGGCTGGGGTTGTTTTCCTTAGAGCAGAGAAGGCTGAGGGGGGACCTGATTGAGGTGTACAAAATTATGAGGGGCATAGATAGGGTAGATAGAAAGGAACTTTTCCCCTTAGTAGAGGGGTCAATAACCAGGGGGCATAGTTTCAAGGTAAGGGGCAGGAGGTTTAGAGGGAATTGAGGAAAAACTTTTTCACCCAGAGGGTGGTTGGAATCTGGAACTCACTGCCTGAAAGGGTGGTAGAGGCAGGAACCCTCACAACATTCAAGAAGCATTTAGATGAGCACTTGAAACGCCATAGCATACAAGACTACGGACCAAGTGCTGGAAAATGGGATTAGAATAGACAGGGCTTGATGGCCGGCGCGGACACGATGGGCCAAAGGGCCTCTTTCTGTGCTGTATAACTCTATGACTCTATAAAAATTCAATCAGTTAGTCAGACACGACCTTCCCTTAACAAATCCATGCTGACTGTCCTCGATTAATCTGTGTCTTTCTAAATGGACCTGGAACTCGCTGCCGACGGAAGTGGTGGAAGTGGAGACACTCAGGGCTGGATTTTCAATGACCCGTGGAGTCGGGTTTGGAGGCGGGTGGGGAGGGGGGGGGGGGTTAAAGTTGCAGATTCGGGGGTCCCGACCCCATCCCACCTCCATGCCAGTTTCTCTGGTGGCGGGTACCCGACCTGTTCTGAGACCCGACTCCCCGAGGTGGGAAGGGATTAGTGACAATTAACTGCCTGTTAACAGGTAGTTACCAGGCAGTTTTTTGCATAATCCCTATTTTAAAAAGAAAAGTGTGGGCTTCCCGACAGGTGGCAACCACGCCAAGTTATCGGGGTGGACCGTGGGTCTGCAGGGGTTGGAGGGGTCGATATGTCCGGTGGGCAGGTGAGTGATGGGTGCATGTGTGCAGAGGTAAGTGTGTAAGGTAAGTGCTAAGTGTTGGAAAAAGTTTTACTTACCTTAACTTCCTCCTGCAGGTGTCAGCCCTTCAGTTCTCGGGAGTTAGAAATCTCACCGGCACAGAAAGCAAGAAAGCCGTGGTTCTGTCAGAAACTGCAGCCTTCTGTTTTCTGTGCTGGAATGATTTCTAACTCAGCCTGAAAGGAAGGACTGAAGTTAGAAATCATATTATGAGTGTTTGACAGCTTCACAGAGCTGTCAAACGCTGATATTTCATCTGTCAAAAGCTCTTGACAGATGAAATGTCAGTCTGTGACGTCACCTGTTGCCGGGTGGCCCTTAATTGGCCTGCTGAGCCCACTGGGCGGGCTCAACAAGGTCAATCAAGGGAAAATACAGTGGGTTGGCCACATCTCGATGGAGGCGGGTTCACAAGCCAGAATGTGTGATTCCCGACCCCAACCCGACCCCAGATTCAAAATCCAGCCCTCAGTGTTTTCAAGGGGAGACTGGATAGGCACTTGTGGGAAATAAACTTGCATGGCTACGGGGATAGAGCGGAGGAATGGGACTGACTGGATTGCTCTCGAGCGCCGGCACGGACTCGATGGGCCGAATGGCCTCCTTCTGTGCAGTTATGACTCTATGGGGCTAAATTTGGTTGATTTGCGCCTCCCGTTGGCGACGAGGCAAAAATCAACTAGCGCCTGGGCGCGGCGCCGCTAACGCCTCCCGTGGAATTCAGCGGGAGGTTAGCGCTGACCGTTAGCGCCGCCGGCGATGACGTCATCACCGTGTGCAGTGCCCTGGCTGTAATATTGGGTGGCGCCCCCCGACTTACCGCCGGACGCTATGACCGCCAGGGTCAGAGGTGCCTACCTGCGGCCGAGGCGGCGCTCGTTAAAGGGGAGGTGGCAGGCGGACATTTTTGTTGCTGGCCGCCTGCCAGCACCTGCCTCCGTTGCTGTCCCCGGCCCCCATGAAGCCCCCCCGTGGGGTGCCGGCTGCTCTCAGTGAGCCCGGCACTTCTCTTGAGTGCCAGGCTCGTTTGCCGGCACTCCCGATCCCTGGAAGGCCTGCAGTACCGCGGAGCGACGTGCCGGCACGCAGCCCCGCGATATTGGCTCACCACGCCCCAAGAGGGACGCGGAGTGCTACCTGAGAAAATCGGCCACGGGGCGCTACCCAATTTTTACCCCATGGCTCTAAGATTGATCCTGTCCCTCAGAACTTTTTCCAATAATTTTCCCACCACTGAGGTTAGGCTGACTGGCCTGCAATTACTCGGTCTATCCCTTTCTCCCTTTTTAAACAAAGGTACAAAGTTAGCAGTCCTCCAGTCCTCCGGCACCACACCTGTAGCCAGAGAGGATTGGAAAAGGATGGTCAGAGCCTCTGCTATTTCCTCTCTTGCTTCTCTTAACAGCCTGGGATACATTTCATTCGGGCCTGGGGATTTATCCATTTTCAAAGCTGCTAAGCCCCTTAATACTTCCTCTCTCACTATGTTTATTTCATCTAATATTTCATACTCCTCCTCCGATTGCAATGTCTGCATCGCCCCTCTCTTTTGTGAAAACAGACACAAAGGGCTGGATTTTACCTGCCGAGACGAGTTGGGGGCGGGACTGCTGCCTTCCAGGTTCTAGTCCCGCCCCCAGCGACGTCTGATGAACAGATGCTATTTTGCCCTGATTGGCCTTGTTAAGCCCGCCCTGCGGGCTTGCTGGCCAATTAAGGGAAAGCCACTGTCAGATGACGTCAGTTGATGACGCTTCATCTACCGGTTTTCTTAAAGGGACATGAACCATTTATTTTTGACAGTGTTTGACAGCATTGAGGCGCTGTCAAACACTGACAATCACTGTACAAAGGTGAGCCCTTGCACCCAGACTCTCCAATGACTCTCTCCTTAGGATAAAACAGATGGCAGCTGCAGGTGAGGATACAAAAGCGATCTGTCACTTCTCCCAATGAGGTGAGGCCACACAAACACTTCAAAGCTTGTCACCTACAGAAAAATCTAAACACATTAAAAATGACTTTCCCAACATTTCCTTACCTCTAATACTCACCAGTGTCCCATTGCATCCTTCACACCACTTCTGCAGCTGTCATCTGTACACAAACATTACAACAGACCCACAGCACGCCTCACTTACCCTGGTGGGGTTCCCCGACGTCGGGAAGCCCGCAGCAGCAGTCTCAAAATGGGAAAAAGCCTCTTAACTACCTGTTAACAAGCAGTTAAGTGGCTATAATCCTCTTCCCACTGCTAGGAGTCGGGTCCCTGCGGAAATCGTGGACCCGACTCCCGGGAAGATTGGTTGGGAGCGGGTTCGGGACCCGCTCCCATTCTTTTTGATTTTCCCAGCAGTCCCGCCTCCAAATCCGCCTCCTCAGGGCTGGTAAAATCCAGCCCAAGGTATTCATTAAGAACCATACCCACATCTTCCGCCTTCGCACACAGATTACCTTTATGGGCTCTAATAGGCCCCACTCTTTCTTTAGTTATCCTCTTGCTCTTAATGTATTTATAAAACATCATTGGGTTTTCCTTGATTTTACTTGCCAAAATTTTTTCATGCTCTCTCTTTGCTTTCCTAATTTCCTTTTTAATTGCACCCTGCTCTTTCTATACTCCTCTAGAGTTTCTGCAGTATTGAGCCCTCGGTATCTGTCATAAGCCTCCCTTTTTTTCTTTATCCTACCCTGTATGTCCCTTGACATTCAGGGGACCCTAGATTTGTTAGTCCCACCCTTTTTCTTTAAGGGGACATACTTGAACCCTTAAATATCTCCTCCTTGAATGCCTCCCACTGCTCTGACACTGATTCACCTTCAAGGAGCTGTTTCCAGTCCACTTTGACTAAATCCCATCTCAGCTTAGCAAAATTGGCTTTTCCCCAATTGAGAACTTTTATTGCTGGTCTATCTTTGTCCTTTTCCATAACTACCCTAAATCTAACCGAATTATGATCACTACCACCAAAATGCTCTCCCACTGATACCCCTTCCACCTGCCCAGCTTCATTCCCTAAAACTAGGTCCAGAACCGCCCCCTCCCTTGTTGGGCTTGTTACATACTGGCTGAAAAAGTTCTCCTGAATGCATTTTAGGAATTCTGTTCCCTCTATACCTTTCACGCTAATTTTATCTCAGTAAAAGAAGTAAAAAAAAACAATTAGGACAGCAAAGAGAAACTACGAAATTAAATTTTCAAGGAATATAAAAAGAAATAGTGAAGTATTCTACAGACCATTAATAACAAAAGAAACATTAGGATAGGGACAGGACCACTAAGGTAATGTCAGTGAAATGGCAGAAATATTAAATAATTAAATAATTAAATAATTACTTTGCCTCAGTATTTACCAGGGAGTCCAACATGGTGGACATGACATTAGAAGAGATCAAAAAGGATATAACAGCATTTAAGATAGAAAGGGGAGATAATTGATAAACTAATCCAATTTAGAGAGAATAAAACCTCTGGTCCGGATGGATTGCATTCGCACATATTAAAAGAAGTTAGGGAAGAGATAGCAGAGGCGCTATTACATATATATAAAAATTAATTAGTAAAGGGAGTAGTGCCAGAGGACTGACGCACAGTTAATGTGATTCCCATATAAAATGGGAGATAGAACAAGCCCAGGGAATTATAAATCAATTAACTTAACGTTGGTGGTCGGAAAGATAATGGAATCCTTAATCAAAGATGTAATAGAAAAACATATAGAGACTGTAAATATATAAAAAAGAGAAGTCAGCACAGATTCCAAAAGGTAAGGTCATACTTGGCCAACCTTACTGAATTCTTTGAAGAAGTAACAGAACGGGTAGATAGGGCAATGCAGTAGATGTAATATATTTGGATTTCCAATAAGCCTTCGATAAGGTACATAGTAGACTCATGACTACTGTGACCACTATTGTTCACCATTTACATAAACGATTTGGACTTCGGAATTGAAAGTACAATTTCAAAGTTTGCGGATGACACCAAATTGGGTGGTGTAGTTAATACAGAGGAGGACTGCAGGAAGATATTAATAAACTTGCAGAATGGGCATGTAATTGGTAAATGAACTTCAATATAGATAAGTGCGAGGTAATACATTTTGGTAGGAAGAATAAGGAGGCCATATACTCCTTGGAAAATCAGTGTCTAAATGTGGTAAAGAAACAGGTGGAATCCAGGGGTACAGATACACAGATCACTAAAATCGGGATGGGCAATAAATGCAGGCCTTGCCAGCGACGCCCAGATCCCATAAGCGAATTTAAAAAAAAGTAGCAACACAGGTTAATAAGGCCATAAAAATGCAAACAAAGCACTGGGTTCATTTCTAGAGGGATAGAATTGAAAAGCAGAGAAGTTATGTTAAACTTGTATAGAACCTCGGTTAAACCACACTTAGAGCACTGTGCATATTACTAAAATGATAAAGAGGCACTGGAGAATTTGCAAAAAAGATTTACAAGGATGATAACAAAGCTGGGTGGGAATGTAAGTTGTGAGGAGGATGCAAGAAGGCTTCAAGGGATATAGACAGGCTAAGTGAGTGGGCAAGAACATGGCAAATGAAATATAATGTGGAGAAATGTGAAGTTATCCATTTTGGTAGGAAAAATAGAAAAGCAGAGTATTTTTTAAATGGTGAGAGATTGGGAAATGTTGGTGTTCAGAGGGACCTGCGTGTCCTTGTACACGAATCACTGAAAGTTAACATGCAGGTACAGCAAGCAATGAGGAAAGCAAATGGTATGTTGGCCTTTATTACAAGAGGATTTGAGTTTAAGAGTAAAGACGTCTTACTGCAAATATATAGGGCCCTGGTGAGACCACACCTGGAGTATTGTGTACAGTTTTGGTCGGGTAAGCGTTCTCCAAGGCGGCCTTCGAGACACACGACAACGTAAAATCATCGAGCAGAAACTGATAGCCAAGTTCCGCACCCATGAGGACGGCCTCAACCGGGATCTTGGGTTCATGTCACGCTACATGACGTAGAGTCATCCAGACTCGAGTCGTCATTGGCTTGTTCACAGATGTGATTTCCAGTAAAAAAAAGTAAAAAGTTTAAAGGGGAAGAATGAGGGAGGGAGAGAGGGAGGGGGGGGGGAGAATGAGAGAGGGAGAATGAGGGGAGGGAGGGGGGAGAATGAGGGAGGGAGGGAGGG
>CM059435.1:58265856-58350939 GCA_030390025.1 Squalus acanthias
GGGGGGCGGGGCCAAGGATGGTGTGCCGGGGGGCGGGGCCGGTACACTCTGGGTTGGCTGGTGACCGTTCGGGGTGGGGCCGGTGATGGTATGCCGGGGGCGGGGCCGGGTGACGGTTTGCCGGGGGCGGGGCCGGTACACTCTGGTTTGGCTGGTGACCGTTAGGGGCGGGGCCGGTGATGGTTTGCCGGGGGCGGGGCCGGTGCGCGCAGCGTTGGCTGGTGACGGTTAGGGGCGGGGCCAGGTGATGGTGTGCTGGGGGCGGGGCCGGTGCGCGCTGGGTTGGCTGGTGACGGTTAGGGGCGGGGCCAGGTGATGGTGTGCCGGGCCGGGCTGGGTTGGCTGGTGACCGTTAGGGGCGGAGCCAGGTGACGGTTGGCCGGGGGCGGGGCCGGTGCGCGCTGGGTTGGCTGGTGACGGTTGGGGGCGGGGCCAGGTGATGGTGTGCCGGGCCGGGCTGGGTTGGCTGTGAGTGTGAGGCCACTGACTGTTTCCCGCCGCCTAGTCCCCAGTGCTCGCGGTGATTTGTCTGCCGCCCGAGCCCGCTGTCCTCCCCGCCATGCCCGGTGTGTGAGGGGCGTAGCAGCAGGATGTACAGCAGCGGGGAGCTGGTCAGCGACTTTCTCCGCTACAAACTGTCCCAGAGAGGCCACAGCTGGAACCGGCTCTGTGAGCAGGATGGAGCAGCAGGCCTGGGGCCACAGCCCGACGAGGGAGCTGCTGATTGGAGTGGCAGGCCCGAGGCCGAGAGGGCCTGCCAGGCCCTGCGGGACGCCGCCGAGGAGTTCGAGCTCCGCTACCGCCGGGCCTTCAGTGACCTGTCGGCCCAGCTGCGGGTCACCCCGGACACGGCCTACCGGCGCTTCGAGCAGGTGGTGGGCGAGCTGTTCCGGGACGGAGTTAACTGGGGCCGGCTGGTGGCCTTCTTCTGCTTCGGGGCGGCGCTGAGTGTGGAGAGCGCCGAGAAGGAGATGGGCGCGCTGGTGCCGCGCATCGCCGACTGGATGAGCACCTACCTGGAGAGCAACCTGGAGCCCTGGATCAGGCAGCACGGCGGCTGGGTAAGGGTCGCGTCCAAGCTCCGACCCCTGATCCTGTGACCCTACCCCACTCATACCCGACCCCTGTGACCCTATCCCACTCATACCCGACCCCTGATCCTGTGACCCTATCCCATTCATACCTGACCCATGACCCTATCCCACTCATACCTGACCCTGTGACCCTATCCCACTCATACCCTACCCCTGACCCTGTGACCCTATCCCACTCATACCCGACCCCTGACCCTGTGACCCTATCCCACTCATACCCGACCCCTGACCCTATACCACTCATACCCTACCCCCCACCAAACAGGGTAACCAACCCTAGATACACATTGTCCCCTAACACACAGGGCAACACGGTGGCATAGTGGTTAGCACTGGTGCCTCACAGCGCCAGGGACCCGGGTTCGAATCTGACCTCGGGTGACTGTCTGTGTGGAGTTTGCACATTCTCCCCGTGTCTGCGTGGGTTTCCTCCGGGTGCTCCGGTTTCCTCCCACAGTCCAAAAATGTGCGGGTTAGGTTGATTTGGCTATGATAAATTGACCCTTAGTGTTAGGGGGGGATTAAATATGTGGGGTTATGGGGATAGGATGGGATATGTTAGGGGGAATTAAATACGTGGGGTTACGGGGGTAGGGTGGGATATGTGTACTGTGGAGATTAAAGCAGGGACAGGGTACTGGATTTGGATGATCAGCCATGATCGTATTGAATGGTGGAGCAGGCTCGACGGGCCGAATGGCCTACTCCTGCTCCTAGATTCTATGTTTCTATGTTTCTATACACACAGTACTTGACCCTGAATCCCCATTCTACCTTCCCCCTCTCTTTCAGAGAGCTGGCATAGGCACGATGGGCCGAGTGTCCCCTTTCTGTGCTTTGTGGTTCTATGATCCTACCTACAAAGGGGCAATGTTGATTCTGAGCTTCCTAGTTTGGGGGAAATGTGTAAATCTACTCCCATTTTAATAGATGAATCAGAGAGGTCCCTTACAACCTCGCTCCCTGTGTTGCTCAATTGCAATTTTATTTTATGATACAACACATAAATGAGATTCTACAGTGTACTCCTACAGTTTTTCTTAACGTTTGTTTTGGCAGTGAGGGTTTGCTGAAAGAACATGTAACGCTTCCTGTACATTGTCCAATTAAGTCCCAAGTCACGTACAGAATGGGATAGATGTGTGTATAGCTGCTTCTTCAGGGGTGTCTCAACTTCGGACCACGCATCACTTGTGGCCCTGAGCTCTGGTAATTTGAAGCCCTGGTAACTATTTCTTACTCGCTGATTTGTTCTGTTTGAATTTTGTGGGCTGGTAGTTTGAGAAAGGATGTTCTCAGCAGTACGGTGGATAAATTCTAAATCAGAACACCAAGCTCTCTTTGTATCAGAAAGAAAGACTTGCATTTATATAGCGCCTTTCACGACCTCTGGATGTCCCAAAGTGCTTTACAGCCAATGAAGTACTTTTTGAAGTGTAGTCACTGTTGTAATGTAGTCACTGTTGTAATGTATCAGCAGTTTTAGACAACTGGGAATTACTGGGAAGGCGAGGTTGAGCTTGATGTAGCTTCCGAGACTTGAGTACGGTACACATCTGTGCAGACCTGAAGCCAAAAATCCCGCTCCATTACTCGCCGGGCCAAATGGCCTCCTACTGTGCTGTAACGATTCTATGATCAGTAATGCTGCTTGGCCTGTAGTGGGAGAGGAGAGGGGGTGGGGTGCTTCATGATGTAAATAATTATAGTAATTCAAAATGCGTGTGCTATTCTAGTGCAGATCTCTTTGAATGCTAATCCCTTGTACTCAGCACCTGACTGGTGTGGATACTGCCCTCGAGAGCTGTGGAATCTGGCATCAGACCCTGTGACTACCGTGTGACAAAGGTCATTACAATAATTTTTGAACATATCTTCGCCCCCTTCTGCAGTTGAGAAGACAGGTTGGACATTTGCCACCAGGTCTCTACTTGTGTGTGACAGGGCAGGTTAGACCTGGCCAGGACAGTGTTGGTGCTGTCATTAGCCATATTCAATGTATTGGTACCAGTAGGGACAGACTTTGCTTCAACCAGTGCACTTTAATCTGCAAATAGCTGGTGTAAAAAAGGGGTAAAGATAAACCCAGCAACTACAGGCCAGTCAGTTTAACCTCAGTAGTGGGGATGCTTTTAGAAACAGTAATCAGGGACAAAATCAACAGTCACTTGGATAGGGGTGGATTAATTAAGGAAAGCCAGCACGGATTTGTTAAAGGCAAATCGTGCTTAACCAACTTGATCGAGAGCCAGAGGACACAGATTTAAGGTGATTGGCAAAAGAACCAAAGGCGACGTAAGAAAAATCTTTTTTACACAGCGAGTGGTTAAGATCTGGAATGCACAAAAGGGAGTTGGATAAGTATCTGAAGGAATAAAAAAAATTGCAGGGCTACAGGGAAAGGGCGGGTTAGTGGGACTAGCTGAGAGTTGGCACGGGCTCGATGGGCCAAATGGCCGCCTTCCGTGCTGTGAACATTCTATGATTCTTTGCCCTGTGATACTCTCTTCATTACTTCTAATGCTCCCAGCACCGCCCAGGCCTGTAATCACCAGTGCTTTCCCATGGCGGAACACTGCTCAAATTGCACTCTGCAGACAAACCCTAAGTTAAAAGGTCAAAATCAGTAATTGTACTGCTGCTTACTTTTCACAGTTCGAATGCATACAATGTGAAAATTTCCCCATCCACCATTATGCTTTACTGAAATCAGAGTGACCACTGGGAGTAGTTGAAACACTTCTCATTTCTGAGTAAATCAGCATGTATCGGGCTAGATCAGCATGTATCGGGCTAGAAATAACCTATCAGTGAAATTGGGTTAAAGGATGAGATATTCCCCTTCAACAACAACAACTTGCTTCTATATAGCACCTTTAACATCGTAAAATGTGCCAAGGCCCTTCACAGGAGCGTTGACCTCGAGCCACATATAGAATCATAGAATTGGGACAGGTGACCAGAGGTAGGTTTTAAGGAGCGTCTTAAAGGAGGTTTAGAGAGGTGGAAAGGTTTAGTGAGGGAATTCCAGAGCTTGGGGCCTAGGCAGATGAAGGCACAGCTGCCAATGGTGGGGTGATGAAAATCAGGGATGTGCAAAAGCTCTGAATTGGAGGAGCCCAGAGATCTCGGAGGGAGCCATTGTCGGTCAGCGAGCACAGGTGTGATGGGTGAACGGGACTTGGTGCTTATTCATACTCAAGTTTTTATGGGTTGGCACAGGCTTTCAGAGTTACGTAGTTAATTTCAATTCCTCTCCGCTTCATTGGGTGGGGGTAGGAGGTGGCAATATATTTGCTTTCCTCTACATAATGCCATAAAATAACTGAAGGGTCGTTTAAGTGATGGATACAGTTAGATATGCTGTGTCCCGTGGAAGGGCTGAGACCTGAAATATTGACTTAGAATCATAGAAAGTTACACGGAAGGAGACCATTTCGGCCCATCGTGTCCGCGCCGGCCAACAAAGAGCTATCCAGCCTAATCCCACTTCCCAGCTCTTGGTCCGTAGCCCTGCAGGTTAGAGCATCCCAAGTGCACATCCAAGTACTTTTTAAATGTGGTTAGGGTTCCTGCCTCTCCCACCCTTTCAGGCAGCGAGTTCCAGACCCCCACAACCCTCTGGGTGAAGAAATTTCCCCTCAAATCCTCTCTAAACCTTCCACCAATTACTTTAAATCTGTGCCCCCTGGCTTTTGACCCCTCTGCTAAGGGAAATAGGCCCTTTCTATCCACTTTATCTGGGCCCCTCAATTTTATACACCTCAATAAGGTCTCCCCTCCGCCGCCTCTGTTCCAAGGAAACAGACCCAGCCTATCCAGTCTTTCCTCATAGCTAAGATTCTCTACTCCCGGCAACATCCTTGTAAATCTCCTCTGTACCCTCTCTAGTGCAATCACATCTTTCCTGTAATGTGGTGACCAGAACTGCACGCAGTACTCTAGCTGAGGCCTAACTAGTGTTTTATACAGTTGAAGCATAACCCCCCTGCTCTTGTATTCTATGCCACGGCTAATAAAGGCAAGCATTCCATATGCCTTCTTAACCACCTTATCTACCTGGCCTGCTACCTTCAGGAATCTGTGGACATGCACTCCAAGGTCCCTTTGTTCCTCTACACTATTCAGTGTTCACCCATTTAATGTGTATTCCCTTTCCTTGTTAGCTGTCCCCAAATGCATTACCTCACACTTCTCCGGATTGAATTCCATTTGCTACTGTTCTGCCCACCTGACCAATTTACTTATATCTTCCTGCAGTCTACTGCTTCCTTCTTCAGTGTCAACCACACAGCTGATTTTAGCATCATCTGCAAACTTCTTAATCATACCCCCTATATTCAAGTCTAGATCATTGATATATACCACAAAAAGCAAGGGACCTAGTACTGAGCCCTGCGGAACTCCACTGGAAACAGCCTTCCAGTCACAAAAGCACCCATCAACCATTACCCTCTGCTTCCTGCCTCGAGCCAGTTTTGAATCCAACTTGACACTTTGCCCTGGATCCCATGGGCTTTTAACTTCGTGACCAGTCTGCCATGTGGAACCTTTTCAAAAACCTTGCTAAAGTCCATATACACTATATCAAACGCACTACCCTCCTTGTTACCTCCTCAAAAAATTCAATCAAGTTTGTCAGACACGACCTTCCCTTAACAAATCCGTGCTGACTATCCTTGATTAATCTGTGTCTTTCTAAATGAAGATTTATCCTGTCCTTCAGAATTCTTTCCAATAATTTTCCCACCACTGAGGTTAGGCTGACTGGCCTGTAATTACTCGGTCTATCCTTTTCTCCCTTTTTAAACAAGGGTACCACATTAGCAGTCCTCCGGCACCACACCTGAAGCCAGAGAGGATTGAAAAATGATGGTCAGGACCTCTGCTATTTCCTCTTTTGCTTCGCTTAACAACCTGGGATACATTTCATCCGGGCCTGGGATTTATCCACTTTTAAAGCTGCTAAACCCCTTAATAAGTCCTCTCTCACTGTTTATTTTATTTAATATTTCACACTCCTCCCCACTGATAGCAATGTCTGCTTCGCCCCTCTCCTTTGTGAAAACAGACGCAAAGTATTCATTAAGAACCCTACCGACATCTCCTGCCTCCACACAGATTACCCTCATGATCTTTAATAGGTCCTACCCTTTCTTTAGACTTCTGTTTCTTTCACGAATTCTGCCTGACCTGCTGAGTATTTCCAGCCCTTTCTGTTTTAATTGTTAAATATTGTCTATCCTTTTTGTGTATGTCTGGGAGTAGTAATCGGGGGTTTAGATGGTGTAAATCGAGTGAAGGAAGAGCAGTTTATAAATGGTGTCCGGGGTCCCAGGCTGGCTTATGGTTTTAGGGACATTTCAGCAAGAAACCCTTTAGATTAGTTACAGATAACAGCTATTAACTTCAGCACCCGGTTTTGTCTAATCACTTGACTGCCTGATTAGATGAGTTGAGAGTTGTGCAAATTGTGCACTGGCAGGGGAAAAAAAGGCTTAATGGGTCAGATGACCTTTCTTGCTTAACACTGTCCTAACAAATAAGAAATGATGAGATCAGAACAGTGTGTGAAGATACAGGGCTATATAGTAGGAAGCAGTAGAAATAACCATCCTAAGATACTACACCATGACTCAGCTAATCGAGCTTCCCTTCCACATTATTTGCAATTCTGATACCCTTCCATTTGGTTCTTCTAGTTTCACGAATGAATTGCTCATAGTTATTTCCAATGGTCCTGATGGTGAGACTCCCTTTCACTGATGTCTGAGCAGATCTTTTCTATAATTTATGCACTTTCAAAGATTCCATACAGCAGTTGCTGATCTCCTTTTCATCCCCATCCCCCCCCACCTGGCTACTGTGGTGCAACTTCTTTCTCTCTGCTGCCGTTTGTCTTCCTGCCCTGCCTTACTATTATGATGTGACCTACCCCCAAAGAGAATTTATTTCACATTTAGGTCTTTTTCACTAAGATCACCATCATCTTAGGTGTAAGGAGTGCAGTTATTGAATGACCGTGCCCCTAGCTAGAGATATGTTCCCCACATCTCTCAGAAATGTACAAAGCCCCCAGCCGTCAATTTACTTCTCCCCTGTCATTCACACAGCGGTAACTCGAAAACAAGCAGCAAACAGCTGCTTCCTTGTAAACACAGCAGAGCTACGCTCTGTATTAGTTTGGGACCCGATACAGAACCCCTCCACTCGGGACTGTGTGTATAACAGTTGTACATTCTCCACTGGTGCTTCGGTCAGTGGAATTCCAGGTATATCTGGATACAACAAATGGATATCCCGTGACTGGGTGTGTATCTATTGGAGCCTAAAGGCTGAGAACATAATGCTAGCTCGAGGTCTCTTGTCTGGCGGGTGACTGTGTCCTTGAGCATCTTACTGGTTTGGTTGCTCTGAGAATTGTAATGAGCTGGGCTGGGTGAATCTTGTGCTGCTCAAAGTGAGGGATTGCGTTTCTGGGAATTTAATGCTCTTGCGTTATTTGTCACACTAGTAAGCACTCCCAGGTCAGGTATAGCGCAGGTTAGGTACAAGTTAAATCTCCTTCTACACTGCCCAAGTGTGCTTAACCTCAGCCTGAGAGGAGCAGCTTCTATTTTGGACTGGACCAGTTCAGTTGGAATGACCTTCCCTGCGAATCCTTAGGAGCAGCTACTAGTGCACAGAGCGCCATTCTTGTTTTCTGCATCACTGTTATTATGGTCTGCGTGAGTGAGTTTGGCAGTTTAGTACCAAATTATGTACAGTTTTATGCTGTGGATTTGTGGCCACTCGGAACTTGGTTTACCGTGCTCCAAATTCACTTCCTCAGCAATAGGACGAAGGTTTTGTCTGTGGCCTGAGCTTGATTCAGAGCCAGATGAATGGTTGTGTTAACTGACCACAACACCCCTTTCTCTTAGTGAAGGACTGGACTACTTTGGAATGGCTATGCTCAGTGTCCTGTCATGTTTGCGAGTGTCTATTTGTGTTGAAACCCATTTTCTCCTGTTCCAGTAGCAGGATATTGGCATTGCTTTTTCCCCCTGCTGTTAATTTTAATGTTTAAAAATGTTTTCCCCAGCTCCCTCCTCTTCTCTTACTGTTATACTTTTACTTTGCATTATTTATATTGTTTTTGTTTTGATTAACTTATTTCAATTTTAATTTTTGCTGATTAATTCTGGAGCTTACTTGAAGCCTGATTTTTAAGCCAGTCCCGATCTAGCTAAGCATTGGCTCTAAAGGTCACTTTCACACCAAGAATTTACAAAAGGCTAGTTTAACCAGGTTACATTGTTCGAGTGGCCAGGCCAGGTAATTTGGTACAATGATGCTGGAACAAGTCTGACTCCTTCCCAAGCCCGGACCTAACTCAGCAGCGCAGAGAGCTGAGCATTGCAGAGTGATCAGCTGGAATGTGAATCTCTAGGGTTTTTTAGAAACTGACATGTGGGATGTGCAAGAGCTTCAGGTGCTGAGGAGACTGTTGTCAACCCATTGAGCATGTCGTCTCATTACTTTGATCCTCATTGTGTTACTGCAGTCCTATATCTGTTAGTCTGCACAGACTGTTTCTGCACACTCAGCAGCAACTAGGCACAATACAACATCTTTAATGAACTGTCACAAGGTGTTTCACAAAAGGGGATATTTGGTCTCCGAGCAGGAATTGGGTGAAGTTAAGTGGAAGTGGCTGAAGACATGGTTAAAAGAGTAGATTTTGAGGATGCTTCTGAAGTTGGGGTTTCGGAAGAGAATTTGAGAAAGTAGGGCCTTGATGACTGGAGGCGTCGTTGGCGATGGTGGAATTGTGGGGAGGGGTAGTCCAAACCCAAAAGCACAAGGGTAGAGGAGGTTGGAGAGCTAGGGTAGGGCAAGGTCGTGGAAGAATTTGTAACAAATGTGAGGAATATCAAATCAAAGCATGGGTGGGGATGGAGTTGGTAAGGACAGGGTTGTAAGGTGATCCAGTCTTACTGCAGGATAGGATATGGGCAGCAGAGATGTAGATCAGTAGGATGAAGTACGAGAGGGGAGTGCAGGAAAATTTGAGTCTGGAAGTGACCAAGGTGAGGGTTTTGGCAGTGGTGGGGGTGGGATAAGAACGGAGATGGAAATTGGTGATCGACAGCTAAGGGTTAAATAGGACATCAAGGATGCTTATTGTCAGGTTTGGCCTGAGCAAGTAGCTGAGGAGCCAAGCCAGGTCACTTTGGTTTTGGCATAAAGTAGTTCTGGTTCATCCAGTACTTCAAGTCGAATAGGTGGTCCGACCGCACAGCAACAGTTATGGAGTCAAGGGTGATGGCAAGGTAAAGGTGGGCGTTGTCAAATTACATGTGGAAGCTGACCTCCGGCCTCTGGCTAATGTTGCTGGGGGTGGGGGGCTGATGATGGTGACCATAAGGATGTGGTTGGGGAATCCATTGCAGGATGTGTTGGCTATGTTGGGGCAGGTAGGATTGGAACCATCAAAGGTGTGTTGTGGGTGGGGTTTCCACAACAGAAGGGAAGGATGAATGGTGTGATCAACCTTATCGGAAGTTGCAGAGGACAAGGAGGACTAATGTGCCCTGGGTGTAGTCACACAGGATATCTTTGACCAGGGCAGTCTTGGTGCTGTGGGCTGGATGTAAGCTGGATGGATGGAAGTTGGACTGAGTCGTTAGAAGTTGGCGTGGAGTTTAATGGCAATCCGAGAGGAAGAGGAGGCTGAAAATGGGGCACTAAGAGGGGGCAGGGGGCTAAAGGTGTGCTTTTTAATGAGGGTGTGATGACAGCAATGTTGACAATGATGCCTGAAGCACGATGTTAAATTCTTGTGTTGTGACATAGTTGTGAAATCTGAAGTACAAAGTTGAAGAATGATCGGAACGTTGGGTGAATCAGACTTTAGTACACAATCCTTCAGAAATGAGGAAGCCACGTAATGCTGATAGTGAAAATTACTGGTTGAATGGATGCATTTGGGGAAATCAATGAACTAAGTGACACATGATCTGCGCTTTCCTTATGTCATATGGGTTTGCGTACGTGGTTCTGAGACAGTGGGTGGGCTCGGTTTGTGTTTGGTTCTTTGACGGTGGGTGGGCTCGGTTTGGTTCTTTGACGGTGGGTGGGTGGGCTCGGTTTGGTTCTTTGACGGTGGGTGGGTGGGCTCGGTTTGGGTTTGGTTCTTTGACGGTGGGTGGGTGGGCTCGGTTTGGGTTTGGTTCTTTGACGGTGGGTGGGTGGGCTCGGTTTGGTTCTTTGACGGTGGGTGGGTGGGCTCGGTTTGGGTTTGGTTCTTTGACGGTGGGTGGGTGGGCTCGGTTTGGGTTTGGTTCTTTGACGGTGGGTGGGTGGGCTCGGTTTGGTTCTTTGACGGTGGGTGGGTGGGCTCGGTTTGGGTTTGGTACTTTATGATCCTGACACCCTGTGGTTTGCGTTACTCTGCACATTGGACAATTCATTCATCCACTGTGCTGTCAGAGGAGCTAACTTCAATAAAAGCATCAAAGCGATGATTCCCTAACTGACACCGAGCAGGCCCATGCTGTAGGTAGTGAGAGCTGCTGCACATGAATCCCAAAATTAGTTGTGGGCTGATTAGAAAGTAGGTAATGGCACCAACAGGTTATGTAACATTCATGTATGTCTACATCCTCTCCCAATTACTTGGGGCACCTGTACCAGCAGGCAAGCTGTGGTAAAGGAAAGACAGACTTGCATTTATATAACGTCTTTCACAACCTCAGGACGTCCCGAAGCGCTTTACAACCAATTAAGTACTTTTGAAGTGTAGCCACTTGTAATGTAGGAAACGCGGCAGCCAATTTACGCACAGCAAAATCCCACAAACAGCAATGAGATAAATGACCAGTGATGCTGGTTGAGGGATAAATATTGGATCAGGACATTGGGGAGAACTCCCCTGCTCATCAAAATAGTGCCATGGGAACTTTTATGCACACCTGCGAGGGCAGATGGGGCCTCGGTTTAACGGCACCTCCGACAGTGCAGCACTTCCTCAGTACTGCACTGGAGGGTCAGCCTAGATCTTGTGCTCAAGTCTCTGGAGCTGGAGAGGGACTTGAACCCACAACCTTCTAACTCCGAGGCAGGAGAGCTTCCACTGAACCACAGCTAATATGGTAGAATGCGAGGCCTAGATAGAGTCCAGGTGATTACAACTTGTATTGAATACTTGGGTACACTGAGACCTGGTGTTATCCTGGCTGTGGAATTCTATGTTTGTAGGTGGAAATTTTAATACGGTTCATCAGTGATTGAACTGGTATTGCTGGAGCGTGTTGAGAAATCCCTCCCTGATTAACCCAGTAAATTACTCCTAACCTTTCTGTCTTTGCAGCAACATGAGGATCCAGTGTGTGAGACACCTGTCCTGGGTGCTGGCCATTTCCTGCAGCATTCTGTTATGCTGATTTCTGTACCAGAATAAACCACTGAATATTTCCAGATTCCTTTGTGGTTACTAATTCATGTGAAAGTGCAGAATGCCCTGCTGCTGATCTGGTCACAATGTCAAGTCACGTCAGCAAGCGTCACTGTTAATTGCAACATTCGGTGACCATCTGATGAAATGGTAGGCAATGAGCAAGCATTGCCCCAGCAGCACTGGGCAGATCGCAGAATCTCTGTAGAGTGCAAGCTTAATGGAAGAGGCTGCGTCTTGTCCTAATGTGCTGTACTATCAGCCTTGATCTAATTGAATGGCAGAACAGTCTCAAATGGCCTACTCCTGTTCCTATGCTCTACCAGCCCTACCATGCTATCCCAGTAACTAGCACCATTAGTTTGATTGCACAGATTCAGGTACATCACTCATACTGCAACACTTGTATCGTGCATCTCGCATAGAACACCTCAGAGTGCTTTCAGGGGGAACGGGTGAGCAAGTCACGGGCTACAGTCTGAAGAGTCGTGGTGCGGGCTGGGACTGATAGCTGAAAACGATGACTCAAGCCAGCTGTTGGAGGGATCGTGTTTTGCTGGGGCACAGGGAATGGTTGGAAATTAGCGAGGATAGGGGTCATCATCGGGCAAAGTTCAGGATTAGCTGGAGGTAGGGATAGCTGAGTAAGAGTATTTGAGAAATGCGTCCTCCAATTGAGGGAGCCTTTTTTTTTATTCGCTTATGGGATCTGGGCGTCGCTGGCAAGGCCAGCATTTATTGCCCATTTCTACTTGCCCTTGAGAAGGTGGTGGTGAGCCGCTTTCTTGAACCGCTGCAGTCCGTGTGGTGATGGTACTCTCACAGTGCTGTTAGGTAGGGAGTTACAGGATTTTGACCCAGTGACGATGAAGGATCGGCGATATACTTCTAAGTCAGGATGGTGTGTGACTTGGAGGTGGTGGTGTTCCCATGCGCCTGCTGCCCTTGTCCTTCTCGGTGGAAGAGGTCGCGGGTTTGGGAGGTGCTGCCGAAGAAGCCTTGGCAAGTTGCTGCAGTGCATCTTGTAGATGGTACACACTGCAGCCACGGTACGCCGGTGGTGGAGGGAGTGAATGTTTAAGGTGGTGGATGGGGTGCCAATCAAGCGGGCTGCTTTGTCCTGGATGGTGTCGAGCTTCTTGAGTGTTGTTGCAGCTGCACTCATCCAGGCAAGTGGAGGGTATTCCATCACACTCCTTACTTGTGCCTTGTAGATGGTGGAAAGGCTTTGGGGAGTCAGGAGGTGAGACACTCGCCGCAGAATACCTAGCCTCTGACCTGCTCTTGTTGCCACAGTATTTATGTGGCTGGCCCAGTTAAGTTTCTGGTCAATGGTGACCCCCAGGATGTTGATGGTGGGGGATTTGGCGATGGTAATGCCGTTGAATGTCAAGGGGAGGTGGTTAGACACTCGCTTGTTGGAGATAGTCATTGCCTGGCACTTCTCTGGCGCGAATGTTACCTGCCACTTATCAGCCCAAGCCTGAACGTCGTCCAGGTCTTGTTGCATGTGGGCATGGACTGCTTCATCTGAGGAGTTGTGAATGGCGCTGAGCACTGCAGTCATTGGCGAACATCCCCACTTCTGACCTTATGTTGGAGGGAAGGTCATTGATGAAGCAGCTGAAGATAGTTGGGCCTAGGACACTGCCCTGGGGAACTCCTGCAGCAATGTCCTGGGGCTGTGATGATTGACCTTCAATCACCACAACCATCTTCCTTTGTGCTAGGCGTGACTCCAGCCAGTGGAGTGTTTTCCCCCTGATTCCCATTGACTTCAGTTTTACTAGGGCTCCTTGATGCCACACTCGGTTAAATGCTGCCTTGATGTCAAGGACAGTGACTCTCACCTCACCTCTGGCATTCAGCTCCTTTGTCCATGTTTGGACCAAGGCTGTAATGATAAAGGGTCTTGGCGGAACCCAAACTGGGCATCAGTGAGCAGGTTATTGGTGAGTAAGTGCCGCTTGATAGCACTGTCGATGACACCTTCCATCACTTTGCTGATGATTAAGAGTAGACTGATGGGACGGTAATTGGCCGGGTTGGATTTGTCCTGCTTTTTGTGGACAGGACATACCTGGGCAGTTTTCCACATTGTCGGATAGATGCCAGTGTTGCAGCTGTACTGGAACAGCTTGGCTAGAGGCGCGGCTAGTTCTGGAGCACAAGTCTTCAGTATGAGGTTTTGACAGTAGAATGGGTGAGGAAGGAGCATCAAGTTGGCAATGTTCTGGAGGTGGAACAAGGTAATTTATGCAATGGACTAGATGTAGAATATATTAACCTTTCACTTAGCCCAGGAGTGGGAAAGCTTCATGTATGTTTAATGAGTGCAAGTGAATTTGTGTTTATATAGCACTTTATCACATCCTGTGAACATCTCGAAGCACTTCAGAGCCAATGATTCATTTTTTGAAGTACAGTCGCTATTGTTTTGTAGGCAAACTCAGTAGCCAATTTCTGTGCAGCAAGACCCCGCTAACACCAAAATTAATGTTGATTGCACAAGGGCATTGGAGGAGCTCCTGATGCCGAGGGCGCTGGAGGAGCTCCTGATGCCGAGGGCGCTGGAGGAGCTCCTGATGCCGAGGGCGCTGGAGGAGCTCCTGATGCCGAGGGCGCTGGAGGAGCTCCAGATGCGATGGAGGAGCTCCCGAGGGCGCTGGAGGAGCTCCAGATGCCGAGGGCGCTGGAGGAGCTCCAGATGCCGAGGGCGCTGGAGGAGCTCCAGATGCCGAGGGCGCTGGAGGAGCTCCAGATGCCGAGGGCGCTGGAGGAGCTCCAGATGCCGAGGGCGCTGGAGGAGCTCCAGATGCCGAGGGCGCTGGAGGAGCTCCAGATGCCGAGGGCGCTGGAGGAGCTCCAGATGCCGAGGGCGCTGGAGGAGCTCCAGATGCCGAGGGCGCTGGAGGAGCTCCAGATGCCGAGGGCGCTGGAGGAGCTCCAGATGCCGAGGGCGCTGGAGGAGCTCCAGATGCCGAGGGCGCTGGAGGAGCTCCAGATGCCGAGGGCGCTGGAGGAGCTCCAGATGCCGAGGGCGCTGGAGGAGCTCCAGATGCCGAGGGCGCTGGAGGAGCTCCAGATGCCGAGGGCGCTGGAGGAGCTCCAGATGCCGAGGGCGCTGGAGGAGCTCCAGATGCCGAGGGCGCTGGAGGAGCTCCAGATGCCGAGGGCGCTGGAGGAGCTCCAGATGCCGAGGGCGCTGGAGGAGCTCCAGATGCCGAGGGCGCTGGAGGAGCTCCAGATGCCGAGGGCGCTGGAGGAGCTCCAGATGCCGAGGGCGCTGGAGGAGCTCCAGATGCCGAGGGCGCTGGAGGAGCTCCAGATGCCGAGGGCGCTGGAGGAGCTCCAGATGCCGAGGGCGCTGGAGGAGCTCCAGATGCCGAGGGCGCTGGAGGAGCTCCAGATGCCGAGGGCGCTGGAGGAGCTCCAGATGCCGAGGGCGCTGGAGGAGCTCCAGATGCCGAGGGCGCTGGAGGAGCTCCAGATGCCGAGGCGCTGGAGGAGCTCCAGATGCCGAGGGCGCTGGAGGAGCTCCAGATGCCGAGGGCGCTGGAGGAGCTCCAGATGCCGAGGGCGCTGGAGGAGCTCCAGATGCCGAGGGCGCTGGAGGAGCTCCAGATGCCGAGGGCGCTGGAGGAGCTCCAGATGCCGAGGGCGCTGGAGGAGCTCCAGATGCCGAGGGCGCTGGAGGAGCTCCAGATGCCGAGGGCGCTGGAGGAGCTCCAGATGCCGAGGGCGCTGGAGGAGCTCCAGATGCCGAGGGCGCTGGAGGAGCTCCAGATGCCGAGGGCGCTGGAGGAGCTCCAGATGCCGAGGGCGCTGGAGGAGCTCCAGATGCCGAGGGCGCTGGAGGAGCTCCAGATGCCGAGGGCGCTGGAGGAGCTCCAGATGCCGAGGGCGCTGGAGGAGCTCCAGATGCCGAGGGCGCTGGAGGAGCTCCAGATGCCGAGGGCGCTGGAGGAGCTCCAGATGCCGAGGGCGCTGGAGGAGCTCCAGATGCCGAGGGCGCTGGAGGAGCTCCAGATGCCGAGGGCGCTGGAGGAGCTCCAGATGCCGAGGGCGCTGGAGGAGCTCCAGATGCCGAGGGCGCTGGAGGAGCTCCAGATGCCGAGGGCGCTGGAGGAGCTCCAGATGCCGAGGGCGCTGGAGGAGCTCCAGATGCCGAGGGCGCTGGAGGAGCTCCAGATGCCGAGGGCGCTGGAGGAGCTCCAGATGCCGAGGGCGCTGGAGGAGCTCCAGATGCCGAGGGCGCTGGAGGAGCTCCAGATGCCGAGGGCGCTGGAGGAGCTCCAGATGCCGAGGGCGCTGGAGGAGCTCCAGATGCCGAGGGCGCTGGAGGAGCTCCAGATGCCGAGGGCGCTGGAGGAGCTCAGATGCCGAGGGCGCTGGAGGAGCTCCAGATGCCGAGGGCGCTGGAGGAGCTCCAGATGCCGAGGGCGCTGGAGGAGCTCCAGATGCCGAGGGCGCTGGAGGAGCTCCAGATGCCGAGGGCGCTGGAGGAGCTCCAGATGCCGAGGGCGCTGGAGGAGCTCCAGATGCCGAGGGCGCTGGAGGAGCTCCAGATGCGAGGGCGCTGGAGGAGCTCCAGATGCCGAGGGCGCTGGAGGAGCTCCAGATGCCGAGGGCGCTGGAGGAGCTCCAGATGCCCGAGGGCGCTGGAGGAGCTCCAGATGCCGAGGGCGCTGGAGGAGCTCCAGATGCCGAGGGCGCTGGAGGAGCTCCAGATGCCGAGGGCGCTGGAGGAGCTCCAGATGCCGAGGGCGCTGGAGGAGCTCCAGATGCCGAGGGCGCTGGAGGAGCTCCAGATGCCGAGGGCGCTGGAGGAGCTCCAGATGCCGAGGGCGCTGGAGGAGCTCCAGATGCCGAGGGCGCTGGAGGAGCTCCAGATGCCGAGGGCGCTGGAGGAGCTCCAGATGCCGAGGGCGCTGGAGGAGCTCCAGATGCCGAGGGCGCTGGAGGAGCTCAGATGCCGAGGGCGCTGGAGGAGCTCCAGATGCGAGGGCGCTGGAGGAGCTCCAGATGCCGAGGGCGCTGGAGGAGCTCCAGATGCCGAGGGCGCTGGAGGAGCTCCAGATGCCGAGGGCGCTGGAGGAGCTCCAGATGCCGAGGGCGCTGGAGGAGCTCAGATGCCGAGGGCGCTGGAGGAGCTCCAGATGCCGAGGGCGCTGGAGGAGCTCCAGATGCCGAGGGCGCTGGAGGAGCTCCAGATGCCGAGGGCGCTGGAGGAGCTCCAGATGCCGAGGGCGCTGGAGGAGCTCCAGATGCCGAGGGCGCTGGAGGAGCTCCAGATGCCGAGGGCGCTGGAGGAGCTCCAGATGCCGAGGGCGCTGGAGGAGCTCCAGATGCCGAGGGCGCTGGAGGAGCTCCAGATGCCGAGGGCGCTGGAGGAGCTCCAGATGCCGAGGGCGCTGGAGGAGCTCCAGATGCCGAGGGCGCTGGAGGAGCTCCAGATGCCGAGGGCGCTGGAGGAGCTCCAGATGCCGAGGGCGCTGGAGGAGCTCCAGATGCCGAGGGCGCTGGAGGAGCTCCAGATGCCGAGGGCGCTGGAGGAGCTCCAGATGCCGAGGGCGCTGGAGGAGCTCCAGATGCCGAGGGCGCTGGAGGAGCTCCAGATGCCGAGGGCGCTGGAGGAGCTCCAGATGCCGAGGGCGCTGGAGGAGCTCCAGATGCCGAGGGCGCTGGAGGAGCTCCAGATGCCGAGGGCGCTGGAGGAGCTCCAGATGCCGAGGGCGCTGGAGGAGCTCCAGATGCCGAGGGCGCTGGAGGAGCTCCAGATGCCGAGGGCGCTGGAGGAGCTCCAGATGCCGAGGGCGCTGGAGGAGCTCCAGATGCCGAGGGCGCTGGAGGAGCTCCAGATGCCGAGGGCGCTGGAGGAGCTCCAGATGCCGAGGGCGCTGGAGGAGCTCAGATGCCGAGGGCGCTGGAGGAGCTCCAGATGCCGAGGGCGCTGGAGGAGCTCCAGATGCCGAGGGCGCTGGAGGAGCTCCAGATGCCGAGGGCGCTGGAGGAGCTCCAGATGCCGAGGGCGCTGGAGGAGCTCCAGATGCCGAGGGCGCTGGAGGAGCTCCAGATGCGAGGGCGCTGGAGGAGCTCCAGATGCCGAGGGCGCTGGAGGAGCTCCAGATGCCGAGGGCGCTGGAGGAGCTCCAGATGCCGAGGGCGCTGGAGGAGCTCCAGATGCCGAGGGCGCTGGAGGAGCTCCAGATGCCGAGGGCGCTGGAGGAGCTCCAGATGCCGAGGGCGCTGGAGGAGCTCCAGATGCCGAAGGGCGCTGGAGGAGCTCCAGATGCCGAGGGCGCTGGGAGGAGCTCCAGATGCCGAGGGCGCTGGAGGAGCTCCAGATGCCGAGGGCGCTGGAGGAGCTCCAGATGCCGAGGGCGCTGGAGGAGCTCCAGATGCCGAGGGCGCTGGAGGAGCTCCAGATGCGAGGGCGCTGGAGGAGCTCCAGATGCCGAGGGCGCTGGAGGAGCTCCAGATGCCGAGGGCGCTGGAGGAGCTCCAGATGCCGAGGGCGCTGGAGGAGCTCCAGATGCCGAGGGCGCTGGAGGAGCTCCAGATGCCGAGGGCGCTGGAGGAGCTCCAGATGCCGAGGGCGCTGGAGGAGCTCCAGATGCCGAGGGCGCTGGAGGAGCTCCAGATGCCGAGGGCGCTGGAGGAGCTCCAGATGCCGAGGGCGCTGGAGGAGCTCCAGATGCCGAGGGCGCTGGAGGAGCTCCAGATGCCGAGGGCGCTGGAGGAGCTCCAGATGCGAGGGCGCTGGAGGAGCTCCAGATGCCGAGGGCGCTGGAGGAGCTCCAGATGCCGAGGGCGCTGGAGGAGCTCCAGATGCCGAGGGCGCTGGAGGAGCTCCAGATGCCGAGGGCGCTGGAGGAGCTCCAGATGCCGAGGGCGCTGGAGGAGCTCCAGATGCCGAGGGCGCTGGAGGAGCTCCAGATGCCGAGGGCGCTGGAGGAGCTCCAGATGCCGAGGGCGCTGGAGGAGCTCCAGATGCCGAGGGCGCTGGAGGAGCTCCAGATGCCGAGGGCGCTGGAGGAGCTCCAGATGCCGAGGGCGCTGGAGGAGCTCCAGATGCCGAGGGCGCTGGAGGAGCTCCAGATGCCGAGGGCGCTGGAGGAGCTCCAGATGCCGAGGGCGCTGGAGGAGCTCCAGATGCCGAGGGCGCTGGAGGAGCTCCAGATGCCGAGGGCGCTGGAGGAGCTCCAGATGCCGAGGGCGCTGGAGGAGCTCCAGATGCCGAGGGCGCTGGAGGAGCTCCAGATGCCGAGGGCGCTGGAGGAGCTCCAGATGCCGAGGGCGCTGGAGGAGCTCCAGATGCCGAGGGCGCTGGAGGAGCTCCAGATGCCGAGGGCGCTGGAGGAGCTCCAGATGCCGAGGGCGCTGGAGGAGCTCCAGATGCCGAGGGCGCTGGAGGAGCTCCAGATGCCGAGGGCGCTGGAGGAGCTCCAGATGCCGAGGGCGCTGGAGGAGCTCCAGATGCCGAGGGCGCTGGAGGAGCTCCAGATGCCGAGGGCGCTGGAGGAGCTCCAGATGCCGAGGGCGCTGGAGGAGCTCCAGATGCCGAGGGCGCTGGAGGAGCTCCAGATGCCGAGGGCGCTGGAGGAGCTCCAGATGCCGAGGGCGCTGGAGGAGCTCCAGATGCCGAGGGCGCTGGAGGAGCTCCAGATGCCGAGGGCGCTGGAGGAGCTCCAGATGCCGAGGGCGCTGGAGGAGCTCCAGATGCCGAGGGCGCTGGAGGAGCTCCAGATGCCGAGGGCGCTGGAGGAGCTCCAGATGCCGAGGGCGCTGGAGGAGCTCCAGATGCCGAGGGCGCTGGAGGAGCTCCAGATGCCGAGGGCGCTGGAGGAGCTCCAGATGCCGAGGGCGCTGGAGGAGCTCCAGATGCCGAGGGCGCTGGAGGAGCTCCAGATGCCGAGGGCGCTGGAGGAGCTCCAGATGCCGAGGGCGCTGGAGGAGCTCCAGATGCCGAGGGCGCTGGAGGAGCTCCAGATGCCGAGGGCGCTGGAGGAGCTCCAGATGCCGAGGGCGCTGGAGGAGCTCCAGATGCCGAGGGCGCTGGAGGAGCTCCAGATGCCGAGGGCGTGGAGGAGCTCCAGATGCCGAGGGCGCTGGAGGAGCTCCAGATGCCGAGGGCGCTGGAGGAGCTCCAGATGCCGAGGGCGCTGGAGGAGCTCCAGATGCCGAGGGCGCTGGAGGAGCTCCAGATGCCGAGGGCGCTGGAGGAGCTCCAGATGCCGAGGGCGCTGGAGGAGCTCCAGATGCCGAGGGCGCTGGAGGAGCTCCAGATGCCGAGGGCGCTGGAGGAGCTCCAGATGCCGAGGGCGCTGGAGGAGCTCCAGATGCCGAGGGCGCTGGAGGAGCTCCAGATGCCGAGGGCGCTGGAGGAGCTCCAGATGCCGAGGGCGCTGGAGGAGCTCCAGATGCCGAGGGCGCTGGAGGAGCTCCAGATGCCGAGGGCGCTGGAGGAGCTCCAGATGCCGAGGGCGCTGGAGGAGCTCAGATGCCGAGGGCGCTGGAGGAGCTCAGATGCCGAGGGCGCTGGAGGAGCTCCAGATGCCGAGGGCGCTGGAGGAGCTCCAGATGCGAGGGCGCTGGAGGAGCTCCAGATGCCGAGGGCGCTGGAGGAGCTCCAGATGCCGAGGGCGCTGGAGGAGCTCCAGATGCCGAGGGCGCTGGAGGAGCTCCAGATGCCGAGGGCGCTGGCGGAGCTCCAGATGCCGAGGGCGCTGGAGGAGCTCCAGATGCCGAGGGCGCTGGAGGAGCTCCAGATGCCGAGGGCGCTGGAGGAGCTCCAGATGCCGAGGGCGCTGGAGGAGCTCCAGATGCCGAGGGCGCTGGAGGAGCTCCAGATGCGAGGGCGCTGGAGGAGCTCCAGATGCCGAGGGCGCTGGAGGAGCTCCAGATGCCGAGGGCGCTGGAGGAGCTCCAGATGCCGAGGGCGCTGGAGGAGCTCCAGATGCCAGAGGGCGCTGGAGGAGCTCCAGATGCCGAGGGCGCTGGAGGAGCTCCAGATGCCGAGGGCGCTGGAGGAGCTCCAGATGCCGAGGGCGCTGGAGGAGCTCCAGATGCCGAGGGCGCTGGAGGAGCTCCAGATGCCGAGGGCGCTGGAGGAGCTCCAGATGCCGAGGGCGCTGGAGGAGCTCCAGATGCCGAGGGCGCTGGAGGAGCTCCAGATGCCGAGGGCGCTGGAGGAGCTCCAGATGCCGAGGGCGCTGGAGGAGCTCCAGATGCCGAGGGCGCTGGAGGAGCTCCAGATGCCGAGGGCGCTGGAGGAGCTCCAGATGCCGAGGGCGCTGGAGGAGCTCCAGATGCCGAGGGCGCTGGAGGAGCTCCAGATGCCGAGGGCGCTGGAGGAGCTCCAGATGCCGAGGGCGCTGGAGGAGCTCAGATGCCGAGGGCGCTGGAGGAGCTCCAGATGCCGAGGGCGCTGGAGGAGCTCCAGATGCGAGGGCGCTGAGGAGCTCCAGATGCCGAGGGCGCTGGAGGAGCTCCAGATGCCGAGGGCGCTGGAGGAGCTCCAGGATGCGAGGGCGCTGGAGGAGTCCAGATGCCGATGAGGGCCGCTGAGAGCTCCAGATGCCGGCGTGGAGGACAGCGAGCTCCAGATGCCGAGGGCGCTGGAGGAGCTCCAGATGCCGAGGGCGCTGGAGGAGCTCCAGATGCCGAGGGGCGCTGGAGCGAGCTCCAGATGCGAGGGCGCTGGAGGAGCTCCAGATGCCGAGGGCGCTGGAGGGAGCTCCAGATGCCGAGGGCGCTGGAGGAGCTCCAGATGCCGAGGGCGCTGGAGGAGCTCCAGATGCCGAGGGCCGCTGGAGAGGAGCTCCAGATGCCGAGGGCGCTGGAGGAGCTCCAGATGCCGAGGGCGCTGGAGGCAGCTCCAGATGCCGAGGGCGCTGGAGGAGCTCCAGATGCCGAGGGCGCTGGAGGAGCTCCAGATGCCGAGGGCGCTGGAGGAGCTCCAGATGCCGAGGGCGCTGGAGGAGCTCCAGATGCCGAGGGCGCTGGAGGAGCTCCAGATGCCGAGGGCGCTGGAGGAGCTCCAGATGCCGAGGGCGCTGGAGGAGCTCCAGATGCCGAGGGCGCTGGAGGAGCTCCAGATGCCGAGGGCGCTGGAGGAGCTCCAGATGCCGAGGGCGCTGGAGGAGCTCCAGATGCCGAGGGCGCTGGAGGAGCTCCAGATGCCGAGGGCGCTGGAGGAGCTCCAGATGCGAGGGCGCTGGAGGAGCTCCAGATGCCGAGGGCGCTGGAGGAGCTCCAGATGCCGAGGGCGCTGGAGGAGCTCCAGATGCCGAGGGCGCTGGAGGAGCTCCAGATGCCGAGGGCGCTGGAGGAGCTCCAGATGCCGAGGGCGCTGGAGGAGCTCCAGATGCCGAGGGCGCTGGAGGAGCTCCAGATGCCGAGGGCGCTGGAGGAGCTCCAGATGCCGAGGGCGCTGGAGGAGCTCCAGATGCCGAGGGCGCTGGAGGAGCTCCAGATGCCGAGGGCGCTGGAGGAGCTCCAGATGCCGAGGGCGCTGGAGGAGCTCCAGATGCCGAGGGCGCTGGAGGAGCTCCAGATGCCGAGGGCGCTGGAGGAGCTCCAGATGCCGAGGGCGCTGGAGGAGCTCCTGATGCCGAGGGCGCTGGAGGAGCTCCTGATGCCGTGGGATCTTTTATGTTCAGCTGAGCAGCCAGATGGGGCCTCAGTTTACTGTCTCATCTGACAGACAGCACTCCCTCAGTCCTGCACTGAAACGTCAGCCTAGGTTATGTCCGTGGTGAGGGTTGAACTCTCAACCTTCTGATTTGAGGGGTGAGTGTATCGAACTGAGCCAAGCTGATACTTGTCCCTAAAAATATGCTGTGCTGCTCTGAGAACCTCTTACCTATTTCTATCAGCATCACTGCACTCAACAGCCTCTCGCTGAAGGTCACGAAACATTGCTGAGCCATCCCATGGAGTAGGTCTCAATAGAAACTTTAGTTGGAGCAAACTGGAATTTTGGCTTTCCGTTTATGGTTGTAAGTGGAACATCCCAATTGTAACAGGCATGAGGGGTCTCTCTGTGGCTTGGTTAATTCAGGCTTCACCTTCATACTTCTGAGCTACTTGTTTGGGACATTGGCCACCTTATGTGATGGGCTAGGGTCACTGCTGCTTTAAACAGGTTTTTGGCCCAGTGACTTGGAGTGAGGCTCTTCTATGACAAGAATAGGAATTGCAAAAGTCTTCTCAGGCATGTGAAAGGATATTTACCTGTCCTAGCCCCTTTGGGACTATCCCGGATCAGGCGTATTTCTCAGATTTTCATTTTCAACTAAAGGTTGAGGTAGCCAATCCTAAAGACGCTTAACTGGGTCTAAAGGCCCGGTCTATCTCTCCCTAAAGGAAAGGAGCAACCCGAGAATGTTACCGTCCTCCAGATAGCACTTTTATTAAGTTTAGCCAGACTGTAACGTCCTGGATATTATAAGGGTCCGGAGATCTCCCCTCAGAAATGTACCTCTTCACCAGAGTGTACAGAGTTTGGGTTCGCGAGTTATTGATACAGAAGACTTATGTGAGACAATTCTAAAAATATATAGAGATTTATTAAAAGAACCAACATGCAATTTACAGTTGGTGAATCAGTCAATCGCAATGTTAACAGTTCTAAAAAGAGAAAAAATGCAATCTTATTTTTAACAGAGAATCTTACTTTTAAATCTTAACTTCGCTACAGTATTAGAGTTCTTAACATTTTCTATACAGGATGTCCATCAACTATCAAGGTAGCAGTTACCTTCAATCCCCGAGGTACAAAAGAGTGAAGGACTACAGAGCTGCCCCTGTAGTCGAGAATCGCTTTGCCCGATTAAAGCGAGCCTGATTATCTCATTCGAGACTTCAGTATTTATACCCTTTTTCAGTTGTATTTCATAAGGTTTTTGTTGATCCAAGTTAATTATCACTATTCATCTTTTAGCTGACCCCCTGCACTTCTTACTGCTGCATAATCAGTAGTTATTGGGAGTTTACCATTTATGTTCAAAAGGGCAGATGTCCTTTGTTTGTGCGTTATCCTTTACATCATGTGTCATTCTTAAGAAGAAGTTTAATCAAGATCATGTTTCTTAACTTGTCCCATTACCATCTCCTTTTGCCTTGCACCATCTCTTAATCTCTCCTGCCTTCCATCCTATCATAGACCTTCCCTTTTGTTCTTTCCTCCCCTCCCCCCTTTCCCTGCCCCTGCTTAAAAACCTGTTCCATCTTCAGCTTTTTCCAGTTCTGAAGAAGGGTCATCGACCTGAAGCGTTAACTCTGTTTCTCTCTCCCTGTTTCTCTCTCCACAGATGCTGCCTGACCTGCTGAGTATTTCCAGCATTTTCTGTTTTTATTTTGGATTTCCAGCAGCTGCAATGTTTTGCTTTTTGACCATTGTACTGTTTTAACAAGGTTACTTATTCAGGGTCAACAACTGTCCTGTCCCAACAAGGCCAGAATTCTTTCATAGCTAGGATTTCCAAATCCAGCTTGTCATGTTTTTAAAGAAGTTATACGGTAGAATTCCTTATAAGGTAGTGTATTTTTCTAAAAAGGTTATAAGGTAGAATTCCTTCACAATGTGGCATAGTGAATTAACGAAATGTGTTTGTTTAGTTGTGTTACAGAGCTGCAGGACTGTCTGCAATTACGTAAAGTCAGTCTCTTGGTCTCATGGCCCCTACGCCTCTTCTCCCTTTGTGTGTTTGTCAGTTTTTCTTTGTCTCTCCCTCTGCCTCTTTCTGATATGTACCCCACAATGATTTGGATGAGGGGACCAAATGTAATATATCCAAGTTTGCTGATGATACAAAGCTAGGTGGGAATGTAAGTTGTGAAGAGGATACAAGGAGGCTTCAAGGGGATATAGACAGGCTAAGTGAGTGGGCAAGGACATGGCAAATGGAATAGAATGTGGGGAAATGTGAAGTTATCCACTCTTTAGAAAAGCAGAGTATTTTTTAAATGGTGAGCTTGGGAAAAGTTGGTGTTCAGAGGGACCTGGGTGTCCTTGTACATGAATCACTGAAAGTTAACATGAAGGTACAGCAAGCAATTAGGAAAGCAAATGGTATGTTGGCCTTTATTACAAGAGGATTTGAATATAAGAGTAAAGACGTCTTACTGCAATTATATAGGCCCTGGTGAGACCACACCTAGAGTATTGTGTACAGTTTTGGTCTCCTTACCTAAGGAAGGATATACTTGCCATAGAGGGAGTGCGATGAAGGTTCACCAGACTGGTTCCTGGGATTGGGGGGATTGACCGATGAGGAGAGATTGAGCAGACTAGGTCTATATTCTCTAGAGTTTAGAAGAATGAGAGGTGATCTCATTGAAACATACACAATTCTTACCAGGGCTTGACAGGGTAGATGCAGGGAGGATGTTTCCCCTGGCTGGGGAGTCCAGAACCAGGAATCACAGTCTCAGAATAAGGGGTCGGCCATTTAGGACTGAGATGAGGAGAAATTTCTTCACTCAGAGGGTGGTGAATCTTTGGAATTCTCTACCCCAGAGGGCTGTGGAGGCTGTTGTTGAGTAAAGACAAGGAAGCGGTGCAGGAAAGTGATTGGGGTAAGGATAACCAGATTGTGTCAGGAAGGGACAGAGCGTACAAACAAAGGAGTGCACTAACAAATAGTAAGAAAAAATGGTAATAAGACAAATAGGGCCGTAGTACAAAAAAATGTTAAGATGTCTAAAAATGTTAAAGACAAATCTAAAGGCACTGTATCTGAATGCACGAAGCATTCATAATAAGGTAGACGAATTAACAGCGCACATAGATGTAAACAGATACAATATAATTGCGATTACGGAGACATGGCTGCAGGGTGACCAAGGCTGGGAGCTGAATATCCAAGGATATTCGATATTTAGGCAGGACAGGCGAAAAGGAGGTGGGGTGGGGTGACGTTGTTAGTAAAGGATGAAATCAGAGCAATAGTGAGAAAGGATATTGGCTCAGAAAATCAAGATGTAGAATCAGTCTGGGTGGAGCTCAGAAGCACCAAGGGGCAGAAAACATTGGTGGGAGTTGTCTAGGCCTCCAAACAGTAGTGGTAATGTAGGGGATGGCATCAAACAGGAAATTAGAGATGCATGTAACAAGGGTGCTACAGTAATCATGGGAGACTTTAATCTACATATAGACTGGCCAAACCAAATTAGCAATAATACTGTGGAGGATGAATTCCTGGAGTGTGTACGAGATGTTTTTTTAGACCAGTACGTTGAGGAACCAACTAGGGAACAGGCTGTCCTAGATTGGGTATTGTGCAATGAGAAGGGGTTAATTAATAATCTTCTTGTGTGGGCTCCTTTAGGGAAGAGTGGCCATAACATGATAGAATTCTTCATTAAGATGGAAAGTGAAGAAGTCCAATCCGAAACTAGGGTCCTAAATCTAAACAAAGGAAACTACGAAGGTATGAGGAGTGAGTTGGCTATGATAGATTGGGGAGCTTCATTAAAAGGCATGACGGTGGATAGGCAATGGCTAACATTGAAGGAACGAATGCATGAATTGCAACGGTTTATACATTCCTTTCTGGCGCAAAAACACAAAAGGAAAAGCGGCCCAACCATGGCTAACAAAAGAAATTAAGGATAGTATTAGATCCAAAGAGGAGACATATAAAGTTGCCAGAAAAAGTAGCAAGCCTGAGGATTGGGAGCAGTTTAGAGTTCAGCAAAAAAGGACCAAGAGATTGATTAAGAGGGGAAAAATAGAGTGAGAGTGAACTTGCAAGGAACATAAAAGCAGACTGTAAAAGCTTCTACAAGTATGTAAAAAGAAAAAGATTAGTGAAGACAAATGTAGGTCCCTTACAGTCAGAAACGGGAGAATTTATAATGGGGACAAGGAAATGGCAGAGCAATTAAACAAATACTTTGGTTCTGTCTTCACGGAAGAGGACACGGATAACTTCCCAGAAATGCTAGGGAACCAAGGGTCTAGTGAGAAGGAGGAATTAAAGGAAATTAGTATTAGTAAAAAAAATAGTGCTGGAGAAATTAATGGGACTGAAAGCCGATAAATCCCCAGGGCCTGATAATCTGCATCCCAGAGTACTAAAAGAGGTAGCCATGGAAATAGTGGATGCATTGGTTGTCATCTTCCAAAATTCTATAGATTATGGAACAGTTCCTGCAGATTGGAGGGTGGCAAATGTAACCCCACTATTTAAAAAAGGAGGGAGAGAGAAAACCGAGAACTACAGACCGGTTAGCCTAACATCAGTAGTAGGGAAAATGCTAGAGTCTATTATAAAGGATGTGATAACAGGACACTTAGAAAATATCAACGGGATTAGACAAAGTCAACATGGATTTATGAAAGGGAAATAGTGTTTGACAAACCTACTGGAGTTTTTTGAGGATGTAACTGGTAGAATAGATGAGGGAGAACCAGTGGATGTGGTGTATTTGGATTTTCAGAAGGCCTTTGATAAAGTCCCACATAAGAGGTTAGTGTGCAAAATTAAAGCACACGGAATTGGAGTAATATACTGGCATGGATTGAAAATTGGTTAACAGACAGGAAACTGAGAGTAGGAATAAATGGGTCTTTTTCGGGGTGGCAGGCAGTGACCAGTGGGGTACCGCAGGGATCAGTGCTTGGGCCCCAGCTATTCACTATATATATCAATGATTTGGATGAGGGAACCAAAATGTAATATTTCCAAGTTTGCTGACGACACGAAACTAGGAGGGATTGTGAGTTGTGAGGAGGATGCAAAGAGGCTTCAAGACGATTTAGACAAGTTGAGTGAGTGGGCAAATACATGGCAGATGCAGTATAACGTGGATAAATGTGAAGTTATCCTCTTCGGTAGGAAAAACAGAAAGGCAGAGTATTATTTAAATGGTGATAGATTGGAAAATGTTGATGTACAAAGGGACCTGGGTGTCCTTGTACACTAGTCACTGAAAGCAAACATGCAGGTGCAGCAAGCAGTTAGGAAGGCAAATGGTATGTCGGCCTTCATTGCAAGAGGATTTGAGTACAGGAGCAAGGATGTCTTACTACAGTTATACAGGGCCTTGGTGAGACCACACCTGGAGTACTGTGTGCAGTTTTGGTCTCCTTACCTAAGAAAGGATATACTTGCCATAGAGGGAGTGCAGTGAAGGTTCACCAGACTGATTCCTGGGATGGCAGGACTGTCGTATGAGGAGAGATTGGGTCGACTAGGCCTGTATTCACTAGAGTTTAGAAGAATGAGAGGGGATCTCATTGAAACGTATAAAATTCTGACAGGGCTGGACAGACTGGATGTTTCCCCTGGCTGGGGGGTCTAGAACGAGTGGTCACAGTCTCAGGATACGGGGTATGACATTTAGGACTGAGATGAGGAGAAATTTCTTCACTCAGAGGGTGGTGAACCTTTGGAATTCTCTACCACAGAAGGCTGTGGAGGCCAAGTCACTGAATATATTTAAGAAGGCGATAGATAGATTTCTAGACACAAAAGGCATCAAGGTGTATGGCGAGAGAGCGGGAATATGGTATTGAGATAGAGGATCAGCCATGATATTGAATGGCGGAGCAGGGTCGAATGGCCTAATCCTGCTCCTATTTTTCTATGTTTCTATATTCAAGACAGAGATCAATAGATTTTTGAATATTAAGGAATATGGGGATAGTGCAGGAAAGTGGAGATGAGGTAGAAAATCAGCCATGATCTTATTTAATGGCAGAGCAGGCTCGAGGGACCAAATGGCCTACTCCTGCTCCTATTCTTATGTTCTCCTCTGTTCCAAAGAAAACAACCCCAGCTTATCCAATCTTTCCTCGTAGCTAAAATTCTCCAGTCCTGGCAACATCCTCGTAAATCTTTTTGTACTCTCTCTAGTGCCACCACATCTTTCCTGTAATGTGGTGACCAGAACTGCACGCAGTACTCTAGCTGTGGCCTAACTAGTGTTTTATACAGTTCAAGCATAACCTCCCTGCTCTTTTATTCTGTGCCTTGGCTAGTAAAGGAAAGTATCCCGCATGCCTTCTTAACCACCTTATCTACCTGTCCTGCTACTTTCAGGGATCTGTGGACCTGTACTCCAAGGTCCCTCTGTTCCTGTACACCTCTCCGTATCCTACCATTTATTGTGCATTCCCTTGCCTTGTTAGCCCTTCCCAAATGCATTACCTCACACTTGTCTGGATTGAATTCCATTTGCCACTGTTTTGCCCACCTGACCAGTCCATTGATATCTTCCTGCAGTCTACAGCTTTCTTCCTCACTCAACCACATGGCTGATTTTTAATCATCTGCAAACTTCTTAATCATGCCTCCGACATTGAAGTCCAAATCATTGATGTATACCACAAAAAGCAAGGGATTTACTACTGAGCCCTGCAGAACCCCACTGGAAACAACTTTCCAAAAACATCTGTTGACCATTAACCTTTGCTTCCTGCCACTGAGCCAATTTTGGATCCAACTTGCCACTTTCCCTTGAATCCCATGGGCTTTTACTTTTCTGACCAGTCTGCCATGTGGAACCTTGTCCACAGCATTGCTAAAATCTATGTAGACTACATCAAACGCACTACCCTCGTCAACCCTCCTTGTTACCACCTCAAAAAATTTAATCAAGTTAGTCAGACACGACCTTCTCTTAACAAATCCATGCTGACTATCCTTGATTAATCCGTGCCTTTCTAAATGACAATTAATACTCTCCCTCAGAATTTTTTCCAACAGTTTGCCCACCACTGAGTACATTACAGGGTGACTGACCTGTAATTACTCGGTCTGTCCCTTTCTCCCTTTTTAAACGTTAGCAGTCCTCCAGTCCTCTGGCACCACACCTGTAGCCTGAGAGGATTGGAAAACAATGGTCAGAGCCTGGGATATATTTCATCCGAGTCTGGCGGTTTATCTACTTTCAAAGATGCTAAACCCCTTAATACTTCCTCTCACTATGTTTATCTTATCTAATATTTCACATTCTTCCTTAACTACAATGTCTGTATCGTGTGTCTCTTTTGTGAAGACAGATGCAAAGTGTTCATTAAGAACCATACCCACGTCTTCTGCCTCCACACACAAGCTTCCTTTTTTGGTCTCTAATCGGCCTGACTCTTTAGTTATCCTGTTGCTCTTTATATATTTAGAAAACATCTTTGGGTTTTCCTTGATTTTACTTGCCAATATTTTTTCATGCCCTCTCTTTGCTTTCCTAATTTCCTTTTTAGTTTCACCCCTGCACTTTCTGTACTCCTTTAGGCTTTCTGCAGTAGTTGGCTCTCGGTATCTGACAAGCTTCCCCTTTGCACCTTCTCCTACCCTGTATGCCCCTTGACATCCAGGGGGCTCTATATTTGGGAGTCCCACCCTTTTTCTTTGTGGGAACATCTTTGCTCTGAACACCCACTATCTCCTCCTTGAATGCCTCCCACTGCTCTGACACTGATTTACCTTCAAGTAGCTGTTTCCAGTCCACTTTTGTTAAATCACATCTCAGCTTAGTAAAATTGGCCTTTCCTCAATTGAAAACTTTTATTCCTGGTCTATCTTTGTCCTTTTCTATAACTGCACTAAATCTAACTGAATTATGATCACTACCACCAAAATGCTCTCCCACTGATACCCCTTCCTCCTGCCCAGCTTCATTCCCTAAAACCAAGTCCAGAACTGCCCCCTTTCTTGTTGGACTTGCTACATACTGGCTAAAAAAAGTTCTCCTGAATGCATTTTAAGAACTCTGCTCCCTCTATACCTTTTACATTGATTCTATCCCAGTTAATATTAGGGTAGTTCAAATCCCCTACTATTACTGTCCTATTGTTTTTGGACTTCTCAGAAATTTGCCTTCATATTTGCTCTTCTATATCCCTCTGACTATTTGGGTGTCTGTAGTACACTCCCAGCAGTGCAATTGCCCCTTTTTTATTCTTAAGTTCAACCTATTTGGCATCATTTACTGATCTTTCTAACATATCATCCCTCCTTACAGCTGTAATTGTTTCTTTAATCAATATTGCAAACCCCCCCTCCTCTTTATCCCCCTCTAGCTCGTCTGAAAACCCTGTAACCAAGAAAGTTGAGCCGCCATTCCTGCCCTTTCAGCCATGTTTCAGTAATAGCTATGATATACTTCCACGTGTCTATCTGTGCCCTCAGCTCATCTGCTTTATTCACTAGACTCCTTGCATTGCAGTATATACCATTAAGCACTACCAAACCCTTTGTTGTCTATTTTCTAGCCTTTGTTTCCTCTGCCTTCCAAACTCACTTACTAATTTACTTCCTCCCATTTCCAGCTTTGCTTCTCCCTTCTGAATCTATGCTCAGGCTCCCATCCCCCTGCCAAGCTAGTCTAAACCCTCCCCAACAGCACTAGCAAACCTCCCCGTGAGGATATTGGTCCCGGCTCTGTTGAGGTGCAACCTGTCCGGCTTGTACAGGTTCCACCTTCCCAGAACCGGTCCCAATGCCTCAGGAATCTAAAGCCCTTCACTCCTGCACCATCTCTCCAGCCACGCATTCATCTGCTCTATCCTCCTATTTTTGTACTCACTAGCGCTTGGCACCGGGAGTAATTGGGAGATTACTACCTTTGAGGTCCAGCTTATTAATCTCTTTCCTAGCTCCCTAAACTCTGCCTGAAGGACCTCATCCCTCTTTCTACCTGTCATTGGTACCAATATGGACCACGACCTCTGGCTGTTCACCGTCCCCCCTCAGAATGCCCTGCAGCCGCTCAGTGACATCCTTGACCCTGGCACCAGGGAGGCAACATAATATCCTGGAGTCATGTCTGCGGCCACAGAAATGTCTGTCTGTTCCCCTAACTATTGAATCCCCTATCACTATTGCTTTTCTGACCTTCCTCCTCCCCCCACCCCCGTACAGCTGAGCCACCCATGGTGCCGTGGACTTGGCTCAGGCTGTACTCCCCGGAGGAAGCATCACCCTCACCAGTATAATACCCGATATGAATAACAGATGTGAAACCCTTAATGATGTCAAGTCTCTAAGACCAAAGGCTGACAGGAAAAACTCTAACAGAACAATGGGTGATCTTTAATGAGATGTTCCAAGTACAGGCTAGGTACATTCCAACAAGAGGGAAGGGTAAGGGAACCAAAGCAAGGGCTCCTTGGATGACGAGGGAGATAGAGAAGATGATGAAACAAAAAAAGAGGGTGTATGATGAATGTCAGGTGAATACTTCAAGGGAGAACCAGACCAAATACAATAAGTTGAGAGGGGAAGTGAAGATGAAAATAAGATCGGCAAAGAGAGAATGAGAGTAGAATGGTGGTTAACATAAAAGGGAACCCAAAAATCATCATCTGCCATGTAAACAGTAAGCGGGTAGTAAGAGGCGGGGTGGGGCCTATTAGGTGATATATGCTTAGAGGCGCAGGGCAAGGCTAGAATACTCAATGAGTACTTTATATCTGTGTTTACTAAGGAGGTGGATGCTGACAAAATATCAGTAGCAGTGGAAAAGGTAGAAGCAATGGAAGGGGTGAAAATTGATCAGACAGGATGTACTAGAAAGACTGGATATGCTTAGAGTGGATAAGTCACTTGGTCCAGATGGCTTGCATCCCAGGTTGCTAAGGGAATTGGGGGAGGAGATAGCAGAAGGGCTTGCCATAATTTTCCAATCTTCCCTAGATGTGGGGGAGGTACCTGAGGATTGGAAAGTGGCAAATGTGACATCATTGTTCAAGAAAGGGTGTAAGAACAATCCAAGTAACTACAGGCCAGTCAGTTTAACATCAGTGGTGGGTAAAGTTTTAGAAACAATAATCAAGGAAAAAATTAACGGGCACTTGGAGAGGTTTAAGCTAATTAAGGAGAGCCAACACTGATTTGTAAAACGCAGATTGTGTTTGACTAATCTAATTGAATTTTTTGATGAAGTAACAGGGAGGATTGATGAAGGGAATGCAATGGATATTGTCTACATGGATTTTAGGAAGGCGTTTGACAAAGTACCACATAGAAGGCTGGTTAACAAAATTGAGGCTCATGGAATAGGTGGGTCAGTGGCAGCTTGGATACGGAATTGGCTTAAGGACAGAAAACAGCGAGTTGTAGTAAATGCCTGTTTTTCAGACTGGAGGATGGTCGACAGTGTTGTTCCCCAAGGGTCAGTGCTGGGGCCACTGCTTTTTTTGCTATATATAAATGACCTGGATATTGGAATACAGAGTAGAATTTCTAAATTTGCCGATGACCCCAAACTTGGGGATGTGGCAAACAGTGAGGATGATACCAATCGACTGCAACAGGACATAGAAAGACTAGCAGAATGGGCAGACAAGTGGCAGATGGAATTTAATACAGAGAAGGAACAGGGAGAGGCAGTAGACAATGACACAGTTTTAAAGTGTGTGCAGGGACAGAGGGACCTGGGAGTTAATATGAATAGGTCCCTGAAGGTGGCAGGACATATTGAGAGAGTGGTTAGCAAAGCATATGGGATCTTGGGCTTCATAAATAGAGGTATTGAGTACAAAAGTAGAGAAGTTATGCTGAACCTTTATAAAGCGCTGGTTAGGCCACAACTGGAGTATTATCCAGTTCTAGTCGTCACACTTTAGGAAGGATGTGAAGGTCCTTGAGAGGGTGCAGAGGAGATTTACCAGAATGGTTCCGGGGATGGGGGATCTTAGCTACAAGGACAGGCTGGAGAAGCTGGATTTGTTTTCATTAGGGCAAAGGAGGTTGAGGGGTGATTTGATGGAGGTGTACAAGATTATGACGGGTTTGGATAGGCTAGACGGGGAAAGGCTGTTCCCACTAGTTGATGGTACAAGGACTAGGGGACACAGATTTAAGGTTTTGGGCAAGAGATACGGGGGGGGGGGGGATGTGAGAAAAAACTTTTTTACGCAGTGAGTGGTGATGACCTGGAACTGAACCGACTGAAGTGGTGGAAGTGGAGACACTCAATGTTTTCATGGGGAGACTGGATAGGTACTTGAGGGAAATAAACTTGCAGGGCTACGGGGATAGAGTGGGGGAATGGGACTGACTGGATTGCTCTAGAGAGCTGGCACGGACTCGATGGGCTGAATGGCCTCCTTCTGTGCCGTTATGACTCTAGATCGTGTTGATTTGAAAGCTGGTTGGACCCCTTCCTGGTTCTTCAAGATGGGGTTTGATTTCTGTGTTCTGAGTGGTTTCATCTGTTCAAACTATTGGGCGCTGCGACTGCAGTAAATGAGAAAACTTGCCATTCAGGTGTTTCCTGTACAGAATAGTGAGGCTTTAAAGGGCTTTTAGTTTGAGTCAGTGCAGATTGGCAGTGGGATATTTTAGATGGGATCAGTACGGATCCATAGTGGTATAGTTTGTGGGTGGGGGTGGGGGGGGAAGATGGAGTCGTCATAGATCTGCAGAGTGATTTATTTTGTGGGGGTGGGGGGTCAGTACAGATCGATATTGCAGAGGGATATTTGAGGGAAGGGGTCAGTATGGATTGGCAGAGGGATATTTGAGGGAAGGGGTCAGTATGGATTGGCAGAGGGATATTTGAGGGAAGGGGTCAGTATGGATTGGCAGAGGGATATTTGAGGGAAGGGGTCAGTATGGATTGGCAGAGGGATATTTGAGGGAAGGGGTCAGTATGGATTGGCAGAGGGATATTTGAGGGAAGGGGTCAGTATGGATTGGCAGAGGGATATTTGAGGGAAGGGGTCAGTATGGATTGGCAGAGGGATATTTGGGTGGGGGTGCGGGGTTTCAGTCAAGATTGGTAGTGGGATATTTGGGGGTTGGAGAGAGAAAGGAGCAGAGAGTAAGTATGGATCTACAGTGGGATATTGGGTAGAATCCATATAGGAGTGTTTGTGTAGCACTCGTTGCTGTTTGTAGTGAGAGCCCTTCCTTCACTGTTTGGGGTGTGTCCTGATTCTGCTGAAAGGGCAGCAGGAAATGCCTGAAGGTCTCTTAATAACCAGAGGAATATTTGTACATGGCTGCTCTGATTCGAATGATAAAAGGTTCCAGGAAAGGTTTTTTGTTAGAGCAGTATAACCTGTAATGGGCCATCTACCATCAAGTGTTAACCCAGCTCTCTTTCGCTGCTATCAGTTTCCTGCAGACTGTTGTGCTGGTTCAGATACAGCATGTCTGCTGCTCTGCAGGACAGTCCAAGGGAGGACGAGTGCAGCCCGACATATTAGTCCCTCACTACGATCTTGCCCCGCTGGTTGGGCCGTGGTATGCTCTCTGACCCTTGTGAATATCTTTAGTTCAATGGGAGATCAGTACAGATCTTCAGAGTTCAGTAAGATTCACTTTCTGTAGGATAATTAACAGAGACCATAAAATGAGTGGGGCAGTATGGAAAGAAATTGAGGAGCAGGAGCTTCACAAAGAGGCGTAGGCCAGGGACTGGGTGTTGACCAAGGCAGACAGCCAGAACTGAATTGGTTGCAAAATTTTGTTTGAGCTTAGAACGAAAAATATAAAGACTTCCCGATCGCTCAGCAAGCTTACCCAGTGAGTAACTGCACCAGGAATATCACAGGTTCAGTCCCCGTCTGTGCTGAGTTAGAGAGTTTTACAGCACAGAAACAGGCCATTCGGCCCAACTGGTGTATGCTGGTGTTTCTGCTCCACACGAGCCTCCTCTCAACTTACTTCATCCACCCCTGTCAACATATCCTTCTAGTTCTTTCTTCCTCATGTGCTCATCTAGCTTCCCCTTAAAGGCATCTATACTATTTGCCTTAACCACTCCCTGTGGGAGCGAGTTCCACATTCTCACCACTTTGGGTAAAGAATTTTCTCCTGAATTCCCTGCGGGATTTATTAGTGACTGGCCCCTAGTTTTGAACTCCCGCACAAGTGGAAACATCTTATCTACGTCGACCCATCAAACTCCTTCACAATTTTAAAGACCTCTAACAGGTCACCCCACAGCCTTCTCTTTTCGAAAAAAGAGCTCCAGTCTGTTCAGTTTCCCCTGACAGTTATAACCTCTCAGCTAGTCTGAGCTCCGACGTCAGCCAGGGTGCTCGAGTTGGCCAAAGCACACCCTGGTTTAGGAAGAGGGAAATCAACTCGGGTTCCAGCTGCTGGTCATGGTGCAGTGACCCCTGCAGGAAGTGTGTGTGGGGATTTGTTTCTTTCCCCTACCAACTCTTCCTGTTTGAATAGCCTGTTCACAGCTACTGTGAAGACTTGGGGAGAGAATGGCTACTGGGGTAAGGTATTAAGGAACAATTGATGCCTCTGGAACTGGACCCAAGCCAGAATCTGCACCTTGTGAGGGGACAGGAACAAATGTTCTTTTTTTCACAACCCCTCCCGTCCCTTTTTAAAAAAAAAAAGCAATCTAGATAAATGTATGTTTGTTTCTAAAATTAGTTGGCGAAGGTAAATATTGGCAGGTTTATACTAAAGTGTTGTTGATAACAATTGATCACTTCTGTCAGCAGAGCTCACATTACATTGAATATACAGCACAGAAACAGACCATTCAGCCCAACTTGTCTGTGCTGGGAATATATAAAGCTCCAGAAACCTAATGGAATCAGAGACCCACATTTTCTGCTCCACTTGCCTTTTAATTTCAGGATTCTTTTCAAGATCAGTAACACCAACAAATAAATGGGAGCATTGCAAATTCTGTTAGTCTACAGTTTATTATTCTCTATTACAGTCTATTCTCCCAGACTCAGTATCACCAGTTGCTCCTTTAAGCAGACCTTGTGTCCATTACGATCAGATCATCACCTTTACTGACCAGTATCTAGTTAAATGATAGCAAGGGGAACATAACATAGACCTCTTTTGTGTAATGGATACTATGATCTTGGACATGCTGCCACATGTATTATTTAAAGTAATTGGTAGAAGAATTAGAGGGGAGTTGAGAAATGTTTTCATCCAGAGAGTGGTGGGGGTCTGGAACTCACTGCCTGAAAGGGTGGTAGAGACAGAAGCCCTCATCACATTTAAAAAGTACTTGGCTATGCACTGGAAGTTCCATAACCTACAGGGCTACGGACCAAGAGCTGGAAAGTGGGATTAGGCTGGATGGCTCTTTTTCGGCCGGCACAGACACGATGGGCTGAATGGCCTCCTTCTGTGCCTTAAATTTTATCTTTACGAAGGTGGACCGAAAAGCACCAGTGAGATGAGTCATAATGATAAAACCAACAAATTGATGTATTTTACGTAGAATATATGAATGAACAGAATGCAGTTTTCTAATTCGATGCATCAGTTTTGTATCACTCCTTGTACCATAAAAATAACACTACACAACTTTGCCTCTCCTAGGCAGGTCTCACAAGCTAGTTGTTCCTAATCTAAATGGTTCTGTCTGAAGGTTACACACAGTTTTGGCTTACTCTTGCATTCTGGAGCCTCTGTTTTCATCTGAAAGCTCAGTGTCAGGTTCCACATGTACGCTGACTACACCCAGCTCTACCCCAACCCCTCCACAGTCTCGAAATTGTCAGACTGCTTGTCCAACATCCAGTACTGGATGAGCAGAAATTTCCTTCAACTAAATATTGGGAAGACCGAAGCCATTGTCTTCTGTCCCCGCCACAAACTCCATTCCCAAGCCACCGACTCCATTCCTCTCCCTGGCAACTGTCTGAGGCTGAACCACACTGTTCGCAACCTCGGTGTCATATTTGACCCCGCGATGAGCTTCCGACCACAAATCCACGGCATCACTAAGACCGCCTATTTCCACCTCAATAACATTGCCCAACACCACCCCATCCTCAGCTCATCTGCTGCTGAAACCCTCCTCCATGCCTTTGTTACCTCTAGACATGACTATTCCAACACTCTCCTGGCCGGCCTCCCACATTCTACCCTTCGTAAACTTGAGGTCATTCAAAACTCGGCTGCCCATGTCCTAACTCGCACCAAGTCCCGTTCACCCATCACCTGTGCTCGATGACCTACATTAGCTCCCGGTTAAGTAACGCCTTGATTTTAAAATTCTCATCCTTGTTTTCCAATCCCTCCATGGCCTCGCCCCTCCCTATCTCTATAATCTCCTCCAGCCCCACAACCCCCTCGAGATATCTGCGCTCCTCCAATTCTGGCCTCTTGAGCATCCCGATTTTAATCGCTCCACCTTCGGCGGCCATCCCTTCAGCTGCCAAGGCCCTAAGCTCTGGAATTCATAGAATCATAGAAACATAGAAGATAGGAGTAGGCCATTCGGCCCCTCTAGCCTTCTCCGCCATTCAATGCGATCATGGCTGATCATCCAAATTCAGTACCCTGTTCCTGCTTTCTCCCCATATCCCTTGGTCCCTTTAGCCTTAAGAAATATATCCAACTCCTTCTTGAATCTATTTAATGAATTGGCCTCTACTGCCTTCTGTGGTAGAGAATTCCACAGGTTCACCACTCTCTGGGTGAAGAAATTCCTCCTCATTTCTGTCCTAAATGGCTTACCCCTTATCCTTAGAGTGTGACCCCTGGTTCTGGACTCCCTGACCATCGGGAACATCCTTCCTGCATCTAGTTTGTCCTGTCCTGTCCTGTTAGAATTTTATAAGTTTCAATGAGATCCCCTCTCATTCTTCTAAACTCCAGCGAGTATAAGCCCAATCGACCCAATCTCTCTTCATACGTCATTCCTGCCATCCCAGGTATCAGCCTTGTGAATCTTCGCTGAACAACTTCCATGGCAAGAACATCCTTCCTCAGATAAGGCGACCAAAACTGCACACAGTACTCCAGGTGTGGTCTCACCAAGGCCCTGTACAACTGCAGCAAGACATCCTTGTTCCTGTACTCAAACCCTCTCGCTATGAAGGCCAACATACCATTTGCCTTCTTAACTGCCTGCTGCACCTGCATGCTTACCTTCAGCGACTGGTGCACAAGGACACCCAGGTCTCGTTGCATTTCCCCTTCTCCCAATCTATTGCCATTCAGATAATAATCTGCCTTTCTGTTTTTGACACCAAAGTGGATAACCTCGCATTTATGCACGTTATATTGCATCTGCCACGCTTCTGCCCAATCGCCCAACCTGTCCAAATCATCCTGGAGTTTCTCGGCATCCTACTCGCAGCACACACACCCACCCAGCTTTGTGTCGTCTGCAAACTTGGAGATATTACATCTAGTTCCCTTGTCTAGATCATTAATATATATTGTGAATAGCTGGGGTCCAAGGACCGATCCCTGCGGTACCCCACTAGTCACTGCCTGCCACTTGGAAAAAGACCCGTTTATTCCAACTCTTTGCTTTCTGTCTGCCAACCAGTTCTCTATCCAAGTCAATACCTTGCCCCCAATCCCATGTGCCTTAACTTTACATGCTAATCTCTTATGCGGGACCTTATCATAAGCCTTTTGGAAGTCCAAATACACCACATCCACTGGTTCTCCCTTATCTATTTTACCAGTTACATCCTCAAAAAATTCCAGTAGATTAGTCGAGCATGATTTACCTTTTGTAAATCCATGTTGATTTTGTCCGATCCTGTCACTGTTTTCCAAGTGCTCAGCTATTATATCTTTTATAATGGACTCTAGCATTTTCCCCACTACCGATGTCAGGCTTACCGGTCTGTAATTCCCCGTTTTCTCTCTACCACCCTTTTTGAATAGTGGGGTTACATTAGCTACCCTCCAATCCATGGGTACAGTTCCAGATTCCATCGAATGTTGGAAGATGATCAGCAATGCATCTACTATTTCTGGGGCCACTTCCTTAAGTACCCTAGGATGTAGATTATCAGGCTCTGGGGATTTATCGGCCTTCAATCCCGTCAATTTCCCTACAAATACTGATTTCTTTCAGTTCCTCCCTTTCATCAGACCCTTTGTTCCCCAACATCTCTGGGAGGTTATTTGTGTCCTCCTTTGTGAAGACAGAACCAAAATATGTATTTAATTGGTCTGACATTTCTTTGTTCCCCATTATAAGCTCCCCAGATTCTGACTGCAAGGGACCTATGCTTGGTTTCACGAATCTTTTTCTCTTCACATATCTATAAAAGCTTTTACAGTCAGTTTTTTTGTTCCCTGCAAGCTTACTCTCGTATTCTATTTTCCCCCTCTTAATTAATCCCTTTGTCCTCCTTTGTTGAATCTTGAACTGCTCCCAATCCTCAGGGTTACTCTCCCTAAACCTCTTCGCCTCTCTTTCCTCCTTCAAGGAGGCACTCCTTAAAACCTACCTCTTTGACCAAGCTTTTGGTCATCTGCCCTAATATCTCCTTATGTAGCTCAGTGTCAAATTTTGTTTGGTCACTCCTGTGAAGTGCCTTGGGACATTTTACAGTGGTAAAGGTGCTATATAAATACAAGTTGTTACTGACGCCACTTGACTGGCCAGACAGATCTCCCTTACCTAGGTCTGTGTGTGTACAAAAAGCCATTACTGATTTAATTTAATCATGCGTCTATGGTCGGAGACATTTCCTTAATGATGTGACCATTTGCTGATTGACCATTGTTGAGAACCTATGGTAACGTGCATAAATAACCCAGGAACCATCCTAATCAATCTAAATGGCTTGTATTTCTGGGCGTTAACCCTTGGTAAGCCAGAGCTAATCTTTATCGTAAAATCATAACATGAATTAAAAACAAATCACTTCCAAGCCATATAAGTAAAAGGCCTGAAACGTTACAGGGAGAGTAATGGACAAAGGTGGGTCTCTGAGCACCACTGTCCTGTAATTGTATATAAATATAGACTGTCTTTCCAACAGAAAGCACTGGGGTCTCTGTATCCTGACAGTCCTGGTTAGTTGGCAATGTGACTGCCATGTTGCACTAGTCAGTTCTGCAGCCTGGAATGCAACATCAGATTTTCCTCGCCCCTATTCCCTGCCCCCTCTCCTGAAGGCAATGACTTGCTAGACATGGATCCTTGAATGCCAGGTGCCCTTCAAGACCAAGAGGGTGGGCATCGCAGCTGAGCCTGATCCTGTCCCCAGCCGACATTGTCGCTCGCCCAGAAGCACATTCCAGCCCGGCGTCACTGGATGACGATGGAGCTGGAACTCTGGCTGATTTGTCTTCTCTCTGTAGCCCAGGGATGCTGAGGCTAGACTTATTGAAAGCTGAAAGTGCATCACACATTTCAGGATGAGTCACGAGCTCCCCAGCCTGCCCTGCTATTAGTTAGAATGTATTAAGCTGTTGCCCTCCAGTGAAACTGAAGGGATGCTAGAGCTGCCATGTTTTCCGATTTACAGACCACCGTGGGTATTTTCAGGAAGTGACTCACCCACTTATCATTTCAGATTGCAGCCTTTAATACTCAGAATGAGGATTTTCTGCCAATAAAGACTACAATATTGAATTATACATTTTTTGGAGTGTGTGGCGCAGTGGGTGAGGTGCTGTCTTTTCACTGCAGGACTGTGGGTTCAAACCCATTGTGTACTGATGGGATGAGAGCCCCTTTTGCTGGCTTTAAGGGTCCCCCTGTGAAATGAGTTTGGTCAGTCTGTCCAGTTCCTAGTGGGCATGGGCACACCGTATCTGCCCCAAATTTGACACTGACCTGATAGGATTAGAAGAGCTGGTGTGGAAGCACCATGTTTGTACAGTAAGGGGTGCCCTGAGTAACAAAATATTCCATTGCATGGCACCAATGGGAGGGAGAAATTCACTAAAAACGGCATTCCTTATTTATTTAACCTCCGCATACAAATAAGATGTTGCGATCACAGATGCGAAAAAGGGTTTTGGTTACTCACCAGCTCACTTACTCAAAGTTGACCATCTCTTGCTCTGAAGTATTGCCACAATATCTCTGATTTTGCTTTAAGAGCAGAGTAATCAGTGTTCTCAGTTCCTTCCAACCATTATCTGTTAGATCGAGGCTATTCACAAGACTGAGTGACCCCACACTTAGACATGTTCGCATCGAAAGGTAGTATTTGTAGTTTGTGTTGGTAGTGCAGTGCGGTGGTTAATAACATAAGAAATAAGAGCAGGAGTAGGCCATACGGCCCCTCGAGCCTGCTCCGCCATTCAGTAAGATCATGGCTGATAATCGACCTCAACTCCACTTTCCTGCCCGTTCTCCATATCCCTTGATTCCTCGAGAGTCCAAAAATCTATCTATAAGTTTAGTCTGAGTTGGTAGTGCAGTGCGGTGTTAAAGTCTGTGTTGGTAGTGCAGTGCAGTGTTTAGTTGTGTTGGTAGTGCAGTGCAGTGTTTAGTTGTGTTGGTAGTGCGGTGTTTGTAGTGCGTCAGTATGGCAGTGCGGTGATTAGTCTGTCGGGAGTACAGTGCGGTGTTTGCAATTTGTGTTGGTAGTGCAGTGCGGTGTTTAGTCTGTTGGTAGTGCAGTGCGGTGTTTAGTCTGTTGGTAGTGCAGTGCGGTGTTTAGTCTGTGTTGGTAGTGCAGTGCAGTGTTTAGTCTGTTGGTAGTGCAGTGCGGTGTTTAGTCTGTTGGTAGTGCAGTGCGGTGTTTAGTCTGAGTTGGTAGTGCAGTGTTTAGTCTGTTGGTAGTGTAGTGTGGTGTTTAGTCTGTGTTGGTAGTGCAGTGTTTAGTCTGTTGGTAGTGTAGTGTGGTGTTTAGTCTGTTGGTAGTGCGGTGTTTAGTCTGTGCTGGTAGTGCGGTGTTTAGTCTGTGCTGGTAGTGCGGTGTTTAGTCTGTGCTGGTAGTGCGGTGTTTAGTCTGTGCTGGTAGTGCGGTGTTTAGTCTGTGCTGGTAGTGCGGTGTTTAGTCTGTGCTGGTAGTGCGGTGTTTAGTCTGTGCTGGTAGTGCGGTGTTTAGTCTGTTGGTAGTGCGGTGTTTTGTCTGTGCTGGTAGTGCGGTGTTTAGTCTGCTGGTAGTGCGGTGTTTAGTCTGTGCTGGTAGTGCGGTGTTTAGTCTATATTGGTTGTGAAGTGCGGTGTTTATAGTCTATGTTGGTAGTGCGGTTTTTAGTCTGTGTTGGTAGTGCGGTGTTTAGTCTGTGCTGGTAGTGCGGTGTTTAGTCTGTGCTGGTAGTGCGGTGTTTAGTCTGTGCTGGTAGTGCGGTGTTTAGTCATTGTTGGTAGTGCGGTGTTCGTAGTGCGTCAGTATGGCAGTGCGGTGATTAGTCTGTCGGGAGTACAGTGCGGTGTTTGTAATTTGTGTTGGTAGTGCAGTTCGATGCGGTGTTTAGTCTGTGTTAGTGCAGTGCGGTGTTTAGTCTGAGTTGGTAGTGCGGTGTTTAGTCTGTTGGTAGTGTGGTGTTTAGTCTGAGTTGGTAGTGCGGTGTTTAGTCTGTGTTGGTTGTGCAGTGTGGTGTTTAGTCTGTGTTGGTTGTGCAGTGCGGTGTTTAGTCTGTGTTGGTTGTGCAGTGCGGTGTTTAGTCTGAGTTGGCAGTGCAGTGTTTAGTCTGTGCTGGTAGTGCGGTGTTTAGTCTGGGTTGGTAGTGCGGTCTTTGTAGTGCGTCAGTATGGCAGTGCGGTGATTAGTCTGTCAGGAGTACAGTGCGGTGTTTGTAATTTGTGTTGGTAGTGCAGTGCGATGTGGTGTTTAGTCTGTGTTGGTAGTGCAGTGTTTAGTCTGTTGGCCGTGCAGTGCTGTGTTTACTGTATGTTGGTAGTGCGGTGTTTAGTCTGTGTTGGTAGTGCGGTGTATAGTCTGTTGGTTGTGTAGTGTAGTGTTTAGTCTGTGTTGGTAGTGTAGTGTTTAGTCTGTTTTGGTAGTGCGGTGTTTAGTCTGTTGGTTGTGCGGTGTTTAGTCTGTGTTGGTTGTGCAGTGCGGTGTTTAGTCTGTTGGTTGTGCGGTGTTTAGTCTGTGTTGGTTGTGCAGTGCGGTGTTTAGTCTGTTGGTTGTGCGGTGTTTAGTCTGTGTTGGTTGTGCAGTGCGGTGTTTAGTCTGTGCTGGTAGTGCGGTGTTTAGTCTGTATTGGTAGTGCAGTGCGGTGTTTAGTCTGTGTTGGTAGTGCAGTGCGGTGTTTAGTCTGTGTTGGTAGTGCAGTGCGGTGTTTAGTCTGTGTTGGTAGTGCAGTGCGGTGTTTAGTCTGTGTTGGTAGTGCAGAGCGGTGTTTAGTCTGTTGGTAGTGCAGTGCGGTGTTTAGTCTGTGTTAGTGCGGTGTTTAATCTGTTGGTAGTGCAGTGCGGTGTTTAGTCTGTGTTGGTAGTGCAGTGTTTAGTCTGTTGGTAGTGTAGTGTGGTGTTTAGTCTGTTGGTAGTGCAGTGTTTAGTCTGTTGGTAGTGCAGTGCGGTGTTTAGTCTGTTGGTAGTGCAGTGCGGTGTTTAGTCTGTTGGTAGTGCAGTGCGGTGTTTAGTCTGTTGGTAGTGCAGTGCGGTGTTTAGTCTGTGTTGGTAGTGCAGTGCGGTGTTTAGTCTGTGTTGGTAGTGCAGTGCGGTGTTTAGTCTGTTGGTAGTGCGGTGTTTGTAGTGCATCAATATGGCAGTGCGGTGATTAGTGTGTCGGGAGTACAGTGCGGTGTTTACAATTTGTGTTGGTAGTGCAGTGCGATGCGGTGTTTACTGTGTGTTGGTCGTGCAGTGTTGTGTTTACTGTGTGTTGGTCGTGCAGTGCGGTGTTTAGTCTGTGCTGGTAGTGCGGTGTTTAGTCTGTGCTGGTAGTGCGGTGTTTAGTCTGTGCTGGTAGTGCGGTGTTTAGTCTGTATTGATTGTGCAGTGCGGTGTTTAGTCTGTGCTGGTAGTGCGGTGTTTAGTCTGTGTTGGTAGTGCGGTGTTTAGTCTGTGTTGGTAGTGCGGTGTTTAGTCTGTGTTGGTAGTGCGGTGTTTAGTCTGTGTTGGTAGTGCGGTGTTTAGTCTGTGTTGGGAGTGCGGTGTTTAGTCTGTGTTGGTAGTGCGGTGTTTAGTCTGTGTTGGTAGTGCGGTGTTTAGTCTGTGTTGGTAGTGTGGTGTTTAGTCGGTGTTTAGTCTGTGTTGGTAGTGCGGTGTTTAGTCTGTTGGTAGTGCAGTGCGGTGTTTAGTCTGTTGGTAGTGCAGTGCGATGTTTAGTCTGAGTTGGTAGTGCAGTGCGTTGTTTAGTCCGTTGGTAGTGCAGTGCGGTGTTTAGTCTGTTGGTAGTGCAGTGCGGTGTTTAATCAGTGTTGGTAGTGCAGTGCGGTGTTTAGTCTGTGTTGGTAGTGCGGTGTTTAGTCTGTTGGTAGTGTGGTGTTTAGTCTGTGTTGATAGTGCAGTGCGGTGTTTAGTCTGTGTTTGTAGTGCAGTGCAGTGTTTAGTTGTGTTGGCAGTGCAGTGTTTAGTTGTGTTGGTAGTGCGGTGTTTGTAGTGCATCAATATGGCAGTGCGGTGATTAGTGTGTCGGGAGTACAGTGCGGTGTTTACAATTTGTGTTGGTAGTGCAGTGCGATGCGGTGTTTACTGTGTGTTGGTCGTGCAGTGTTGTGTTTACTGTGTGCTGGTAGTGCGGTGTTTAGTCTGTGCTGGTAGTGCGGTGTTTAGTCTGTGCTGGTAGTGCGGTGTTAAGTCTGTGCTGGTAGTGCGGTGTTTAGTCTGTGCTGGTAGTGCGGTGTTTAGTCTGTGCTGGTAGTGCGGTGTTAAGTCTGTGCTGGTAGTGCGGTGTTTAGTCTGTGCTGGTAGTGCGGTGTTTAGTCTGTGCTGGTAGTGCGGTGTTTAGTCTGTATTGGTTGTGAAGTGCGGTGTTTATAGTCTGTGTTGGGAGTGCGGTGTTTAGTCTGTGTTGGTAGTGCGGTGTTTAGTCTGTGTTGGGAGTGCGGTGTTTAGTCTGTGTTGGTAGTGCGGTGTTTAGTCTGTGCTGGTAGTGCGGTGTTTAGTCTGTGCTGGTAGTTCGGTGTTTAGTCATTGTTGGTAGTGCGGTGTTCGTAGTGCGTCAGTATGGCAGATTAGTCTGTCGGGAGTACAGTGCGGTGTTTGTAATTTGTGTTGGTAGTGCAGTTCGATGCGGTGTTTAGTCTGTGTTAGTGCAGTGTGGTGTTTAGTCTGAGTTGGTAGTGCAGTGCGGTGTTTAGTCTGAGTTGGTAGTGCGGTGTTGTGTTTAGTCTGAGTTGGTAGTGCGGTGTTGTGTTTAGTCTGAGTTGATAGTGCAGTGCGGTGTTTAGTCTGCGTTGGTAGTGCGGTGTTTAGTCTGTGTTTGTAGTGCAGTGCAGTGTTTAGTCTGTGTTGGCAGTGCAGTGTTTAGTTGTGTTGGCAGTGCAGTGCAGTGTTTAGTTGTGTTGGTAGTGCGGTGTTTGTAGTGCATCAATATGGCAGTGCGGTGATTAGTGTGTCGGGAGTACAGTGCGGTGTTTACAATTTGTGTTGGTAGTGCAGTGCGATGCGGTGTTTACTGTGTGTTGGTCGTGCAGTGTTGTGTTTACTGTGTGTTGGTTGTGCAGTGCGGTGTTTAGTCTGTGCTGGTAGTGCGGTGTTTAGTCTGTGCTGGTAGTGCGGTGTTTAGTCTGTGCTGGTAGTGCGGTGTTTAGTCTGTGCTGGTAGTGCGGTGTTTAGTCTGTGCTGGTAGTGCGGTGCTTAGTCTGTGCTGGTAGTGCGGTGTTTAGTCTGTGCTGGTAATGCGGTGTTTAGTCTGTCCTGGTAGTGCGGTGTTTAGTCTGTATTGGTTGTGCAGTGCGGTGTTTAGTCTGTTCTGGTAGTGCGGTGTTTAGTCTGTGCTGGTAGTGCGGTGTTTAGTCTGTGCTGGTAGTGCGGTGTTTAGTCTGTGCTGGTAGTGCGGTGTTTAGTCTGTGCTGGTAGTGCGGTGTTTAGTCTGTGCTGGTAGTGCGGTGTTTAGTCTATATTGGTTGTGAAGTGCGGTGTTTATAGTCTATGTTGGTAGTGCGGTGTTTAGTCTGTGTTGGTAGTGCGGTGTTTAGTCTGTGTTGGTAGTGCGGTGTTTAGTCTGTTGGTAGTGTGGTGTTCCACAGGGGTCAGTGCTGGGTCCCCAACTCTTTACAATCTATATTAACGATTTGGAGGAAGGGACCAAGTGTAACATATCAAAATTTGCAGATGATACTAAGATGGGAGGGAAAGTAGTGAGTGAGGAGGACATAAAAAACCTGCAAGGGGACATAGACAGGCTAAGTAAGTGGGCAGAGATTTGGCAGATGGAATACAACACTGGAAAGTGTGAGGTGATGCACTTTGGCAGGAAAAATCCTAGAGCAATTTATTATCTTAATGGCAAGAAACTGGAGAGTACTGAAGTGCAAAGGGATCTGGGGGTCCTGGTGCACGAAACTCAAAAGGTTAGTATGCAGGTGCAGCAAGTGATTAAGAAGGCAAATGGAATGTTGGCTTTCATTGCTAGGGGGATAGAATATAAAAATAGGGAGGTATTGCTTCAGTTGTACAAGGTATTGGTGAGACCGCACCTGGAATACTGCATACAGTTTTGGTGTCCTTACTTAAGGAAAGACATCCTTGCTCTCGAGGCAGTGCAAAAAAGGTTCACTCGGTTAATCCCGGGGATGAGGGGGTGGTCATATGAGGAGAGGTTGGGTAGATTGGGACTCTACTCATTGGAGTTCAGAAGAATGAGAGGCGATCTTATTGAAACATATAAGATTGTGAAGGGGTTGGATCGGGTGGATGCGGGGAGGATGTTCCCGATGACGGGTGAGACGAGAACTAGGGGACATAGTCTTAGAATAAGGGGCTGCTCTTTCAAAACTGAGATGAGGAGGAACTACTTCACTCAGAGGGTGGTAGGTCCATGGAATATGCTGCCACAAAAAGCTGTAGAAGCTACAACATTAATTAAATTTAAAACAGAAATAGACAGTTTCCTAGAAGTAAAGGGCATTAAGGGTTACGGGGAGCGGGCAGGAATTTGGACATGAGTCTAGGTTCGGATCGGTCATGGCCCTGTGGGTAGTGGAGCGGGCCCAGGGACTGTGTAGCCTGATTCTGCTCCTATTTCGTGTGTGCAATTCTGTTAGATGTAGGAGATGGTTCTGTGATAGATAGTAGATTGGCGGTTAGGATCAGATCAGCCATGATCTTATTGAATGGCGGAGCAGGCTCGAGGGGCCGATTGGCCTACTCCTGCTCCTATTTCTTATGTTCTTATGTTCTTATAGTCTGTTGGTAGTGCGGTGTTTAGTCTGTGCTGGTAGTGCGGTGTTTAGTCTGTGTTGGTAGTTCGGTGTTTAGTCATTGTTGGTAGTGCGGTGTTCGTAGTGCGTCAGTATGGCAGTGCGGTGATTAGTCTGTCGGGAGTACAGTGCGGTGTTTGTAATTTGTGTTGGTAGTGCAGTTCGATGCGGTGTTTAGTCTGTGTTAGTGCAGTGCGGTGTTTAGTCTGAGTTGGTAGTGCGGTGTTTAGTCTGAGTTGGTAGTGCGGTGTTTAGTCTGTGTTGGTTGTGCAGTGCGGTGTTTAGTCTGTGTTGGTTGTGCAGTGCGGTGTTTAGTCTGTGCTGGTAGTGCGGTGTTTAGTCTGGTTGGTAGTGCGGTCTTTGTAGTGCGTCAGTATGGCAGTGCGGTGATTAGTCTGTCAGGAGTACAGTGCGGTGTTTGTAATTTGTGTTGGTAGTGCAGTGCGATGTGGTGTTTAGTCTGAGTTGGCAGTGCAGTGTTTAGTCTGTTGGTCATGCAGTGCTGTGTTTACTGTGTGTTGGTAGTGCAGTGCAGTGTTTAGTCTGTGCTGGTAGTGCAGTGCGGTGTTTAGTCTGTGTTGGTAGTGCAGTGTTTAGTCTGTTGGCCGTGCAGTGCTGTGTTTACTGTATGTTGGTAGTGCGGTGTTTAGTCTGTGTTGGTTGTGCAGTGCGGTGTTTAGTCTGTGTTGGTAGTGCAGTGTTTAGTCTGTGTTGGTAGTGCGGTGTATAGTCTGTTGGTTGTGTAGTGTAGTGTTTAGTCTCTGTTGGTAGTGTAGTGTTTAGTCTGTTTTGGTAGTGCGGTGTTTAGTCTGTTGGTTGTGCGGTGTTTAGTCTGTGTTGGTAGTGTAGTGTTTAGTTGTGTTGGTAGTGCGGTGTTTGTAGTGCGTCAGTATGGCAGTGCGGTGTTTAGGCTGTCGATAGTACAGCGCAGTGTTTGTAATTTGTGTTGGTAGTGCAGTTCGATGCATCAAATTAGGGAAATCTCTATTTGGGATCATAAAGTTTTTTAAATATCTAAAGCGCTTTCATGTATAGACCAGCCCCATGTCTTTGGAGCCAATTAATTACTACTCCAGTATAGTGGCTATTTTAAAGGCAAAAGCAGCAGCCTATTTGCGCACAGCATGGTCCTATAAGAACATAAGAAATAGGAGCAGGAGTCGGCCATTCGGCCCCTCGAGCCTGCTCCACCATTCAATAAGATCATGGCTGATCTTGGACCTCAACTCCACTTTCCTGCACTATCCCCATATCCCTCGATTCCCTTAATATCCAAAAATCTATCGATCCCTGTCTTAAATAGACTCAACGACTGAGCCTCCACAGCCCTCTGGGGTAGAGAATTCCAAAGATTCACCACCCTCTCAGTGAAGAAATTTCTCCTCATCTCAGTCCTAAATGGCGGACCCCTTATTCTGAGACTGTGACCCCTGGTTCTAGACTCCCCAGCCAGGGGAAACATCCTCCCTGCATCTACCTGCCAAGCCCTGGTAAGAATTTTGTATGTTTCAATGAGATCACCTCTCATTCTTCTTAACTCTGGAAAATATAGGCCTAGTCTACTCAATCTCTCCTCATAGGACAATCCCCCCATCCCAGGAATCAGTCTGGTGAATCTTCATTGCACTCCCTCAATGGCAAGTATATCCTTCCTTAGGTAAGGAGACCAAAACTGTACACAATACTCTAGGTGTGGTCTCACCAGGGCCCTCTATAATTGCAGTAAGATAACTTTACTCTTCTACTCAAATCCTCTTGTAAAAAAGGCCAACATACCATTTGCTTTCCTAATTGCTTGCTGTACCTGCATGTTAACTTTCAGTGATTTGTGTACAAGGACACCCAGGTCGCTCTGAACAACATTTCCCAATCTCTCTCCATTTAAAAAATACTCTGCTTTTCTATTTTTCCCTACCAAAGTGGATAACTTCACATTTCTCCACATTATATTCAATTTGCCATATTCTTGCCCACTCACTTAGCCTGTCTATATCCCCATGAAGCCTCTTTGCATCCTCCTCACAACTTACATTCCCACCTAGCTTTGTATCATCAGCAAACTTGGATATATTACATTTGGTTCCCTCATCCAAATCATTGATATAGATTGTGAATAGCTGAGGTCCAAGCACTGATCCTTGCGGTACCCCACTAGTTACAGCCTGCCAACCTGAAAATGACCCGTTTATTCCTACTGTTTTCTGTCCGTTAACCAATCCTCAATCCATGCTAGTATATTACCCCAATCCCATGAGCCCTAATTTTGTTTAATAACCTCTTGTGTGGCCCCTTATCAAATGCCTTCTGAAAATCAAAATATACCACATCCACTGGTTCCCCCTTATCTATTCTGCTAGTTACAACCTGAAAAAACTCTTAACAGATTCGTCAAACGTGATTTCCCTTTCATAAATCCATGTTGACTCTGCCCAATTCTATTATTTTCTAAACGCCTTGTTACCAGGTCCTTCATAATAAATTCTAGCATTTTCCCTACTACTGATGTCAGGCTAACTGGTCTGTAGTTCCCTGTTTTCTCTCCCTCCTTTCTTAAATAGTGGGGTTACAATTTGCTACCTTCCAATCCGTGGGAACCGTTCCAGAATCTATGGAATTTTGGAAAATTACCACCAATGCATCCACTATCTCTATAGCCACTTCTTTCAAAACCCGAGGATGTAGGCCATCAGGTCCAGGGGATTTATCGGCTTTCAGTCCCATTAATTTCTCCACTACTATTTTTTTACTAATATTTCTTTCAGTTCCTCATTCTCGCTAGACCCTTGGTTCGCCACTATTTCCGGGAGGTTTTTTGCGTCTTCTTCCATGAAGACAGACACAAAGTATTTGTTTAATAGCTCTGCCATTTCCTTATTCTCCATTATAATTTCTCCTGTCTCAGCCTGTAAGGGACCCACGTTTACTTTCGCTAATCTTTGTAGAGCAATGAGATGAATGACCAGATAATCTGTTTTGGTGAGTTGGTTGAGCGATAAATGTTGGCCAGGACACTGAGAACTCTGTTCTTTGAATAGTGCCATGGGATCTTGACCTTCTGAACAGGTAGACAGGGCCTCAGTTTAATGTCACCTCTGATAATGCAGCACTCCCTCAGTACTGTACATTCAGCCTAGATTGTGTTCAAATGGGGTTTGAACCCACAATCTTCTGACTCGGGAGAGAGCGCTACCGCGGAACCAAACTGATTTAAGATGGAAGCTGACTGACCTTGCAACACTTCAAATGGACTCGGGTGGACTTTGGGAAAACAGGCTAGATTGATCTGATAATTGGGTTTGGTTTTAGAAGTTTAAGATGTACATTGTTTAGGCCTTTGTATCCAGGTGATTTTCTAACACATTGCTAATTATTATGACATCCAGTCGTCTTTTATACAGTGTTTTTGATCTTGGGTGATTGAGCCTGTGCATGGAGACCTAGAAACTGAGACCTGCAGGTTTTCTCTGTAGTTTTCATTTCAGTTTCTAGAATAAACACTTGGGACTGCGAGCGCCATGAATCATTTCGCACCTATAGCCTTGTGTTGGAGATCTACAAAAGCCTATTTCATCCAAAAGCCCTATCCCATAACAAACTGCATAAGAAATATGTTCTAGCATATACATTTGTGGATTCATTCTTTTTAAGTATTCTACTATTAGTATTTTTCTGTGCACCATCTCAGTTGTAAATAAGTATGACAGTGCGGTATGGTGAACAAGTGAGCTTGGTGTGCAACCCACATGATCCCGGGTGCAGTAGGCCATAGTTGAAGGGTGATGCACATATAAAACTGCAGGTTCTGGTTCATTGAGAGCCTCAGTCTGCCCTTCTGGTATGAACACATTACAAGTGCTGGGAGACGGCGCAAAGCACAACAGGCAGCGCCGCGGACTGTAGCTTCAGTAGCAGTGTCACACACTACGTAGCTGGGTTCGCAGTGTCTTATAGTCATTTACTTGCGCTCTTACTGCAGTTTGTTGAGTTCAATTTTAATGTGTGAAAATGATTCGGGCTTGGTAGACTTTGCAGCCCCATGGTTCATTCCATGCAGCGGCTGTTGCAGCAATAGTATGTTCGAGCAGAGATTCTCCATGAGAATGTTGCCAGTTTTCTCCTCTTTAGCCTCTTGTGGCTAAAGATGCCGACTCTGGGCTGCAGTTCCACAGCTGTTCGCAGCCTTCCCGTCTGTGTGGTTTAGACAGGGATTTTGCCATGATTATTGGGGAAGTCGATCATGGCGTCTCTATCTAAGGTTTGAAGCAGTGGGTAATGGAAGTGTTGAGCTGGTACTGGTATCCAATGCATTGTGTGCTGGTGGCTAACTCGTGCTGTTGCTTTCTTTTCCCAGGATGCCTTTGTGGTGTTGTATGGAAATAACGCTGCTGCTCGTAGCCGTCAGTTGCACGAGTCGGTCGTGAATTGGATTATGGCACTAACGGCTGTGGGTGCGACGCTGGCCATTGCTGCATTCCTGGCCCACAGAAGGTAACGGCTGCGAGACTACACTAAGAGGCAAGCCTCGGTCAACAACAGCTGCATTGGAAGAATATCTTATCCGACTGGCATGACTGTGAAAGCTGCACTAATAGATCTCAGCTTATTCCTTGTGTTGGGACTGATTTCTCAGCTATTTGTACATTATGTATTGTGTATGTGTATTCAGTTTACAAGTATGAAGCATTCAGGGTGGTGCTGTGATGGAAGTGGAGATTATCTACAAACAAATCAACTACATCAGTTAGTGAAGCTAACTTTTTATTCAGGAATATTAAACCTGGAGTGGAGGTGCTGACCAGCAGCTTATACAATGAAGATCTCTGTTAGGTGACTGTGCTGGATCGCCAAGAGTGCGGGATACAGGTCCGATCTCTCTCGGCACTGTGGTGTTAATTTTGAGACGCATCCTGTTGGATGTGACTGAGCAGATCGGGAGCCAGGCTGTACAGGAAGGAAACCTAGTCACTGGGATTCGAGAGCGGCCTGGGAAAAAGCTGCTGCTTGTTCTCTGGATGCCTGTGGCCTGAGAGGGCTAGAAACCAAAGGAAATGGTGGGCAACATTCTCAACAAAAAGACACACACCCTCTATACAGAGCTGCCGGGATAACACAAGCAATGGATGGGAGAGGAGAGCTATCTTGCTACTGAAGGCTGACTTTGACATTTTATTTACACCATATTTAAAATTCTTTTTAACCAGCTGGTGTTGTGATGTGTTTGGATGGGGCGGGCACTCCGTGTTGACACCACGCCAGTGCCATTTGGAGCTGGTCTCGATGGGCAGCCTATGTCCTCGGGGCCCTCTTGGTGATTCTCAAGAATGGATAATGCAGAAGAATTTGAGTCAGCTGTCCTGGAGCGGACTGCAGGTTGATGCTCCCACTGCTCCTCAGCAGGAGCGAGAACAGGGTTTTGGCCATTTTGTCAAGATGACGTGAAGTGATCATTTGTGAATGAGTGCGGGTCCCCATATTTCTTTAATGCGTCAAATTTATTTTAAAAAGGTTTTCAGCTGCAACGTGTGGATGCTGAAGGTGTGACTACTGGTCACTATATTCACTGTAATCATTCCTCCTTAGATTGCTGCTCACACCACGTTAGAAGCGAGCCTATTTTACACAGAATGTCTTAAAATTTAAATTAAAATGATTTGTTTTTAAATTAAACACTAAAACACTGCCTTCTGCTGTTTATTGCTATTCTTCCCTGATGCAGTAGACAATTTGAGTGTAGAGGACATCACACACAAGCCTGCTGCTGTCCACATGTATGCAGACTGCAGGTGGTGCCACTGGATACACATCAGGAGCAGGGTTCCTGGCTGCTTTACTCTTGCCCAGAGGCACTGTAGCCAATTGCAGCACCCCTATTCGTGCCCCACTTCATGGAATCATAGAATGATGCAGCACAGAGAGAGGCCATTCGCCCCATCGTGTCTGTGCCGGCTCTTTGAATCAGCTATCCAATTAGTCCTGTTCCTCTGCTCTTTCCTCAGATTTTTCCCCTTCAAGTATATATCGAATTCCTTTTTGAAAGTTACTATTGAATCTGCTTCCAATCCCCTTCCAGGCAGAGTATTCCAGATCATAACTCTCTGCTCATGGCGCCTCGGATTCTTTTGCCAACTACCTGAGATCAGCTAATTCAGTCCAGTTGGGATTGAGCCTGGGCCTCGCTGGTTTGTTCACTTTATGTAACAGTGGGTGGCACCTTGTTTGACCAGCAGTGGAGCTGGTGCGGAGGCATGCCCGCGGCTTGAGCTCCTGTCCACATTTGGGTTCTACGTGATAGATGGACAGTGCTGTATAGTGTAAATGCTGAGCTGTTCAAATTTACATCGGTGTTTCCTCTTGTGGGTCTGGGTACAGAGAGATGTATTCCAATAATCACACCTCATAGAAGGGAGTCTACCTTCCACCACTGAATAAGTGTACACACACACACACACACACACACACACACACTGGTGCAGAAGTGCCAGTTAATGGATGCTTCCTAACCAAGAATGGACTGTAGTTCCTGTGTTTTAACACTCTGTCCCACTTGTTTCCTGCTGTGAGTTGTGCAGGTGACATTTCTCAAACATACCAGTGAGTACAGAGTAGAGAGAACTTTATTATAAGAGCAACCTTTATTATAAATTGCATTTTTTACAATCGTGACATATTTCAACACTTCAAACTGCTGCTGAAGGTGCATTTTATGGTCATTTTACAATTCAGCGGGACTAGGAGGTTTAGGGTTAAGTTGTTAGGCTATTTTAAAATAGTTGCTGGGTGAGATTCTGTTGGAACACTCCAGCTCCAGATTAAAATGAAAACACTCAGCTAAACAGGGACTTCACTTCTTCCACTCCTTCTTCTCATAATCCCACTTAGAGGCGAACCCCTCGATGGGGTTCATGCGCATGTCCAGCATTCTCTTGGCCTGCATTTTCTGCCACTCCTCCTCGAAGGTGTGTGGCGGGCGAGGATACACTGAAGGAATGTAGAAACGTAACACTTTTAGTCCATGGGTTTATACACAGTGGGAATCACTCTCTGGTTTTACTGTCAGTCTAAAGCTGGGGCCTGAGTGGCTGTCCAGTAATAGCAACAAAAAAAACCTACTTTCACCAATAGAGGAAAGGGACAGAGCTGCTGAACCAGGAAGGGTGATTAGGAGAGGTGACTGAAAGCTTGTTTGAAAAGTTGAATGTGACGAGCTTTTTAAAGGGGGGAGGGGTGGTGAAAGGAGGGAGTTTGAGAGAAGCAGCTATGGGCTCTGCCATCAATGGGTGGGATGGGGTGGAATGCGTATGTGGGAGGGGATGTCGGACTGGAGGAGATTGCAGAGATAGAATGGGGTGAGGCCCTGGAGGGATTTGCAGGTTAGGAGGAGGGTGTTAGACTTAACAGTGGGAGACTGGAGCAAATGTAGGGCAAAGTTGGAGCTTGTGGAGCATGGGAGTAGTCAAGTGTCGGTGACAAAGGCATGATTTTCAACAATGGAGGGGCAGAAACGGGCAATGTTGTATAGGTGTAAATAAGCGGTGATGGCTAGGATATGTGGGTCAAACTACATCTGAATGAGTAGCTGGGGCGTGGAAGCTACCAAAGGCTTTGCTTTCAGTGTTGTCACGCTGTTGGGCAAGCAGTCTGACAGCACGGAGGTAGTTGAGACCTGGGTATCATCACTATGTATGGAAACTGAACCCCGTGCCTATGGATATGTCACCTGGGGAGAGCAGGTAGATAACAAAGGAGGAGACTTTAGGTGATGGTGCTGGGCAGGGAAGAGAAGCCATTGCTGGTAATGTACTGCCGCGGGATAGCAAGGAATGGAACCATGCAACAGCAGCCCCAGGGAGCTAGATGAAGAGCCATTAGCAAAGGTTTGTGGCAAAAGCAGGAGAGATAACATCACAGTTGCAGAAGTTGGGGCTGTTTTGGTGCTGAGAAGGGTGGAAGGTAGATTGGAGGGGTCAGACCAAGTCGTTTTGGGAGAGATGGAAGGTAACATGTTTTAGGGCTTTAGAAGGGAAGGAAAGGGGCATAGTTGGAGACAAGATTTGTCAAGGGTGTTTTTTTTTGAAGAGACAATTACTGAGGAAAGGGGAACATTGATGACTGGTAGCATAGGTGAGAGTAAGTGAAACTGAGTGAGGAGGGGAGCAAGAGTAGGCCTCATGGAAGAGATGCTTGGACGGTGGGGTCTAGATGGAAGAGAAACTGCAAAATGCTGGGGGTTCAGGGCTAGAATTGGCGGGGGGGGGGGGGGGGGTGGTGAAGCAGCTGCACAGATGGTCTCACTAATATCTAGGAGCTCCTTGCAACTGTTTGAGGTGAGAGGGGATGATTGGGCGAGAGGAGTTTAAGGAGGTGGTGGTGTCCCTCTAGTAGGTGACTTTTGTTGAGAGCAAGACATAGGTAAACCAAATCTGGTGATGGACAAACAGACCAATTGTGAAGCAGGTTTGAATATGCCCATGGTTGTGGCCCTCTAACTTGAGACAGTGAAGCTGGGCAGAATGGCAATTGAACAGGGGTGCCAAAGGCAGAAGTGAGGGAATAGTAGGTCAACAGTAGCAGATCTGTTGGGACAGTTGAGGACAAAATGAGTTGGAATTTGTGACCTCATCCACTTGAGGTGCTGCTTTTAATGTTTTGTGAACCTGAATCTCCTCTGCTCTTCCACATCACCAGCTTTAGTATTAGTTGTTTTTAACCAAAATGTCCGACCTCATATTTACTGACACTGAATTCCATCATCAATGTCCCCTTGCAGCTTCCTTTTATCCTCAGAATTAGTAACTATGGCTGCAAAGTTGAACTCCACTCCCTCTGGGCCTGTATCCAAATCATTAATAAACACACTGAACAGAAGTGGTCCCAGAGCAGAACCCTGTAATACACCACGACCCACTTCCAACCACTCAGAAACTGCCCTTAACTCCTACACTCTTTCCTCCTGTCTAACCAGTTTTTAATCCCAATTTGCTACCCTTCCTCTAATTTTGTATCTCTTACTCTTCTCTGTTAGTCCATGTGGTACCTTGTCAAAGGATTTCTGAAAGTCCATATACACCACATCCACTGCATCTGTCACCACCTCTGAACTCGAACTCAGGTTTGTTGGAAAAGATTTTCCTTTCTGAAATCTGTTAGCTGTTTCTAATTATCTTCTCTAGATATTTAGTAATTTCAACTTTAATTAAAAATTCCAAAATTTTCCCTAGCACCGATATTAAACTGACTGGAATTGCCCAGATTAGCTTTGTCCCATTTGCAAATGGCTATTACATTGGCCACTCTCCAGTCCTCTGGCACACATCCACTCAAGAGTGCATCCTAGGGTCTTAAAAGAAGTGGCTGCAGAGATAGTGGATGCATTGGTTGCAATCTTACCAAAATTCCCTGGATTCTGGAGAGGTCCCAGCAGATTGGAAAACCGCAAATGTAATGCCCCTATTTAAGAAGGGAGGGAGACAAAGCAGGAAACTATAGACCAGTTAACCTAACATTTCATTGGGAAAATGCTGGAGTCCATTATTAAGGAAGCAGTAGCAGGACATTTAGAAAATCATAATATAGTCAAGCAGAGTCAACATGGTTTTATGAAAGGGAAATCATGTTTGACAAATTTACTGGAGTTCTTTGAGGATGTAACGAGCAGGGTGGATAAAGGGGAACCAGTAGAGATTGTGTATTTGGATTTCCAGAAGACATTTGATAAGGTGCCACATAAAAGGCTACTGCACAAGATAAGAGCTCACGGGGTTGGGGGTAATATATTAGCATGGATAGAGGATTGGCTAACTGAGAGTTGGGATAAATGGGTCATTTTCCGGTTGGCAAACAGTAACTAGTGGAGTGCCACAGGGATCAGTGCTGGGACCTCAACTATTTACAATCTATATTAATGACTTGGATGAAGGGACGGAGTGTAATGTAGCCAAATTTGCTGCTGATACAAAGATAGGTGGGAAAGCAAGTTGTGAAGAGGACACAGAGATATAGACAAGTTAAGTGAGTGGGCAAATATTTGGCAGATGGAGTATAATGTGGGAAAGTGTGAGGTTATCCACTTTGGTAAGAAAAATAAAAGCTAATTATTATTTAAATGGAGAGAGATTACAAAATGCTGCAGTACAGAGGGACCTGGGGGTCCTTGTGCAAGAAACACAAAAAGTTAGTATGCAGGTACAGCACGTAATCAAGAAGCCACTGGAATGTTGGCCTTGATTGCAAGGGGGTTGGAGTATAAAAGCAGGGAAGTCCTGCTACAACTGTACAGGGTATTGGTGAGACCACACCTGGAGTGCTGCGTACAGTTTTGGTCTCCTTATTTAAGGAGGGATATACTTGCAATGGAGGCAGTTCAGAGAAGGTTCATGAGGTTGATTCCTGAGATGAAGGGGTTGATTTATGAAGAAAGGTTCAGCAGGTTGGGCCTATACTCATTGGAGTTCAGAAGAATTAGAGGTGATCTTATTGAAACATATAAGATACTGAGGGGGCTCGACAAGGTAGATGCAGAGAGGATGTTTCCCCTCATAGGGTAATCTAGAACTAGGGGGCATGGTTTCAGAATAAGGGGTCGCCCATTTAAAACTATGAGGAGGAATTTCTTCTCTGAGGGTTGTAAATCTGTGGAATTCTCTTCCCCAGAGAGCTGTGGAGGCTGGGTCATTGAATATATTTAAGGTGGAGATTGACAGATTTTTGAACAATAAGGAAGTCAAGGGTTATTGGGAGCGGGCAGGGAAATGGAGCTGAGCCCAAGATCAGATCAGCCATGATCTCATTAAATGGCCTACTCCTATTTCTCATGTTAACACATCACCTCCAAGTCACACACCATCCTGACTTGGAAATATATCCCTGTTCCTTCATCATCGCTGGGTCAAAATCCTGGAACTCCCTACCGAACAGCACTGGGGGAGTACCTTCACCACATGGACTGCAGCGGTTCAAGAAGGCGGTTCACTATCACCACCACCTTCTCAAAGGCAATTAGGGATGGGCAATAAATGCTGGTCTTGCCAGTGATGCTCACTTCCAGAAATGAGTAATAAAAAAATTTCCTCATACAACTGACAGCAACAGAGAAGAAGTGTAACTGACCAACTCCTTACTCAACTATGAGCCACAAATCTGCAGATTCTATCCATGCTCTCGGAGCAGTGACCACAGCTACAAACCAGGAAACTGTTCAAAATTTATACAATGAAATGAGATAAACCAGACCCTGGATTTATCACAGACTCTCAACAGAGAAAAAGCTGGTTCCTGTATTTAGATTGTAGAAATTTTACCACAGGGAGAAATGCACTTTAACAGCAAGTACTTTCAGTGTTACCTCACTGCCACATCCTATTTCAATAAACTCACCATACTGAATGTGACGCAACCCAACCAGAAATTAACTGGAAATTTTTCACAGGCATTTCTTGTATGTTAATACAGATGCTTCACATAGCTACATTGTACAACCCATCACTGTACATAGTGTAATTGCACTGTAGGATACGTAACATTAAGTTGGGTGGAAGATAGGTGGCCGGCCAGGAGAGCATTGGAATAGTTGAGTCTAGAGGTAATAAAGGCATGGATGAGGGTTTCAGCAGCATTTGAGCTGAGGCAGGGGCGGATGACATTATGGAGGTTGAAGTAGGTGGTCTTAGTGAAGGAACAGATATGTGGTCGGAAGCTCATATCTGGGTCAAATACAACGGCAATGTGGTGAAGAGTCTGGTTCAGCCTCAGACAGTGGCCAGGGAGGGGATGGAGTCGATGGCTAGGGAATGGAGTTTGTGGCGGGGACCGAAAACAATGGCTTCAGTCTGCCCAATATTTATTGGAGGAAATTTCTGCTCATCCAGTACTGGATGTGGGACAAGCAGTCTGACAATTTAGAGACAGTTGAGGTAGAGCTCTGTGTCATCCGAGAAGATGTGGAACCTGACATATTTTCGGATGATATTGCCGAGAGGCAGCATGTAGATGAGAAATAGGTTTAATGATGAAAGAAGAGTAGGAAGGGTAGAGACTGGGGTGGGGCTCACCGTAGAGCGTCTGCCACCACACAATCAGGCCGGTGAATCCGATGAAGATGAACATTCCACCCAACACTGTCTTCCACTCGTTGTTCGCTTTGCGCATCTCCGCGTAGCTCTGGTGGAAAGTGACGCGATACACTAGAGTAAAACACGAACACAGGGTCAATGGGACGGCTCATTACACGCCTCCCTCGCACTTGTGCAACTCACCCACAGTGAACATAGTTCCTCCATGGGGCTCCATTAGGATGAACTGCTTTCTATTCCAGATTTTTTTTAAATTTAATTAACTGAATTTAAATTCCCCAGTTGCCGTGGTGGGATTTGAACTATGTTCCCCAGATCATTAGTCCAGGCCTCTGGCTTACATAACCACGATGCTACCGTACCCGTCGAGGAGACAGTAAATATTATTCAACCTACCCCCTCCTCCTCCTCCTCCTCCTCATCTTACTACTGAGACTTGGTGAGACATTGTGTTTGAAATCGTTTTTTAGAAACATCAATTTTCTGAGTTGCAAAGATCCAATTGAGGTCAGGACTCACTGCCCGTTAGGCCTGTCCGTGATGTCACTGACGGTCCCGGCTGAGGTCAGGGGTCACTGCCCGTGATGTCACTGAGATATAATGTGACTGGGCTGGGCTGGGAGCAGGGCTACTGGAAGAAACTGGTGATGTTTGGTGTAAACGGTTTCTCTGGTTTCCCTCACCCAGGTCCATGATATCCCTCATCAGTGACATCACAGAGAGGCCTAACAGGCAGTGACCCCTGACCTCGCGTAGTTCCCTCAACTGGGCAGTGCAGTAAATTAGACAATGGCCTTGGGATTTGTGTTTGAATCCAGCCCAAACTAATGGGACACGAGTCTCCTTTATCTGCTGCCCGTAAGAGTCCTGATAAAGAATGAGCTCGGAGTTCGAATCTAGTCCCCAGTGGACACTAACAACACAGGCCCCAGAATTGAACATTAATTCCCATGAAATCACCAGTCTCGTCATACAGACCACAGCACAGCTGGTACTACGAGGGTAAAATGACAATGATCAAGTGAGGGACACCCATCTCAGCTCAGGGGTTGACACACAGTAAAGCCGAGTAGAGGGAATTTCACTCTGCATCTAACTGGAGCTGCACCCAGGCTGGAAGCACTCGATACAAACACTGGCTACCAGTTTGGAGAGCGTTCCATTCCCCAGCACCAACATCCGCTCAACGAGAGGAAAACCTTTGTTACCCACACGTCTCAAATTCTCTTACATGCAATCTTTTCTTCATTGGTCAGGTTCTTCCATGAACTCTTCTCCTTTTCCTTCAGGGCCGCCTGCTCCACACTCAGATTCCTCAAATAACGAATATCGGGGAGAGGCGTATCCTTCCGATCACAGTACATCGGCACTGACAGGTCCTCGCCTTTAGCAACCTCTGGGGAATAACATCAGAGCCATTAGTGTCCAGTGTGTCTCTCCCCCCCGTTAGTGTCCAGTGTGTCTCTCCCCCCGTTAGTGTCCAGTGTGTCTCTCCCCCCGTTAGTGTCCAGTGTGTCTCTCCCCCCGTTAGTGTCCAGTGTGTCTCTCCCCCTGTTAGTGTCCAGTGTGTCTCTCCCCCCCTGTTAGTGTCCAGTGTGTCTCTCCCCCCCCGTTAGTGTCCAGTGTGTCTCTCCCCCCGTTAGTGTCCAGTGTGTCTCTCCCCCCGTTAGTGTCCAGTGTGTCTCTCCCCCCGTTAGTGTCCAGTGCGTCTCTCTCCCTGTTAGTGTCCAGTGTGTCCCCCCCCATTAGTGTCCAGTGTGTCTCTCCCCCCGTTAGTGTCCAGTGTGTCTCCCCCCGTTAGTGTCCAGTGTGTCTCTCCCCCCGTTAGTGTCCAGTGTCTCTCCCCCCGTTAGTGTACAGTGTGTCTCTCCCCCCGTTAGTGTCCAGTATCTCTCCCCCCGTTAGTGTCCAGTGTGTCTCTCCCCCCGTTAGTGTCCAGTGTGTCTCTCCCCCCGTTAGTGTCCAGTGTGTCTCTCCCCCTGTTAGTGTCCAGTGTGTCTCTCCCCCCCCGTTAGTGTCCAGTGTGGTCTCTCCCCCGTTAGTGTCCAGTGTGTCTCCCCCCGTTAGTGTCCAGTGTGTCTCTCCCCCGTTAGTGTCCAGTGTGTCCTCTCCCCCCCGTTAGTGTCCAGTGCGTCTCTCTCCCTGTTAGTGTCCAGTGTGTCCCCCCCATTAGTGTCCAGTGTGTCTCTCCCCCCGTTAGTGTACAGTGTGTCTCTCCCCCGTTAGTGTCCAGTATCTCTCCCCCCGTTAGTGTCCAGTGTGTCTCTCCCCCCGTTAGTGTCCAGTGTGTCTCTCCCCCCCGGTTAGTGTCCAGTGTGTCTCTCCCCCGCCGTTAGTGTCCAGTGCGTCTCTCTCCCTGTTAGTGTCCAGTGTGTCTCCCCCCGTTAGTGTCCAGTGTGTCTCTCCCCCCGTTAGTGTCCAGTGTGTCTCTCCCCCCGTTAGTGTCCAGTGTGTCTCTCCCCCCGTTAGTGTCCAGTGTGTCTCTCCCCCCCCCGTTAGTGTCCAGTGTGTCTCTCCCCCTGTTAGTGTCCAGTGTGTCTCTCCCCCTGTTAGTGTCCCGTGTGTCTCTCCCCCCGTTAGTGTCCAGTGTGTCTCTCCCCGTTAGTGTCCAGTGTGTCTCTCCCCCTGTTAGTGTACAGTGTGTCTCTACTCCCCCGTTAGTGTCCAGTGTGTCTCTCCCCCTGTTAGTATCCAGTGTGTCTCTCCCCCCGTTAGTGTCCAGTGTGTCTCTCCCCGTTAGTGTCCAGTGTGTCTCTCCCCCCGTTAGTGTCCAGTGTGTCTCTCCCCGTTAGTGTCCAGTGTCTCTCCCCCCCGTTAGTGTCCAGTGTGTCTCTCCCCCCGTTAGTGTACAGTGTGTCTCTCCCGTTAGTGTCCAGTGTGTCTCTCCCCGTTAGTGTCCAGTGTGTCTCTCCCCGTTAGTGTCCAGTGTGTCTCTCCCCCCGTTAGTGTCCAGTGTCTCTCCCCCCGTTAGTGTCCAGTGTCTCTCCCCCCGTTAGTGTCCAGTGTGTCTCTCCCCCCAATAGTGTCCAGTGTCTCTCCCCCCGTTAGTGTCCAGTGTCTCTCCCCCCGTTAGTGTCCAGTGTGTCTCTCCCCCCGTTAGTGTCCAGTGTGTCTCCCCCCGTTAGCGTAGTGTCTCTCCCCCCGTTAGTGTCCAGTGTGTCTCTCCCCGTTAGTGTCCAGTGTCTCTCCCCCCGTTAGTGTCCAGTGTGTCTCTCCCCGTTAGTGTCCAGTGTCTCTCCCCCCGTTAGTGTCCAGTGTGTCTCTCCCCCCGTCAGTGTCCAGTGTCTCTCCCCCCGTTAGTGTCCAGTGTGTCTCTCCCCCCGTTAGTGTCCAGTGTCTCTGCCCCCGTTAGTGTCCAGTGTGTCTCCCCCCGTTAGTGTCCAGTGTGTCTCCCCCCGTTAATGTACAGTGTGTCTCTCCCCCCGTTAGTGTCCAGTGTGTCTCTCCCCCCGTTAGTGTCCAGTGTGTCTCCCCCCGTTAGTGTCCAGTGTGTCTCTCCCCCCGTTAGTGTCCAGTGTGTCTCTCCCCGTTAGTGTCCAGTGTGTCTCTCCCCCCGTTAGTGTCCAGTGTCTCTCTCCCCCCGTTAGTGTACAGTGTGTCTCTCCCCCCGTTAGTGTCCAGTGTCTCTCCCCCCGTTAGTGTCCAGTGTGTCTCCCCCCGTTAGTGTCCAGTGTCTCTCCCCCCGTTAGTGTCCAGTGTGTCTCTCCCCCCCATTAGTGTCCAGTGTGTCTCCCCCCGTTAGTGTCCAGTGTGTCTCTCCCCCCGTTAGTGTCCAGTGTGTCTCTACTCCCCCCGTTAGTGTCCAGTGTGTCTCTCCCCCCCGTTAGTGTCCAGTGTGTCTCCCCCTGTTAGTGTCCAGTGTGTCTCTACTCCCCCCGTTAGTGTCCAGTGTGTCTCTACTCCCCCCGTTAGTGTCCAGTGTGTCTCTCCCCCCCGTTAGTGTCCAGTGTGTCTCCCCCTGTTAGTGTCCAGTGTGTCTCTCCCCCCGTTAGTGTCCAGTGTCTCTCCCCCCGTTAGTGTCCAGTGTGTCTCTCCCCCGTTAGTGTCCAGTGTCTCTCCCCCCGTTAGTGTCCAGTGTGTCTCTCCCCGTTAGTGTCCAGTGTCTCTCCCCCGTTAGTGTCCAGTGTGTCTCCCCCGTTAGTGTCCAGTGTCTCTCCCCCCGTTAGTGTCCAGTGTCTCTCCACCCCGTTAGTGTCCAGTGTCTCTCCCCCTGTTAGTGTCCAGTGTGTCTCCCCCCGTTAGTGTCCAGTGTGTCTCTCCCCCCGTTAGTGTCCAGTGTCTCTACTCCTCGTTAGTGTCCAGTGTCTCTCCCCCCGTTAGTGTCCAGTGTGTCTCTCCCCCTGTTAGTGTCCAGTGTGTCTCCCCCCGTTAGTGTCCAATGTGTCTCTCCCCCCGTTAGTGTCCAGTGTGTCTCTCCCCCCGTTAGTGTCCAGTGTGTCTCTCCCCCCGTTAGTGTCCAGTGTGTCTCTCCCCCCGTTAGTGTCCAGTGTGTCTCTCCCCCCGTTAGTGTCCAGTGTGTCTCTCCCCCCGGTAGTGTCCAGTGTGTCTCTCCCCCCGGTAGTGTCCAGTGTGTCTCTCTCCAAGTTAGTGTCCAGTGTGTCTCTCCCCCCGTTAGTGTCCAGTGTGTCTCTCCCCCCGTTAGTGTCCAGTGTGTCTCTCCCCCTGTTAGTGTCCAGTGTGTCTCCCCCCGTTAGTGTCCAATGTGTCTCTCCCCCCGTTAGTGTCCAGTGTGTCTCTCCCCCCGTTAGTGTCCAGTGTGTCTCTCCCCCCGTTAGTGTCCAGTGTGTCTCTCCCCCCGTTAGTGTCCAGTGTGTCTCTCCCCCCGTTAGTGTCCAGTGTGTCTCTCCCCCCGGTAGTGTCCAGTGTGTCTCTCCCCCCGGTAGTGTCCAGTGTGTCTCTCTCCAAGTTAGTGTCCAGTGTGTCTCTCCCCCCGTTAGTGTCCAGTGTGTCTCTCCCCCCGTTAGTGTCCAGTGTGTCTCTCCCCCTGTTAGTGTCCAGTGTGTCTCTCCCCCCGTTAGTGTCCAGTGTGTCTCTCCCCTGTTAGTGTCCAGTGTGTCTCTCCCCCTGTTAGTGTCCAGTGTGTCTCTCCCCCCGTTAGTGTCCAGTGTGTCTCTCCCCTGTTAGTGTCCAGTGTGTCTCTCCCCCGGTTAGTGTCCAGTGTGTCTCTCCCCCCGTTAGTGTCCAGTGTGTCTCTCCCCTGTTAGTGTCCAGTGTGTCTCTCCCCCTGTTAGTGTCCAGTGTGTCTCTCCCCCCGTTAGTGTCCAGTGTGTCTCTCCCCCCCCCGTTAGTGTCCAGTGTGTCTCTACTCCCCCCGTTAGTGTCCAGTGTGTCTCTCCCCGTTAGTGTCCAGTGTGTCTCTCCCCGTTAGTGTCCAGTGTCTCTCCCCCCGTTAATGTCCAGTGTGTCTCTCCCCGTTAATGTCCAGTGTGTCTCTCCCCCTGTTAGTGTCCAGTGTGTCTCCCCCCCGTTAGTGTCCAGTGTGTCTCTCCCCCGTTAGTGTCCAGTGTGTCTCCCCACCGTTCGTGTCCAGTGTGTCTCTCCCCCCCCGTTAGTGTCCAGTGTGTCTCTCCCCCGTTAGTATCCAGTATGTCTCTCCCCCTGTTAGTGTCCAGTGTCTCTCCCCCCCCGTTAGCGTCCAGTGTGTCTCTCCCCCCGTTAGTGTCCAGTGTGTCTCCCCCCGTTAGTGTCCAGTGTCTCTCCCCCCGTTAGTGTCCAGTGTGTCTCTACTCCCCCCAATAGTGTCCAGTGTCTCTCCCGTTAGTGTCCAGTGTGTCTCTACTACCCCCGTTAGTGTCCAGTGTGTCTCCCCCCGTTAGTGTACAGTATGTCTCTCCCCCCGTTAGTGTCCAGTGTGTCTCTCCCCCGTTAGTGTCCAGTGTGTCTCTCCCCCCGTTAGTGTCCAGTGTCTCTCCCCCCGTTAGTGTCCAGTGCGTCTCTCTCCCTGTTAGTGTCCAGTGTGTCTCTCCCCCCCGTTAGTGTCCAGTGTGTCTCCCCCCCCGTTAGTGTCCAGTGTCTCTACTCCCCCCGTTAGTGTCCAGTGTCTCTACTCCCCCCGTTAGTGTCCAGTGTGTCTCTCCCCCTGTTAGTGTCCAGTGTGTCTCTCTCCAAGTTAGTGTCCAGTGTGTCTCTCTCCAAGTTAGTGTCCAGTGTGTCTCTCCCCCCGTTAGTGTCCAGTGTGTCTCTCCCCCCGTTAGTGTCCAGTGTGTCTCTCCCCCCCGTTAGTGTCCAGTGTGTCTCTCCCCCCGTTAGTGTCCAGTGTGTCTCCCCCCGTTAGTGTCCAGTGTCTCTACTCCCCCCGTTAGTGTCCAGTGTGTCTCTCCCCCCCCTGTTAGTGTCCAGTGTGTCTCTACTCCCCCCGTTAGTGTCCAGTGTGTCTCTCCCCCCGTTAGTGTCCAGTGTGTCTCTACTCCCCCCGTTAGTGTCCAGTGTGTCTCTCCCCCCCCTGTTAGTGTCCAGTGTGTCTCTACTCCCCCCGTTAGTGTCCAGTGTCTCTCCCCCCCCGTTAGTGTCCAGTGTGTCTCTCCCCCCCGTTAGTGTCCAGTGTCTCTCCCCCCCCGTTAGTGTCCAGTGTCTCTACTCCCCCCGTTAGTGTCCAGTGTGTCTCCCCCCGTCAGTGTCCAGTGTGTCTCTCCCCCCCCTGTTAGTGTCCAGTGTGTCTCTACTCCCCCCGTTAGTGTCCAGTGTGTCTCTCCCCCCCCTGTTAGTGTCCAGTGTGTCTCTACTCCCCCCGTTAGTGTCCAGTGTGTCTCTCCCCCCGTTAGTGTCCAGTGTGTCTCTACTCCCCCCGTTAGTGTCCAGTGTGTCTCTCCCCCCCCTGTTAGTGTCCAGTGTGTCTCTACTCCCCCGTTAGTGTCCAGTGTCTCTCCCCCCCCGTTAGTGTCCAGTGTGTCTCTCCCCCCCGTTAGTGTCCAGTGTCTCTCCCCCCCCGTTAGTGTCCAGTGTCTCTACTCCCCCCGTTAGTGTCCAGTGTGTCTCCCCCCGTCAGTGTCCAGTGTGTCTCTCCCCCCCCTGTTAGTGTCCAGTGTGTCTCTACTCCCCCCGTTAGTGTCCAGTGTGTCTCTACTCCCCCCGTTAGTGTACAGTCTGTCTCTCCCGTTAGTGTCCAGTGTGTCTCTCCCCCCGTTAGTGTCCAGTGTGTCTCTCCCCCCGTTAGTGTACAGTCTGTCTCTCCCGTTAGTGTCCAGTGTGTCTCTCCCCCCGTTAGTGTCCAGTGTGTCTCTCCCCCCGTTAGTGTCCAGTGTGTCTCCCCCCGTTAGTGTCCAGTGTGTCTCTCCCCCCGTTAGTGTCCAGTGTGTCTCTCCCCCCGTTAGTGTCCAGTGTGTCTCTCCCCCCGTTAGTGTCCAGTGTGTCTCCCCCCGTTAGTGTCCAGTGTGTCTCTCCCCCCGTTAGTGTCCAGTGTCTCTCCCCCCGTTAGTGTCCAGTGTGTCTCTCCCCCCGGTAGTGTCCAGTGTGTCTCTCCTCCCCCTGTTAGTGTCCAGTGTGTCTCTACTCCACCCGTTAGTGTACAGTGTGTCTCCCCCCGTTAGTGTACAGTGTGTCTCTCCCGTTAGTGTCCAGTGTCTCTACTCCTCGTTCGTGTCCAGTGTGTCTCTCCCGTTCGTGTCCAGTGTGTCTCTCCCCCCGTTAGTGTCCAGTGTGTCTCTCCCCCTGTTAGTGTCCAGTGTGTCTCTCCCCCCGTTAGTGTCCAGTGTGTCTCTCCTCCCCCTGTTAGTGTCCAGTGTGTCTCTACTCCCCCCGTTAGTGTCCAGTGTGTCTCTCTCCAAGTTAGTGTCCAGTGTGTCTCTCCCCCTGTTAGTGTCCAATGTGTCTCTCCCCCCGTTAGTGTCCAGTGTGTCTCTACTCCCCCCGTTAGTGTCCAGTGTCTCTCCCCCCCGTTAGTGTCCAGTGCGTCTCTCTCCCCGTTAGTGTCCAGTGTGTCTCTCCCCCTGTTAGTGTCCAGTGTGTCTCTCCCCCCCGTTAGTGTCCAGTGTGTCTCTCCCCCCGTTAGTGTCCAGTGTGTCTCTCCCCCCGTTAGTGTCCAGTGTGTCCCTACTCCCCCCGTTAGTGTCCAGTGTGTTTCTCCTCCCCCCGTTAGTGTCCAGTGTGTCTCTCCCCCCATTAGTGTCCAGTGTGTCTCTCCCCCCATTAGTGTCCAGTGTGTCTCTCCCCCGTCAGTGTCCAGTGTGTCTCTCCCCCCGTTAGTGTCCAGTGTGTCCCTACTCCCCCCGTTAGTGTCCAGTGTGTCTCTACTACCCCCGTTAGTGTCCAGTGTGTCTCCCCCCGTTAGTGTACAGTGTGTCCCTCCCCCCGTTAGTGTACAGTGTGTCTCTACTCCCCCCGTTAGTGTACAGTGTGTCTCTCCCCCCGTTAGTGTACAGTGTGTCTCTCCTCCCCCCGTTAGTGTACAGTGTGTCTCTCCCCCCGTTAGTGTCCAGTGTGTCTCTCCCCCCGTTAGTGTACAGTGTGTCTCTCCCCCCGTTAGTGTACAGTGTGTCCTTACTGCCCCTGTTAGGTTGGACACTGTGGCTATACAATTCTGGGAGCTGGATTCAATTCAAACTCCAGACCAGAATTTCTCCTCCGTGGGTCCTCTGCGTAATAAACTCCGGCAATCTGAATCCAGGCCCCAGTGGGCACCGATACACAGTTCAAAGCTTCCCGCAAACCAACATTAATCATCAATCTCACTCGCAGATCCCACAGGACCGTGCGGGAAATGGAAAAATGTCACACAGCTGTAGCAGAAATCATTCTTGTAGCGTTGCTGTCGTAACACATTCTTGGGACAGTGTATCACAGAATCCCCACAGTGCATATAGAGGCCATTTCGGCCCATCGAGCCTGCACCGACACATATCCCACCCTATCCCCATAACATAAGAACATAAGAAATAGGAGCAGGAGTAGGCCAATCGGCTGATCTGATCCTCACCTCAAATCTAAAGAACACAAGAAGTAGGAGCAGGACCCGGCCACTCAGCCCCTGGGCCCGCTACGCCACCCACAGGGCCTCGACCGATCCGAACTCAGCCTCATGTCCAATTTCCTGCCCGCTCCCCGTAACCCCTAATTCCCTTTACTTCTAGGAAACTGTCTATTTCTGTTTTAAATTTATTTAATGATGTAGCTTCCACAGCTTCCTGGGGCAGCAAATTCCACAAACCTACTACCCTCTGAGTGAAGAAGTTTCTCCTCATCTCAGTTTTGAAAGAGCAGCCCCTTATTCTAAGATTATGCCCCCTAGTTCTAGTTTCACCCATCCTTGGGAACATCCTTACCGCATCCACCCGATCAAGCCCCTTCACAATCTTATATGTTTCAATAAGATCGCCTCTCACTCTTCTGAACTCCAATGAGTAGCGTCCCAATCTACTCAACCTCTCCTCATATGTCCACCCCCTCATCCCGGGGATTAACCGAGTGAACCTTCTTTGTACTGCCTCGAGAGCAAGTATGTCTTTTCTTAAGTATGGACACCAAAACTGTATGCAGTATTCCAGATGCGGTCTCACCAATACCTTATATAACTGCAGCAATACCTCCCTGTTTTTATAATCTATCCCCCTAGCAATAAAAGCCAACATTCCGTTGGCCTTCTTGATCACCTGCTGCACCTGCATACTAACTTTTTGATTTTCTTGCACTAGGACCCCCAGATCCCTTTGTACTGCAGTACTTTCCAGTTTCTCGCCATTAAGATAATAACTTGCTCTCTGATTTTTCCTGCCAAAGTGCATAACCTCACATTTTCCAATATTGTATTGCATCTGCCAAATCTCCGCCCACTCACCCAGCCTGTCTATATCCCCTTGTAGGTTTTTTATGTCCTCCTCACTTTCTACTTTCCCTCCCATCTTTGTATCATCTGCAAACTTTGATATGTTACACTCGGTCCCCTCCTCCAAATCGTTAATATAGATTGTAAAGAGTTGGGGACCCAGCACCGACCCCTGCGGAACACCACTGGCTACTGGTTGCCAGTCCGAGAATGAACCATTTATCCCAACTCTCTGCTTCCTGTTAGATAACCAATCCTCCACCCATGCCAGAATATTCCCCCCAATCCAGTGATAACCCCACGTATTTAATCCCCCTAACACTAAGGGTCAATTTATCATAGCCAAATCAACCTAACCCGCACATCTTTGGACTGTGGGAGGAAACCGGAGCACCCGGAAAAAACCCACGCAGACACGGGGAGAATGTGCAGAGGGAGCTTTACTCTGTATCTAACCCGTGCTGTACCTGCCCTGGGAGTGTTTGATGGGACAGGGTAGAGGGAGCTTTACTCTGTATCTAACCCGTGCTGTACCTGCCCTGGGAGTGTTTGATGGGACAGTGTAGAGGGAGCTTTACTCTGTATCTAACCTGTGCTGTACCCATCCTGGGAGTGTTTGATGGGACAGTGTAGAGGGAGCTTTACTCTGTATCTAACCCGTGCTGTCCCTGCCCTGGGAGTGTTTGATGGGACAGTGTAGAGGGAGCTTTACTCTGTATCTAACCCATGCTGTACCTGCCCTGGGAGTGTTTGATGGGGACAGTGTAGAGGGAGCTTTACTCTGTATCTAACCTGTGCTGTACCTGCCCTGGGAGTGTTTGATGGGACAGTGTAGAGGGAGCTTTATTCTGTATCTAACCCGTGCTGTACCTGCCCTGGGAGTGTTTGATGGGACAGTGTAGAGGGAGCTTTACTCTGTATCTAACCCGTGCTGTCCCTGCCCTGGGAGTGTTTGATGGGACAGTGTAGAGGGAGCTTTACACAGTATCTAACCCGTGCTGTCCCTGCCCTGGGAGTGTTTGATGGGACAGTGTAGAGGGAGCTTTACTCTGTTTCTAACCCGTGCTGTACCTGCCCTGGGAGTGTTTGATGGGACAGTGTAGAGGGAGCTTTACTCTGTATCTAACCCCGTGCTGTGCCTGCCCTGGGAGTGTTTGATGGGACAGTGTCGAGGGAGCTTTACTCTGTATCTAACCCGTGCTGTACCTGCCCTGGGAGCGTTTGATGGAGCAGTGTAGAGGGAGCTTTACTCTGTATCTAACCCGTGCTGTACCTGCCCTGGGAGTGTTTGATGGGACAGTGTAGAGGGAGCTTTACTCTGTATCTAACCCGTGCTGTACCTGCCCTGGGAGCGTTTGATGGGGCAGTGTAGAGGGAGCTTTACTCTATATCGAACCTGTGCTAAACCCGCCCAGAGTGTTTGATGTTGACACTGTCACATTCTCCAGCACGGACATTCATCAATTGAGTAGCTCAAATTTAAAACAAAAGTAGAGAGTTTGTTTGTAACAATAATTTAAAGTAAAAAGATCCTCTGGGAGTTAGACTGGCTCCAGTCACATCTTACTGGAAGGAATTAAAAGAACAGGAAACTCAGCTTCGTTTCAGTCAGTTGAACAACAGATGGTGCTCACCACAAACTGGGCCCAGCTCCGACAGATACAGCATCAGTGCTAGTGGCAGGGGCCACCTTCAGCATTGCAGTAGTGGGTGGGGTGACCTTCCCTTCACTGGTACCAGTACGCCTTCGCCACCTCTGTCATTCTGGCCAACAGCACCATCTGAAGGGCTGGAGGAGTTATACCAGTCGAGTCTCAGTCAGAGCATGCCCAGGACGCTGGATCCTCCTTGCTCTTACTGGCTTGCTTTCAATCTAATGTTCCTTCCTTTCCTGAAACCCCTTATTCCTTGCTGGTTCCATAACTGCCAAGGGCCTTCCGATACCTCACCCATGTGGACATTCTTCATGGGTAAGCCCAGACGGTGAGTGTGGTTTTCACCTGATGGCCACACACGGCTACTTCCCAGCAGGAATCACTGGGTAGTGATCAGGAGGAGGAATCCTGGCGGATTTTCACCCAGGTTTGGTCAGTTTATGCTGGTACGGTCAGTTACACCCTGGTACGGTCAGTTACACCCTGGTACGCTCAGTTACACCCTGGTATGGTCAGTTACACCCTGGTACGGTCAGTTTATGCCTGGTACGGTCAGTTACGCCCTGGTACGGTCAGTTATACCCAGGTTTGGTCAGTTTATGCCTGGTACGGTCAGTTACGCCATGGTACGGTCAGTTATACCCACGTCTGGTCAGTTTATGCTGGTACAGTCATTTACGCCCTGGTACGGTCAGTTCTACCCACGTCTGGTCAGTTTATGCCTGGTACGGTCAATTATACCCAGGTCTGGTCAGTTTATGCCTGGTACGGTCAATTATACCCAGGTCTGGTCAGTTTATGACTGGTACGGTCAGTTATGCCCTGGTATGGTCAGTTATACCCAGGTCTGGTCAGTTTATGCCTGGTACGGTCAGTTATGCCCTGGTATGGTCAGTTATACCCAGGTCTGGTCAGTTTATGCCTGGTACGGTCAGTTATGCCCTGGTACGGTCAATTATACCCAGGTCTGGTCAGTTACGCCCTGGTACGGTCAGTTATACCCATGTCTGGTCAGTTTATGCCTGGTACGGTCAGTTATACCCAGGTCTGGTCAGTTACGCCCTGGTACGGTCAATTATACCCAGGTCGGGTCAGTTTATGCCTGGTATGGTCAATTATACCCAGGTCTGGTCAGTTACGCACTGGTACGGTCAGTTATACCCAGGTCTGGTCAGTTACGCCCTGGTAGGGTCAATTATACCCAGGTCGGGTCAGTTTATGCCTGGTACGGTCAATTATACCCAGGTCTTGTGAGTTACGCCCTGGTAGGGTCAATTATACCCAGGTCTGGTCAGTTTATGCCTGGTAGGGTCCATTATACCCAGGTCTGGTCAGTTTATGCCTGGTATGGTCAATTATACCCAGGTCTGGTCAGTTTATGCCTGGTACGGTCAATTATACCCAGGTCTGGTCAGTTTATGCCTGGTACGGTCAATTATACCCAGGTCTGGTCAGTTTATGCCCGGTACGGTCAGTTATGCCCTGGTATGGTCAGTTATACCCAGGTCTGGTCAGTTTATGCCTGGTACGGTCAGTTATGCCCTGGTATGGTCAGTTATACCCAGGTCTGGTCAGTTTATGCCTGGTATGGTCAGTTATACCCACGTCTGGTCAGTTTATGCCTGGTACGGTCAATTATACCCAGGTCTGGTCAGTTTATGCCTGGTACGGTCAATTATACCCAGGTCTGGTCAGTTAATGCCCGGTACGGTCAGTTATGCCCTGGTATGGTCAGTTATACCCAGGTCTGGTCAGTTTATGCCTGGTACGGTCAGTTATGCCCTGGTATGGTCAGTTATACCCACATCTGGTCAGTTTATGACTGGTACGGTCAGTTATGCCCTGGTATGGTCAGTTATACCCACGTCTGGTCAGTTTATGCCCTAGTACGGTCAGTTATGCCCTGGTATGGTCAGTTTATGCCTGGTAGGGTCAATTATACCCAGGTCTGGTCAGTTTATGCCTGGTAGGGTCAATTATACCCAGGTCTGGTCAGTTTATGCCTGGTAGGGTCAATTATACCCAGGTCTGGTCAGTTTATGCCTGGTAGGGTCAATTATACCCAGGTCTGGTCAGTTTATGCCTGGTAGGGTCAATTATACCCAGGTCTGGTCAGTTTATGCCTGGTATGTTCAGCTATGCCCTGGTACGGTCAGTTACACCAGGTGAGCCAATGGCAGGAATTCAGTGTGTGTAGTTTGGGTGCTGGAGGTTGTCCCAGCAGAGGCTTACCGTGTCCATGTGATGCTCGAACACTGGCAACAGATAAAAGGCCCCGAGCTCTCAGGAGGTTAGTGCCTCGAAACACAGAGATACCCAACATCTGCAAAAGGAACAGCACGCGATTAAATTCACCCAGAAACACAAGACTCCGTAGAACAGCCCAGTCCATTACATCAAAACAGCAGCGGAACGGAGGTGAACTGGTATTTAAGAGAGAAATGCAACTGGCACAAAGTGGGACTGGGACTATAAACAGACATAGTCACACAGTGAAGGGGTCAGTGGTAAACAAGGCTCGATGGGAATTAGACCTAAACATTGCAGCTTCTTCAACCAGGCATTCGATGTCTTGTCATCGCCTCTGATCTCTTCCATTTCTAAAGCTGCCTCCCAGGGGCCCAGCTCCAGAACACTTCATTTCCCCTCAACTCTCCACAAAGCTGATTTCCGTCCAGGGTTTAAATCCCGCTCATCATCTTCTAACCCCTTTTGCACAACTGGACATGGTGCAAGAAATAGCCTGTCGTCTGATGGGCAGGGGAGGGTTGGGGGGGCGGGGGGCAGATGCAGTGAGTGGGCTGCTTATGATGATGCAATAAGGAAACATTCATTAAAAAATTGAGATCCCGATCAACAAAAAGTGAGACTCCACACACACAGAAAAACACTACCATACGAGCCCCGCTAACCTCCTTTCCCACACGCATCCTCCTCCTTCCTTTCCCCATGGTTCCACTCCCAAAGCCTGCTTCTTTCACTCTCTTCATCTTTCTCTATCTTCCTATCCCACCTCTTCTTTCTTGTTCTCTCTCTCCCCCTTCCCAGCCACATTTTTAGAAATATTCCATTATCTTCAAGGATAGAGTCCACGCTTCAAAACATGGCTCCTTCATGAATAAGAGCACGGACAAATCACTAAAGCAGCACAGGAAGTAGGGTCAGTTACACCAGGTGAGGCAATGGCAGGGATTCAGTGCGAGTAGTTTGGGTGCAGGAGGTTGTCCCAGCAGAGGCTGCTCCCTGACTGCTCAAAATCCACTGGCCTCCAGGTGGAAGGGGCTGGTCAGCTTTGCTCACAAGTTAGAGCCTCCTGGGTTAGATCAAAGGAGCTCACTGGTTGCACTTGATCCATATCTTGGGATCACTGTGACAGGCGGTCCGTCTCTCAAGGTGTCAGCGGTGGCTCAGTGGGCAGCACTCTCGCTTCGGAGTCAGAAGGTTCAAGTCCCACTCCAGAGACTTGAGTGCATAATCCAGGCTGACACTTCAGTGCAGTACTGAGGGAGTGCTGCACAGTTGGGGGTGCCATCTTTCGGATGAAACGTTAACCCGAGGCCCCGTTTGCCCCCTCAAAAGATCCTATAGGAATATTCAAAGAAAAGCAGGGGAGTTCTCATTGGTCTCCTGGCCAATATTGATCTCTCAACCAACATCACTAAAACAGATCTGGTCCATTTATCCATTTGTTGTTTGTGGGATCTTGCCTGGTTTCCTACATTACACAGTGACCACTCTTCAAAAAAGTACTTCATTGACTGTGAAGCGCTTTGGGACGTCCTGAGGTTGTGAAAGGCACTATATAAATGCAAGTTCTTTCTTTCTGTCTCTATATCGAGATATGATTATGGTCCTTGCTCTTCTAAGCTCCTTCCATTTCTCCCAAGCACCAAATCTGCCATTTTAGATACTCTTCCCCTTCTTCACAGATTATCTGGTCATTATCACATTGCTGTTTGTGGGAGCTTGCTGTGCGCAAATTGGCTGCCACATTTCCCACATTACAACAGTGACTCCACTTCAAAAATACTTAATTGGCTGTAAAGTGCTTTGAGATGTTCGGTGGTCATGAAAGGCGCTATATAAAAGCAAGTCTTTCTTTTTTCTTGAAATGGGATCTATCACACCCTCTTCTGCTCTAACCCTGTCTTTCCTCAAAATTGTGGAACTCTCTACCTCGGGAGTTGAAAGTAAAATTTCAAAATTTGCGGATGACACCAAATTGAGGGGGTATAGTTAATACTGAGGAAGACTGCGACAAAATACAAAAAAACATTAATAAACTTGCAGAATGGGCGTGTAAATGGCAAATTAATTTCAATTTGGATAAGCGTGAGGTGGTGCATTTTGGTAGGACGAATAAGGAGGCCAAATACTTCTTAGAAAATAAGGGGGAAAAATTCAGCTGCTTGCGCCTCCCGTTAGCGCCTTAAGAGGGCGCTAATGGGGCGTAAAGCAGCTAACGCCCGGGCGCAGCGCCGCCCACGCCTCCCGAAAAATTTAGTGGGAGGTTAGCGGCGGCGCCAGCCGGTAGCGCCCTGTGGCGCTGCGCCGCCGGCGATGACGTCATCGCCGTGCGCAGCACCCCGCTCGCGCCCCGGCCGTGATCTTCAGTCGCGCCCCCTGATTTACCGCCAGACGCTATGTCCGACGGGTTCAGGGAGGCGTACGTGCGGCCGGGGCGGCGATATTTAAAGGGGAGGTGGCAGGCGGCCATTTTTGTTGCTGGCCGCCTGCCAGCACCTGCCCCCGTTGCTGTCCCCGGCCCCCGTGAAGCCCCCCCACCGTGAAGTGCCAGCTGCGCTCCAAGAGCCCGGCACTTCTCTTGAGTGCCGGGCTCTTTTGCCGGCACTCCCGATCCCTGGGGGCCCAGCTGGGCCCCGGTTCGCGCTGCGCAGGGTCCCTCCCCTTTAAGAAGGGGAGGAAGACCTGCAATACCGCGGCGCGACGTGCCGCAGCGCGTGGCGCTGCGGCACGTAGCGCCAGGATATTCACTCGCAGCGCCCCAAGAGGGATGCGGGGTGCTTCCAGTGGCGCCCCGCTTCCCTCTTGGGGCGCAACCACTGAAGTTCCGGCGCGGGGGCCGCTAATTTTTTCGGGGCGCTAAAAGTCGCGCCCCGGCGAGGTTAGCGCCCCAAATGGGGCGCGACTCAATTTTTACCCCTAAGAGTCTAAATGGGGTAGAGTAGAAAAGGGATCCAGGGTACACATTCAAAAATCATTAAAAGTAGCAACACAGATTAACAAGGCACTGGGGTTCATTTCTAGAGGGACAGAATTGAAAAGCAGAGAAGTTATATTAAACTTGTATAGAACCTTGGTTGGACCACACTTGGAGTACTGTGCACAGTTCTGGTCTCCATATTATGAAAAAGATATAGAGGCACTGAAGAAGGTGCAAAAAAGATTCACAAGGATGATACCAGAACGGTGAGGTTATAACTATCGGGAAAGGCTGAGGCTCTTTTCTCCAGAAAAGAGAAGACTGAGGGGTGAGCTGATAGAGGTCTTTAAAATCAGGAAGGGGTTTGATAGGGTAGACCTAGAGAAGATGTTTCCACTTGTGGGGAGTCCAACACTAGGGGCCAAAATATAAGACAGTCACGAATAAATCCAATAGGGAATTCAGGAGAAATTTCTTTACCCAGAGAGTGGTTAGAATGTGGAACTCGCTACCACAGGGAGTGGTTGAGGCAAATAGCATATATACTTTAATAGATACCCATAAGCACATGAGGGGGAAAGGAATAGGATATGCTGATGGTGTCAGATGAAGAGGGGTAGGAGAAAGTTTGTGTGGAGCATAAACAGAGACCAGTTGGGCTGAATGGCCTGTTTCTGTTCTGAAAATTCGATGTAATTCTATGTTTACAATCTTCAGGGTTTTAAAACCCATTCTTGGTGTCACCTGATCACTTTCTAATTTACCTCAATCACCTCCCCCATGCCTCATAAAGATGACAGATGCTCATTGAGCTCATAGAATAAAAAGTTTAAAAGTCCGACACCTTAAATGGTTCTGTGCCTTGTGACAATATGACCGTGCCAGAAAGTGAGGTTACGTACCACAAGATAAAAAGACAAACCTCTCCACCTGTCATATGACAAATGATCGCAAAGCTTCATTCAACACTGCATCAGCTGGAATGTGAGTGAAGCCTTTGTTATTCCAGTTCTGCAAGTTCCTGCCCTCCCAAATAGGACAGATCTCAGGACTGTTCCACAGCAGCACATTACAGGAAATGCTGTACAATATACACTGCCGGCTCTCTCTCTCTCTCCCAACACTCTCTCCACTCGTTCTTCACACTCTCTTTCCTTCAGCCTGTCCTCCAAAATCCACCCATTCGCGAGACTTTCTCTGTACTCTGCAGTCTATCACCGTCAACCGTGAGGGATTATGGAGTGTCCTCCTCAAATTCGGCTGCCCTCAAAAGTTTGTCACCATCCTCCGCCTGCTTCACGACGACATGCAAGCCGTGATCCTGACCAACGGTTCCACCACAGACCCAATTCATGTACGGACCGGCGTCAAGCAAGGCTGTGTCATCGCACCAACGCTCTTCTCGATCTTCCTTTCGGCCATCTCACCCTCAGTAAGCTCCCCACTGGAGTGGAGCTAATTTACAGAACAAACGGGAAACTGTTCAACCTCAGTCACCTCCAGTCCAGATCCAAGGTCGTCCCTTCCTCTGTCGTCGAATTACAGTATGCAGACGACGCTTGCGTCTGCGCACACTCGGAGGTCGAACTCCAAACCATCGTTAACACCTTCACCGAAGCGTACGAGAGCATGGGCCTTACACTAAACATCCATAAGACAAAGGTCCTCTACCAACCTTCCCCCACCACACAGTACTGCTCCCTGATTATCAAAATCCATGACAAGGCCTTGGACAACATGGACCACTTTCCATACCTCGGAAGCCTACTGTCAACAAGGGCAGACGTCGACGACGAAGTGCAACACCGCCTTCAGTGTGCCAGTGCAGCCTTCGGTCGTCTGAGGAAGAGAGTGTTTGATTACCAGGACCTCAAACCCGGCACTAAGCTCATGGTCTACAGAGCAGTAGAAATACCCGCCCTCCTGTATGCCTCAGAGACATGGACCATGTACAGCAGGCACCTCAAAGCACTGGAGAGGTACCACCAATGCTGCCTCTGCAAGATCCTGCAAATCCATTGGCAGGATAGGCGCACCAACGTCAGTGTTCTCGCTCAGGCCAACATCCCCAGCATCGAAGCTTTGACCACGCTCGATCAGCTCCGATGGACGGGTCACATCGTCCACATGCCCGATACGAGACTCCCAAAACAAGCGCTCTACTCGGAGCTCCGGCACGGCAAGAAAGCCCCAGGTGGGCAGAGGAAATGCTTCAAGGACACCCTCAAAGCCTCCCTGAAAAAGTGCAACATCCCCACCGACACCTGGGAATCCCTGGCCCAAGACCACACAAAGTGGAGGAGAAGCATCCGGGAAGGCGCCGAATACCTCGAGTCTCTTCGCCGGGAGCAAGCGGAAGCCAAACGCAAACAGCAGAAGGAGCGCACGTCAACCCAAGCACCCCACCCACCGTCTGCCCCACCTGTGACAGAGATTGTAGGTCCCGCATTGGACTCATCAGTCACCTGAGAACTCATTTTTAATGTGGAAGCAAGTCATCCTCGGTTCTGAGGGACTGCCTAAGAAGAGAGAAGATTCTTCCAGTCTTTCCACTCAATCTCTGCAGATTATTTGAGCTCATTCTCTCTCTGCTCATTCCCTCTCTCTCTCTCTCTGCTCATCCCTCTCTCTCTCTCTCTCTCTGCTCATCCCCCCCTCTCTCTCTCTGCTCATTCCCCTCTCTCTTTCTCTCTGCTCATTCCCCTCTCTCTCTCTCTCTGCTCATTCCCCTCTCTCTCTCTCTGCTCATTCCTCTCTCTCTCTCTGCTCATTCCCCTCTCTCTCTCTGCTCATTCCCCTCTCTCTCTCTCTCTCTCTGCTCATTCCCCTCTCTCTCTCTCTCTGCTCATTCCCCTCTCTCTCTCTGCTCATTCCCCCTCTCTCTCTCTCTGCTCATTCCCCCCTCTCTCTCTGCTCATTCCCCTCTCTCTCTCTCTCTCTGCTCAATCCCCTCTCTCTCTCTCTGCTCATTCCCCTCTCTCTCTCTGCTCATTCCCCCCTCTCTCTCTCTCTGCTCATTCCCCCCTCTCTCTCTCTCTGCTCATTCCCCCCTCTCTCTGCTCATTCCCCCCTCTCTCTCTCTCTCTGCTCATTTCCCCCCTCTCTCTCTCTGCTCATTCCCATCTCTCTCTCTCTGCTCATTCCCCTCTCTCTCTGCTCATTCCCCTCTCTCTCTCTCTCTGCTCATTCCCTCTCTCTCTCTGCTCATTCCCCCCTCTCTCTCTGCTCATTCCCCTCTCTCTCTCTCTCTCTGCTCATTCCCCCCTCTCTCTCTCTGCTCATTCCCCTCTCTCTCTCTCTCTCTGCTCATTCCCCTCTCTCTCTGCTCATTCCTCTCTCTCTCTCTCTCTCTGCTCATTCCCCTCTCTCTCTCTCTGCTCATTCCCCTCTCTCTCTCTGCTCATTCCTCCTCTCTCTCTCTCTCTGCTCATTCCCCCCTCTCTCTCTCTCTCTGCTCATTCCCCCCTCTCTCTCTCTGCTCATTCCCTCTCTCTCTCTCTCTCTGCTCATTCCCCCCTCTCTCTCTCTCTCTGCTCATTCCCTCTCTCTCTCTCTCTCTGCTCATTCCCCCCTCTCTCTCTCTGCTCATTCCCCCCTCTCTCTCTCTCTGCTCATTCCCTCTCTCTCTCTCTCTCTGCTCATTCCCCCCTCTCTCCTCTCTCCTGCTCATTCCTCTCTCTCTCTCTCTCTGCTCATTCCTCTCTCTCTCTCTCTCTCTGCTCATTCCCCCCTCTCTCTCTCTCTCTGCTCATTCCTCCCTCTCTCTCTCTCTGCTCATTCCCCCCTCTCTCTCTCTCTGCTCATTCCCTCTCTCTCTCTCTCTCTGCTCATTCCCCCCTCTCTCTCTCTCTGCTCATTCCTCTCTCTCTCTCTCTGCTCATTCCCTCTCTCTCTCTCTCTCTCTGCTCATTCCCCTCTCTCTCTCTCTCTGCTCATTCCCCCCTCTCTCTCTCTGCTCATTCCCCCCTCTCTCTCTCTGCTCATTCCCCTCTCTCTCTCTCTGCTCATTCCCCCCTCTCTCTCTCTCTGCTCATTCCCCCCCCTCTCTCTCTCTGCTCATTCCCCCCTCTCTCTCCTGCTCATTCCCCGCTCTCTCTCTCTCTGCTCATTTCCCCTCTCTCTCTTTCTCTCTGTTCATTCCCCCTCTCTCTCTCTCTGCTCATTCCCCCCTCTCTCTTTCTCTCTGTTCATTCCCCCCTCTCTCTCTCTCTGCTCATTCCTCTCTCTCTCTGCTCATTCCCTCTCTCTCTCTGCTCATTCCCCCTCTCTCTCTGCTCATTCCCCCCTCTCTCTCTCTCTCTGCTCATTCCCCTCTCTCTCTCTGCTCATTCCCTCTCTCTCTCTGCTCATTCCCCTCATTCCCCCCTCTCTCTCTCTCTCTCTGCTCATTCCCCTCATTCCCCCTCTCTCTCTCTCTCTGCTCATTCCCCTCATTCCCCCCTCTCTCTCTCTCTCTCTGCTCATTCCCCTCATTCCCCCCTCTCTCTCTCTCTCTGCTCATTCCCCTCTCTCTCTGCTCATTCCCTCTCTCTCTCTCTCTGCTCATTCCCCCCCTCTCTCTCTCTGCTCATTCCCCCCCTCTCTCTCTCTGCTCATTCCCCTCTCTCTCTCTCTGCTCATTCCCCCCTCTCTCTTTCTCTCTGCTCATTCCCCCCTCTCTCTCTCTCTGCTCATTTCTCTCTCTCTCTCTGCTCATTCCCCCCTCTCTCTCTCTCTCTGCTCATTCCCCCTCTCTCTCTCTCTCTGCTCATTCCCCTCTCTCTCTCTGCTCATTCCCCCCTCTCTCTTTCTCTCTGCTCATTCCCCCCTCTCTCTCTCTCTGCTCATTCCCCCCTCTCTCTCTCTCTGCTCATTCCCCCCTCTCTCTCTCTCTGCTCATTCCCCCCTCTCTCTCTCTCTGCTCATTCCCCCCTCTCTCTCTCTCTGCTCATTCCCCCCTCTCTCTCTCTCTGCTCATTCCCCCCTCTCTCTCTGCTCATTCCCCCCTCTCTCTCTCTGCTCATTCCTCTCTCTCTCTGCTCATTCCTCTCTCTCTCTCTCTCTCTGCTCATTCCTCTCTCTCTCTCTCTCTATGCTCATTCCCCTCTCTCTCTGTTCATTCCCTCTCTCTCTCTCTCTCTGCTGATTCCCCCCCTCTCTCTCTCTGCTCATTCCCCCCTCTCTCTCTCTCTCTAGTAATCTCCGGATTACTATCAGTGCCACGTGCTAGTGAGTACAGAAATATGAAGATAGAGCAGATGAATGCGTGGCTGGAGAGATGGTTTAGGAGGGAGGGCTTTAGATTCCTGAGGAATTGGAACCGTTTCTGGGGGAGGTGGGACCTCTACAAGCCAGACGGGTTGCACCTCAACGGGAACGGGACCAATATCCTCCCGGGAGGGTTTGCTAGTGTTGTTGGGAGGGTTTAAACTAGCCTGGCAGGGAGATGGGAACCTAAGTATCGAGTCAATAGGGAGGGAAGAAAAATTGGAATTGGAAAACAAAAACGTAGAAAGTAAATTGGAAGTTGAGGAATCAAGGGCTAGATAGTAATCAACAAGGAGGTTTGCCTGTACTAAATGGTATGTACTTCAATGCAAGGAGTATAGCGAACAAGGCAGATGAGCTGAGGGCACAGGTAGACACTTGGGACTATGATATTATAGCTATTACAGAGACGTGGCTGAAAGAGGGGCAGGTATGGCAGCTCAACATTCCTGGTTACAGGATTTTCAGACGGGATAGAGAGGGAGGTAAAAAGGGTGGGGGGGAGGGGTCGCGGTATTGATTAAAGAAACTATTACAGCTGTGAGGAGGGATGATATGTTGGAGGGACCAGAAAGGGGCGATCACACTGCTGGGAGTGTACTACAGACACCCAAACAGTGAGAGGGAGATAGAAGAACAAATATATAGACAAATTTCTGAGAAGTGCAAAAACTATAGGGCAGTAATAGTCGGGGATTTCAACTACCCCAATATTAACTGGGATAAAATTAGTGTGAAGGGTATAGAGGGTGCGGAATTCCTAAAATGCATCCTGGAGAACTTTTTAGCCAGTATGTAGCAAGCCCAACAAGGGAGGAGGTGGTTCTGGACTTAGTTTTAGGGAATGAAGCTGGGCAGGTAGAAGGCGTATCAGTGGGGGAGCATTTTGGTGCGAGTGACCATAATTCTGTTAGATTTAAGGTAGTTATGGAAAAGGACAATGATAGACCAGGAATAAAAATTCTAAATTGGGGAAAAGCAAATTTTGCTACGCTCAGAGGGGATTTAGCCATAGTGGACTGGAAACAGCTACTTGAAGGTAAATCAGTGTCAGAGCAGTAGGAGGCATTCGAGGAGGAGATCCGGATGGTTCAGACCAAACATGTGCCCTTAAAGAAAAAAGGTGGGACTAACAAATCTAGAGCCTCCTGGATGTCTAGGGACATACAGGGTAGGATAAAGAAAAAAAGGGAGGCGTATGACAGATACCAAGGGCTAAATACTCCAGAATCTTTTGAGGAGTACAGAAAGTGCAGGGGTGCAATTAAAAAGGATATTAGGAAGGCAAAGAGAGAGCATGAAAAATTCTTGGCAAGTAAAATCAAGGAAAACCCAAAGATGTTTTATAAATATATTAAGAGTAAGAGGATAACTAAAGAAAGGGTAGGGCCTATTAGAGATCATGAGAGTAATCTGTGTGTGGAGGCAGGAGATGTCGGTAGGGTTCTTAATGAATACTTTGCGTCTGTTTTCACAAAGGAGAGGGGTGAAGCAGACATTGCTATCGGGGGGAGGAGTGTGAAATATTAGATGAAATAAACATAGAGAGAGAGGAAGTATTAAGGGGTTTAGCAGCTTTAAAAGTGGATAAATCCCCAGGCCCGGATGAAATGTATCCCAGGCTGTTAAGCGAAGCAAAAGAGAAAATAGCAGAGGCCCTGACCATCATTTTTCAATCCTCTCTGGCTTCAGGTGTGGTGCCGGAGGACTGCTAATGTGGTACCCTTGTTTAAAAAGGGAGAAAAGGATAGACCGAGTAATTACAGGCCAGTCAGCCTAACCTCGGTGGTGCGAAAATTATCGGAAAGAATCCTGAAGGACAGGATAAATCTTCATTTAGAAAGACACGGATTAATCAAGGATAGTCAGCACAGATTTGTTAAGGGAAGTCGTGTCTGACAAACTTGATTGAATTTTTTGAGGTAACAAGGAGGGTAGATGAGGGTAGTGAGTTTGATGTAGTGTATATGGACTTTAGCAAGGCTTTTGATAAGGTTCCACATGGCAGACTGGTCACGAAGTTAAAAGCCCATGGGATCCAGGGCAAAGTGTCAAGTTGGATTCAAAACTGGCTCGGAGGCAGGAAGCAGAGGGTAATGGTGTTTTTGTGACTGGAAGGCTGTTTCCAATGGGGTTCCGCAGGGCTCAGTACTAGGTCCCTTGCTTTTTGTGGTATATATCAATGATCTAGACTTGAATATAGGGGGTATGATTAAGAAGTTTGCAGATGATACTAAAATCAGCTGTGTGGTTGATACTGAAGAAGGAAGCTGTAGACTGCAGGAAGATATCAATAAATTGGTCAGGTGGGCAGAATAGTGGCAAATGGAATTCAATCCGGAGAAGTGTGAGGTAATGCATTTGGGGAGGGCTAACAAGGAAAGGGAATACAAATTAAATGGTAGGACACTGAGTAGTGTAGAGGAACAGGGACCTTGGAGTGCATGTCCACAGATCCCTGAAGGTAGCAGGCCAGGTAGATAAGGTGGTTAAGAAGGCATATAAAATGCTTGCCTTTATTAGCCGTGGCATAGAATACAAGAGCAGGGGGGGTTATGCTTAACTGTATAAAACACTAGTTAGGCCTCAGCTAGAGTACTGCGTGCAGTTCTGATCACCACATTACAGGAAAGATGTGATTGCACAAGAGAGGGTACAGAGGAGATTTACAAGGATGTTGCCGGGAGTAGAGAATCTTAGCTATGAGGAAAGACTGGATAGGCTGGGTCTGTTTTCCTTGGAACAGAGGAGGCTGAGGGGAGACCTTATTGAGGTGTATAAAATTATGAGGGGCATAGATAAAGTGGATAGAAAGGGCCCATTTCCCTTAGCAGAGGGGTCAAAAACCAGGGGGCACAGATTTAAAGTAATTGGTGGAAGGTTTAGAGAGGATTCGAGGGGAAATTTCTTCACCCAGAGGGTTGTGGGGGTCTGGAACTCGCTGCCTGAAAGGGTGGTAGAGGCAGGAACCATAACCACATTTAAAAAGTACTTGGATGTGCACTTGGGATGCTGTAACCTGCAGGGCTACGGACCAAGAGCTGGGAAGTGGGATTAGGCTCGATAGCTCTTTGTTGGCCAGCGCGGACACGATGGGCCGAAATGGCCTCCTTCCGTGCAGTAACTTTCTATGATTCTCTCTGCTCATTCCCCCCTCTCTCTCTCTGCTCATTCTTCTCTCTCTCTCTGCTCATTCCCCTCTCTCTCTCTGCTCATTCCCCTCTCTCTCTCTGCTCATTCCCCTCTCTCTCTCTGCTCATTCCTCCCTCTCTCTCTCTGCTCATTCCCCCCTCTCTCTCTCTCTGCTCATTCCCCTCTCTCTCTCTCTCTCTGCTCATTCCTCTCTCTCTCTCTGCTCATTCCCCCTCTCTCTCTCTCTCTGCTCATTCCCCCTCTCTCTCTCTGCTCATTCCCCCTCTCTTCTCATGCTCATTCCTCTCTCTCTCTCTGCTCATTCCCCCCTCTCTCTCTGCTCATTCCTCTCTCTCTCTCTCTGCTCATTCCGCCCTCTCTCTCTCTCTCTGCTCATTCCCCTCTCTCCCTCTCAGCTCATTCCCCTCTCTCTCTCTGCTCATTCCCCCCCTCTCTCTGCTCATTCCTCTCTCTCTCTCTCTGCTCATTCCGCCCTCTCTCTCTCTCTGCTCATTCCCCTCTCTCCCTCTGCTCATTCCCCTCTCTCTCTCTGCTCATTCCCCTCTCTCTCTCTGCTCATTCCCCTCTCTCTCTCTGC
>CM059435.1:58351439-58530013 GCA_030390025.1 Squalus acanthias
GTGCGTCTCTCTCCCGTTAGTGTCCAGTGTGTCTCTCTCCCCGTTAGTGTCCAGTGTGTCTCTCCCCCCGTTAGTGTCCAGTGTGTCTCTCCCCCCGTTAGTGTACAGTGTGTCTCTCTCCCCGTTAGTGTACAGTATGTCTCTCCCCCCGTTAGTGTCCAGTGTGTCTCTCCCCCCGTTAGTGTCCAGTGTGTCTCTCCCCCTGTTAGTGTCCAGTGTGTCTCTCCCCCGTTAGTGTCGAGTGTGTCTCTCCCCGTTAGTGTCCAGTGTGTCTCTCCCCCTGTTAGTGTCAGTGTGTCTCTCCCCCCCGTTAGTGTCAGTGTGTCTCTCCCCCCGTTAGTGTCCAGTGTGTCTCTCCCCCCGTTAGTGTCCAGTGTGTCCCTACTCCCCCGTTAGTGTCCAGGTGTCTCTCCTCCCCCCGTTAGTGTCCAGTGTGTCTCTCCCCCCATTAGTGTCCAGTGTGTCTCTCCCCCCGTTAGTGTCCAGTGTGTCTCTCCCCCCGTCAGTGTCCAGTGTGTCTCTCCCCCGTTAGTGTCCAGTGTGTCCCTACTCCCCCGTTAGTGTCCAGTGTGTCTCTACTACCCCCGTTAGTGTCCAGTGTGTCTCCCCCCGTTAGTGTACAGTGTGTCCCTCCCCCCGTTAGTGTACAGTGTGTCTCTCTACTCCCCCCGTTAGTGTACAGTGTGTCTCTCCCCCCCCGTTAGTGTACAGTGTGTCTCTCCTCCCCCCCGGTTAGTGTACAGTGTGTCTCTCCCCCCGTTAGTGTCCAGTGTGTCTCTCCCCCCGTAGTGTACAGTGTGTCTCTCCCCCCGTTAGTGTACAGTGTGTCCTTACTGCCCCTGTTAGGTTGGACACTGTGGCTATACAATTCTGGGAGCTGGATTCAATTCAAACTCCAGACCAGAATTTTCTCCTCCGTGGGTCCTCTGCGTAATAAACTCCGGCAATCTGAATCCAGGCCCCAGTGGGCACCGATACACAGTTCAAAGCTTCCCGCAAACCAACATTAATCATCAATCTCACTCGCAGATCCCACAGGACCGTGCGGGAAATGGAAAAATGTCACACAGCTGTAGCAGAAATCATTCTTGTAGCGTTGCTGTCGTAACACATTCTTGGGACAGTGTATCACAGAATCCCCACAGTGCATATAGAGGCCATTTCGGCCCATCGAGCCTGCACCGACACATATCCCACCCTATCCCCATAACATAAGAACATAAGAAATAGGAGCAGGAGTAGGCCAATCGGCCCTTCGAGCCTGCTCCGCCATTCAATAAGATCATGGCTGATCTGATCCTCACCTCAAATCTAAAGAACACAAGAAGTAGGAGCAGGACCCGGCCACTCAGCCCCTGGGCCCGCTACGCCACCCACAGGGCCTCGACCGATCCGAACTCAGCCTCATGTCCAATTTCCTGCCCGCTCCCCGTAACCCCTAATTCCCTTTACTTCTAGGAAACTGTCTATTTCTGTTTTAAATTTATTTAATGATGTAGCTTCCACAGCTTCCTGGGGCAGCAAATTCCACAAACCTACTACCCTCTGAGTGAAGAAGTTCTCCTCATCTCAGTTTGAAAGAGCAGCCCCTTATTCTAAGATTATGCCCCCTAGTTCTAGTTTCACCCATCCTTGGAACATCCTTACCGCATCCACCCGATCAAGCCCCTTCACAATCTTATATGTTTCAATAAGATCGCCTCTCACTCTTCTGAACTCCAATGAGTAGAGTCCCAATCTACTCAACCTCTCCTCATATGTCCACCCCCTCATCCCGGGGATTAACCGAGTGAACCTTCTTTGTACTGCCTCGAGAGCAAGTATGTCTTTTCTTAAGTATGGACACCAAAACTGTATGCAGTATTCCAGATGCGGTCTCACCAATACCTTATATAACTGCAGCAATACCTCCCTGTTTTTATAATCTATCCCCCTAGCAATAAAAGCCAACATTCCGTTGGCCTTCTTGATCACCTGCTGCACCTGCATACTAACTTTTTGATTTTCTTGCACTAGGACCCCCAGATCCCTTTGTACTGCAGTACTTTCCAGTTTCTCGCCATTAAGATAATAACTTGCTCTCTGATTTTTCCTGCCAAAGTGCATAACCCCAACATTTTCCAATATTGTATTGCATCTGCCAAATCTCCGCCCACTCACCCAGCCTGTCTATATCCCCTTGTAGGTTTTTTATGTCCTCCTCACTTTCTACTTTCCCTCCCATCTTTGTATCATCTGCAAACTTTGATATGTTACACTCGGTCCCCTCCTCCAAATCGTTAATATAGATTGTAAAGAGTTGGGACCCAGCACCGACCCCTGCGGAACACCACTGGCTACTGGTTGCCAGTCCGAGAATGAACCATTTATCCCAACTCTCTGCTTCCTGTTAGATAACCAATCCTCCACCCATGCCAGAATATTCCCCCCAATCCAGTGATAACCCCACGTATTTAATCCCCCTAACACTAAGGGTCAATTTATCATAGCAAATCAACCTAACCCGCACATCTTTGGACTGTGGAGGAAACCGGAGCACCCGGAAAAAACCCACGCAGACACGGGGAGAATGTGCAGAGGGAGCTTTACTCTGTATCTAACCCGTGCTGTACCTGCCCTGGGAGTGTTTGATGGGACAGGGTAGAGGGAGCTTTACTCTGTATCTAACCTGTGCTGTACCTGCCCTGGGAGTGTTTGATGGGACAGTGTAGAGGGAGCTTTACTCTGTATCTAACCTGTGCTGTACCCACCCTGGGAGTGTTTGATGGGACTGTGTAGAGGGAGCTTTACTCTGTATCTAACCCGTGCTGTCCCTGCCCTGGGAGTGTTTGATGGGACAGTGTAGAGGGAGCTTTACTCTGTATCTAACCCGTGCTGTCCTGCCCTGGGAGTGTTTGATGGGACAGTGTAGAGGGGAGCTTTACTCTGTATCTAACCCATGCTGTACCTGCCCTGGGAGTGTTTGATGGGGACAGTGTAGAGGGAGCTTTACTCTGTACTAACCTGTGCTGTACCTGCCCTGGGAGTGTTTGATGGGACAGTGTAGAGGAGCTTTATTCTGTATCTAACCCGTGCTGTACCTGCCCTGGGAGTGTTTGATGGGACAGTGTAGAGGGAGCTTTACTCTGTATCTAACCCGTGCTGTCCCTGCCCTGGGAGTGTTTGATGGGACAGTGTAGAGGGAGCTTTACACAGTATCTAACCCGTGCTGTCCCTGCCCTGGGAGTGTTTGATGGGACAGTGTAGAGGGAGCTTTACTCTGTTTCTAACCCGTGCTGTACCTGCCCTGGGAGTGTTTGATGGGACAGTGTAGAGGGAGCTTTACTCTGTATCTAACCCCGTGCTGTGCCTGCCCTGGGAGTGTTTGATGGGACAGTGTCGAGGGAGCTTTACTCTGTATCTACCCGTGCTGTACCTGCCCTGGGAGCGTTTGATGGAGCAGTGTAGAGGGAGCTTTACTCTGTATCTAACCCATGCTGTACCTGCCCTGGGAGTGTTTGATGGGACAGTGTAGAGGGAGCTTTACTCTGTATCTAACCCGTGCTGTACCTGCCCTGGGAGCGTTTGATGGGGCAGTGTAGAGGGAGCTTTACTCTATATCGAACCTGTGCTAAAACCCGCCCAGAGTGTTTGATGTTGACACTGTCACATTCTCCAGCACGGACATTCATCAATTGAGTAGCTCAAATTTAAAAACAAAAGTAGAGAGTTTGTTTGTAACAATAATTTAAAGTAAAAAGATCCTCTGGGAGTTAGACTGGCTCCAGTCACATCTTACTGGAAGGAATTAAAAGAACAGGAAACTCAGCTTCGTTTCAGTCAGTTGAACAACAGATGGTGCTCACCACAAACTGGGCCCAGCTCCGACAGATACAGCATCAGTGCTAGTGGCAGGGGCCACCTTCAGCATTGCAGTAGTCGGGTGGGGGTGCCTTCCCTTCATGGTACCAGTACGCCTTCGCCACCTCTGTCATTCTGGCCAACAGCACCATCTGAAGGGCTGGAGGAGTTTATACCAGTCGAGTCTCAGTCAGAGCATGCCCAGGACGCTGGATCCTCCTTGCTCTTACTGGCTTGCTTTCAATCTAATGTTCCTTCCTTTCCTGAAACCCCTTATTCCTTGCTGGTTCCATAACTGCCAAGGGCCTTCCGATACCTCACCCCTGTGGACATTCTTCATGGGTAAGCCCAGACGGTGAGTGTGGTTTTCACCTGATGGCCACACACGGCTACTTCCCAGCAGGAATCACTGGGTAGTGATCAGGAGGAGGAATCCTGGCGGATTTTCACACCCAGGTTTGGTCAGTTATGCTGGTACGGTCAGTTACACCCTGGTACGGTCAGTTACACCCCTGGTACGGTCAGTTACACCCTGGTATGGTCAGTTACACCCTGGTACGGTCAGTTTATGCCTGGTACGGTCAGTTACGCCCTGGTACGGTCAGTTATACCCAGGTTGGTCAGTTTATGCCTGGTACGGTCAGTTACGCCATGGTACGGTCAGTTATACCCACGTCTGGTCAGTTTATGCTGGTACAGTCATTTACGCCCTGGTATGGTCAGTTCTACCCACGTCTGGTCAGTTTATGCCTGGTACGGTCAATTATACCCAGGTCTGGTCAGTTTATGCCTGGTACGGTCAATTATACCCAGGTCTGGTCAGTTTATGACTGGTACGGTCAGTTATGCCCTGGTATGGTCAGTTATACCCAGGTCTGGTCAGTTTATGCCTGGTACGGTCAGTTATGCCCTGGTATGGTCAGTTATACCCAGGTCTGGTCAGTTTATGCCTGGTACGGTCAGTTATGCCCTGGTACGGTCAATTATACCCAGGTCTGGTCAGTTACGCCCTGGTACGGTCAGTTATACCCATGTCTGGTCAGTTTATGCCTGGTACGGTCAGTTATACCCAGGTCTGGTCAGTTACGCCCTGGTACGGTCAATTATACCCAGGTCGGGTCAGTTTATGCCTGGTATGGTCAATTATACCCAGGTCTGGTCAGTTACGCACTGGTACGGTCAGTTATACCCAGGTCTGGTCAGTTACGCCCTGGTAGGGTCAATTATACCCAGGTCGGGTCAGTTTATGCCTGGTACGGTCAATTATACCCAGGTCTGGTGAGTTACGCCCTGGTACGGTCAATTATACCCAGGTCTGGTCAGTTTATGCCTGGTAGGGTCCATTATACCCAGGTCTGGTCAGTTTATGCCTGGTATGGTCAATTATACCCAGGTCTGGTCAGTTTATGCCTGGTACGGTCAATTATACCCAGGTCTGGTCAGTTTATGCCTGGTACGGTCAATTATACCCAGGTCTGGTCAGTTTATGCCCGGTACGGTCAGTTATGCCCTGGTATGGTCAGTTATACCCAGGTCTGGTCAGTTTATGCCTGGTACGGTCAGTTATGCCCTGGTATGGTCAGTTATACCCAGGTCTGGTCAGTTTATGCCTGGTATGGTCAGTTATACCCACGTCTGGTCAGTTTATGCCTGGTACGGTCAATTATACCCAGGTCTGGTCAGTTTATGCCTGGTACGGTCAATTATACCCAGGTCTGGTCAGTTAATGCCCGGTACGGTCAGTTATGCCCTGGTATGGTCAGTTATACCCAGGTCTGGTCAGTTTATGCCTGGTACGGTCAGTTATGCCCTGGTATGGTCAGTTATACCCACATCTGGTCAGTTTATGACTGGTACGGTCAGTTATGCCCTGGTATGGTCAGTTATACCCACGTCTGGTCAGTTTATGCCCTGGTACGGTCAGTTATGCCCTGGTATGGTCAGTTTATGCCTGGTAGGGTCAATTATACCCAGGTCTGGTCAGTTTATGCCTGGTAGGGTCAATTATACCCAGGTCTGGTCAGTTTATGCCTGGTAGGGTCAATTATACCCAGGTCTGGTCAGTTTATGCCTGGTAGGGTCAATTATACCCAGGTCTGGTCAGTTTATGCCTGGTACGGTCAATTATACCCAGGTCTGGTCAGTTTATGCCTGGTAGGCTCAATTATACCCAGGTCTGGTCAGTTTATGCCTGGTAGGGTCAATTATACCCAGGTCTGGTCAGTTTATGCCTGGTATGTTCAGCTATGCCCTGGTACGGTCAGTTACACCAGGTGAGCCAATGGCAGGAATTCAGTGTGTGTAGTTTGGGTGCTGGAGGTTGTCCCAGCAGAGGCTTACCGTGTCCATGTGATGCTCGAACACTGGCAACAGATAAAAGGCCCCGAGCTCTCAGGAGGTTAGTGCCTCGAAACACAGAGATACCCAACATCTGCAAAAGGAACAGCACGCGATTAAATTCACCCAGAAACACAAGACTCCGTAGAACAGCCCAGTCCATTACATCAAAACAGCAGCGGAACGGAGGTGAACTGGTATTTAAGAGAGAAATGCAACTGGCACAAAGTGGGACTGGGACTATAAACAGACATAGTCACACAGTGAAGGGGTCAGTGGTAAACAAGGCTCGATGGGAATTAGACCTAAACATTGCAGCTTCTTCAACCAGGCATTCGATGTCTTGTCATCGCCTCTGATCTCTTCCATTTCTAAAGCTGCCTCCCAGGGGCCCAGCTCCAGAACACTTCATTTCCCCTCAACTCTCCACAAAGCTGATTTCCGTCCAGGGTTTAAATCCCGCTCATCATCTTCTAACCCCTTTTGCACAACTGGACATGGTGCAAGAAATAGCCTGTCGTCTGATGGGCAGGGGAGGGTTGGGGGGGCGGGGGGCAGATGCAGTGAGTGGGCTGCTTATGATGATGCAATAAGGAAACATTCATTAAAAAATTGAGATCCCGATCAACAAAAAGTGAGACTCCACACACACAGAAAAACACTACCATACGAGCCCCGCTAACCTCCTTTCCCACACGCATCCTCCTCCTTCCTTTCCCCATGGTTCCACTCCCAAAGCCTGCTTCTTTCACTCTCTTCATCTTTCTCTATCTTCCTATCCCACCTCTTCTTTCTTGTTCTCTCTCTCCCCCTTCCCAGCCACATTTTTAGAAATATTCCATTATCTTCAAGGATAGAGTCCACGCTTCAAAACATGGCTCCTTCATGAATAAGAGCACGGACAAATCACTAAAGCAGCACAGGAAGTAGGGTCAGTTACACCAGGTGAGGCAATGGCAGGGATTCAGTGCGAGTAGTTTGGGTGCAGGAGGTTGTCCCAGCAGAGGCTGCTCCCTGACTGCTCAAAATCCACTGGCCTCCAGGTGGAAGGGGCTGGTCAGCTTTGCTCACAAGTTAGAGCCTCCTGGGTTAGATCAAAGGAGCTCACTGGTTGCACTTGATCCATATCTTGGGATCACTGTGACAGGCGGTCCGTCTCTCAAGGTGTCAGCAGTGGCTCAGTGGGCAGCACTCTCGCTTCGGAGTCAGAAGGTTCAAGTCCCACTCCAGAGACTTGAGTGCATAATCCAGGCTGACACTTCAGTGCAGTACTGAGGGAGTGCTGCACAGTTGGGGGTGCCATCTTTCGGATGAAACGTTAACCCGAGGCCCCGTTTGCCCCCTCAAAAGATCCTATAGGAATATTCAAAGAAAAGCAGGGGAGTTCTCATTGGTCTCCTGGCCAATATTGATCTCTCAACCAACATCACTAAAACAGATCTGGTCCATTTATCCATTTGTTGTTTGTGGGATCTTGCCTGGTTTCCTACATTACACAGTGACCACTCTTCAAAAAAGTACTTCATTGACTGTGAAGCGCTTTGGGACGTCCTGAGGTTGTGAAAGGCACTATATAAATGCAAGTTCTTTCTTTCTGTCTCTATATCGAGATATGATTATGGTCCTTGCTCTTCTAAGCTCCTTCCATTTCTCCCAAGCACCAAATCTGCCATTTTAGATACTCTTCCCCTTCTTCACAGATTATCTGGTCATTATCACATTGCTGTTTGTGGGAGCTTGCTGTGCGCAAATTGGCTGCCACATTTCCCACATTACAACAGTGACTCCACTTCAAAAATACTTAATTGGCTGTAAAGTGCTTTGAGATGTTCGGTGGTCATGAAAGGCGCTATATAAAAGCAAGTCTTTCTTTTTTCTTGAAATGGGATCTATCACACCCTCTTCTGCTCTAACCCTGTCTTTCCTCAAAATTGTGGAACTCTCTACCTCGGGAGTTGAAAGTAAAATTTCAAAATTTGCGGATGACACCAAATTGAGGGGGTATAGTTAATACTGAGGAAGACTGCGACAAAATACAAAAAAACATTAATAAACTTGCAGAATGGGCGTGTAAATGGCAAATTAATTTCAATTTGGATAAGCGTGAGGTGGTGCATTTTGGTAGGACGAATAAGGAGGCCAAATACTTCTTAGAAAATAAGGGGGAAAAATTCAGCTGCTTGCGCCTCCCGTTAGCGCCTTAAGAGGGCGCTAATGGGGCGTAAAGCAGCTAACGCCCGGGCGCAGCGCCGCCCACGCCTCCCGAAAAATTTAGTGGGAGGTTAGCGGCGGCGGCAGCCGGTAGCGCCCTGTGGCGCTGCGCCGCCGGCGATGACGTCATCGCCGTGCGCAGCACCCCGCTCGCGCCCCGGCCGTGATCTTCAGTCGCGCCCCCTGATTTACCGCCAGACGCTATGTCCGACGGGTTCAGGGAGGCGTACGTGCGGCCGGGGCGGCGATATTTAAAGGGGAGGTGGCAGGCGGCCATTTTTGTTGCTGGCCGCCTGCCAGCACCTGCCCCCGTTGCTGTCCCCGGCCCCCGTGAAGCCCCCCCACCGTGAAGTGCCAGCTGCGCTCCAAGAGCCCGGCACTTCTCTTGAGTGCCGGGCTCTTTTGCCGGCACTCCCGATCCCTGGGGGCCCAGCTGGGCCCCGGTTCGCGCTGCGCAGGGTCCCTCCCCTTTAAGAAGGGGAGGAAGGCCTGCAATACCGCGGCGCGACGTGCCGCAGCGCGTGGCGCTGCGGCACGTAGCGCCAGGATATTCACTCGCAGCGCCCCAAGAGGGATGCGGGGTGCTTCCAGTGGCGCCCCGCTTCCCTCTTGGGGCGCAACCACTGAAGTTCCGGCGCGGGGCCGCTAATTTTTTCGGGGCGCTAAAAGTCGCGCCCCGGCGAGGTTAGCGCCCCAAATGGGGCGCGACTCAATTTTTACCCCTAAGAGTCTAAATGGGGTAGAGTAGAAAAGGGATCCAGGGTACACATTCAAAAATCATTAAAAGTAGCAACACAGATTAACAAGGCACTGGGGTTCATTTCTAGAGGGACAGAATTGAAAAGCAGAGAAGTTATATTAAACTTGTATAGAACCTTGGTTGGACCACACTTGGAGTACTGTGCACAGTTCTGGTCTCCATATTATGAAAAGGATATAGAGGCACTGAAGAAGGTGCAAAAAAGATTCACAAGGATGATACCAGAACGGTGAGGTTATAACTATCGGGAAAGGCTGAGGCTCTTTTCTCCAGAAAAGAGAAGACTGAGGGGTGAGCTGATAGAGGTCTTTAAAATCAGGAAGGGGTTTGATAGGGTAGACCTAGAGAAGATGTTTCCACTTGTGGGGAGTCCAACACTAGGGGCCAAAATATAAGACAGTCACGAATAAATCCAATAGGGAATTCAGGAGAAATTTCTTTACCCAGAGAGTGGTTAGAATGTGGAACTCGCTACCACAGGGAGTGGTTGAGGCGAATAGCATATATACTTTAATAGATACCCATAAGCACATGAGGGGGAAAGGAATAGGATATGCTGATGGTGTCAGATGAAGAGGGGTAGGAGAAAGTTTGTGTGGAGCATAAACAGAGACCAGTTGGGCTGAATGGCCTGTTTCTGTTCTGAAAATTCGATGTAATTCTATGTTTACAATCTTCAGGGTTTTAAAACCCATTCTTGGTGTCACCTGATCACTTTCTAATTTACCTCAATCACCTCCCCCATGCCTCATAAAGATGACAGATGCTCATTGAGCTCATAGAATAAAAAGTTTAAAAGTCCGACACCTTAAATGGTTCTGTGCCTTGTGACAATATGACCGTGCCAGAAAGTGAGGTTACGTACCACAAGATAAAAAGACAAACCTCTCCACCTGTCATATGACAAATGATCGCAAAGCTTCATTAAACACTGCATCAGCTGGAATGTGAGTGAAGCCTTTGTTATTCCAGTTCTGCAAGTTCCTGCCCTCCCAAATAGGACAGATCTCAGGACTGTTCCACAGCAGCACATTACAGGAAATGCTGTACAATATACACTGCCGGCTCTCTCTCTCTCTCCCAACACTCTCTCCACTCGTTCTTCACACTCTCTTTCCTTCAGCCTGTCCTCCAAAATCCACCCATTCGCGAGACTTTCTCTGTACTCTGCAGTCTATCACCGTCAACCGTGAGGGATTATGGAGTGTCCTCCTCAAATTCGGCTGCCCTCAAAAGTTTGTCACCATCCTCCGCCTGCTTCACGACGACATGCAAGCCGTGATCCTGACCAACGGTTCCACCACAGACCCAATTCATGTACGGACCGGCGTCAAGCAAGGCTGTGTCATCGCACCAACGCTCTTCTCGATCTTCCTTTCGGCCATCTCACCCTCAGTAAGCTCCCCACTGGAGTGGAGCTAATTTACAGAACAAACGGGAAACTGTTCAACCTCAGTCACCTCCAGTCCAGATCCAAGGTCGTCCCTTCCTCTGTCGTCGAATTACAGTATGCAGACGACGCTTGCGTCTGCGCACACTCGGAGGTCGAACTCCAAACCATCGTTAACACCTTCACCGAAGCGTACGAGAGCATGGGCCTTACACTAAACATCCATAAGACAAAGGTCCTCTACCAACCTTCCCCCACCACACAGTACTGCTCCCTGATTATCAAAATCCATGACAAGGCCTTGGACAACATGGACCACTTTCCATACCTCGGAAGCCTACTGTCAACAAGGGCAGACGTCGACGACGAAGTGCAACACCGCCTTCAGTGTGCCAGTGCAGCCTTCGGTCGTCTGAGGAAGAGAGTGTTTGATTACCAGGACCTCAAACCCGGCACGAAGCTCATGGTCTACAGAGCAGTAGAAATACCCGCCCTCCTGTATGCCTCAGAGACATGGACCATGTACAGCAGGCACCTCAAAGCACTGGAGAGGTACCACCAATGCTGCCTCTGCAAGATCCTGCAAATCCATTGGCAGGATAGGCGCACCAACGTCAGTGTTCTCGCTCAGGCCAACATCCCCAGCATCGAAGCTTTGACCACGCTCGATCAGCTCCGATGGACGGGTCACATCGTCCACATGCCCGATACGAGACTCCCAAAACAAGCGCTCTACTCGGAGCTCCGGCACGGCAAGAAAGCCCCAGGTGGGCAGAGGAAATGCTTCAAGGACACCCTCAAAGCCTCCCTGAAAAAGTGCAACATCCCCACCGACACCTGGGAATCCCTGGCCCAAGACCACACAAAGTGGAGGAGAAGCATCCGGGAAGGCGCCGAATACCTCGAGTCTCTTCGCCGGGAGCAAGCGGAAGCCAAACGCAAACAGCAGAAGGAGCGCACGTCAACCCAAGCACCCCACCCACCGTCTGCCCCACCTGTGACAGAGATTGTAGGTCCCGCATTGGACTCATCAGTCACCTGAGAACTCATTTTTAATGTGGAAGCAAGTCATCCTCGGTTCTGAGGGACTGCCTAAGAAGAGAGAAGATTCTTCCAGTCTTTCCACTCAATCTCTGCAGATTATTTGAGCTCATTCTCTCTCTGCTCATTCCCTCTCTCTCTCTCTCTGCTCATCCCCCTCTCTCTCTCTCTCTCTGCTCATCCCCCCCTCTCTCTCTCTCTGCTCATTCCCCTCTCTCTTTCTCTCTGCTCATTCCCCTCTCTCTCTCTCTCTGCTCATTCCCCTCTCTCTCTCTCTCTGCTCATTCCTCTCTCTCTCTCTGCTCATTCCCCTCTCTCTCTCTCTCTCTGCTCATTCCCCTCTCTCTCTCTCTCTGCTCATTCCCCTCTCTCTCTGCTCATTCCCCTCTCTCTCTCTCTCTGCTCATTCCCCCCTCTCTCTCTCTCTGCTCATTCCCCTCTCTCTCTCTCTCTCTGCTCAATCCCCTCTCTCTCTCTCTGCTCATTCCCCTCTCTCTCTCTCTGCTCATTCCCCCCTCTCTCTCTCTCTGCTCATTCCCCTCTCTCTCTCTCTGCTCATTCCCCCCTCTCTCTGCTCATTCCCCCCTCTCTCTCTCTCTCTCTGCTCATTTCCCCCCTCTCTCTCTCTGCTCATTCCCATCTCTCTCTCTCTGCTCATTCCCCTCTCTCTCTCTCTGCTCATTCCCCCCCTCTCTCTGCTCATTCCCCCCTCTCTCTCTCTCTCTCTGCTCATTTCCCCCCTCTCTCTCTCTGCTCATTCCCCTCTCTCTCTCTCTGCTCATTCCCCTCTCTCTCTCTGCTCATTCCCCTCTCTCTCTCTCTCTGCTCATTCCCCCCTCTCTCTCTCTCTGCTCATTCCCCCCTCTCTCTCTCTGCTCATTCCCCCCTCTCTCTCTCTGCTCATTCCCCTCTCTCTCTCTCTGCTCATTCCCCCCCTCTCTCTCTCTGCTCATTCCCCCCCTCTCTCTCTCTGCTCATTCCCCCCTCTCTCTCCTCATTCCCCTCTCTCTCTCTCCGCTCATTCCCCCCCTCTCTCTCTCTCTCTCTCTGCTCATCCCCTCTCTCTCTCTCTCTCTCTCTGCTCATTCCCCTCTCTCTCTCTCTGCTCATTCCCCTCTCTCTCTCTGCTCATTCCCCTCTCTCTCTCTGCTCATTCCCCTCTCTCTCTCTGCTCATTCCTCTCTCTCTCTCTGATCATTCCCCCCTCTCTCTCCTCATTCCCCTCTCTCTCTCTCTGCTCATTCCCCCCTCTCTCTCTCTCTCTCGCTGATCATTCCCCCCTCTCTCTGCTCATTCCTCTCTCTCTCTCTCTGCTCATTCCCCTCTCTCTCTCTGCTCATTCCCCCCTCTCTCTCTCTCTGCTCATTCCCCCCTCTCTCTCTCTCTGCTCATTCCCCTCTCTCTCTCTCTGCTCATTCCCCTCTCTCTCTCTCTCTGCTCATTCCCTCTCTCTCTCTCTCTCTCTGCTCATTCCCCCTCTCTCTCTCTCTCTCTGCTCATTCCCCTCTCTCTCTCTCTCTGCTCATTCCCCCCTCTCTCTCTCTCTCTCTGCTCATTCCCCCCTCTCTCTCTCTGCTCATTCCCCTCTCTCTCTGCTCATTCCCCCCTCTCTCTCTCTCTCTCTGCTCATTCCCCCCTCTCTCTCTCTCTCTGCTCATTCCTCTCTCTCTCTCTCTGCTCATTCCCCCCTCTCTCTCTCTCTCTCTGCTCATTCCCCTCTCTCTCTCTCTCTCTGCTCATTCCTCTCTCTCTCTCTCTGCTCATTCCCCCCCTCTCTCTCTCTCTGCTCATTCCCCCATCTCTCTCTCTCTGCTCATTCCCTCTCTCTCTCTCTCTGCTCATTCCCCTCTCTCTCTCTCTCTGCTCATTCCCCTCTCTCTCTCTGCTCATTCCCTCTCTCTCTCTCTGCTCATTCCCCTCTCTCTCTCTCTCTCTGCTCATTCCCCTCTCTCTCTCTCTCTGCTCATTCCCCTCTCTCTCTCTGCTCATTCCCCTCTCTCTCTCTCTGCTCATTTCCCCCCTCTCTCTCTCTCTCTCTCTGCTCATTCCCCTCTCTCTCTCTGCTCATTCCCCCTCTCTCTCTCTCTGCTCATTCCCCTCTCTCTCTCTCTCTCTGCTCATTCCCCCCTCTCTCTCTCTCTCTGCTCATTCCCCCCTCTCTCTCTCTGCTCATTCCTCTCTCTCTCTCTCTCTCTGCTCATTCCCCCCTCTCTCTCTCTCTGCTCATTCCCCTCTCTCTCTCTGCTCATTCCCTCTCTCTCTCTCTCTGCTCATTCCCCCCTCTCTCTCTCTCTGCTCATTCCTCTCTCTCTCTCTCTCTGCTCATTCCTCTCTCTCTCTCTCTCTCTGCTCATTCCCCCCTCTCTCTCTGCTCATTCCCTCTCTCTCTCTCTCTCTGCTCATTCCCCTCTCTCTCTCTCTGCTCATTCCCTCTCTCTCTCTCTGCTCATTCCTCTCTCTCTCTCTCTCTCTGCTCATTCCCCCCTCTCTCTCTCTCTGCTCATTCCCCTCTCTCTCTCTGCTCATTCCCTCTCTCTCTCTCTCTCTGCTCATTCCCCTCTCTCTCTCTCTCTGCTCATTCCTCTCTCTCTCTCTCTGCTCATTCCCTCTCTCTCTCTCTCTCTCTGCTCATTCCCCTCTCTCTCTCTCTCTCTCTGCTCATTCCCCCCTCTCTCTCTCTCTCTCTGCTCATTCCCCCCTCTCTCTCTCTCTGCTCATTCCCCCCTCTCTCTCTCTCTGCTCATTCCCTCTCTCTCTCTCTGCTCATTCCCCTCTCTCTCTCTGCTCATTCCCCTCTCTCTCTCTCTCTGTTCATTCCCCCCTCTCTCTCTCTCTCTGCTCATTCCCCCCTCTCTCTTTCTCTCTGTTCATTCCCCTCTCTCTCTCTCTGCTCATTCCCCCCTCTCTCTCTCTCTGCTCATTCCCCTCTCTCTCTCTGCTCATTCCCTCTCTCTCTCTGCTCATTCCCCTCATTCCCCCCTCTCTCTCTCTCTCTCTGCTCATTCCCCTCTCTCTCTCTGCTCATTCCCTCTCTCTCTCTCTCTCTGCTCATTTCCCCCCTCTCTCTCTCTGCTCATTCCCCTCTCTCTCTCTCTGCTCATTACCCCCTGTCTCTCTCTCTGCTCATTTCTCTCTCTCTCTCTGCTCATTCCCCCCTGTCTCTCTCTCTGCTCATTTCTCTCTCTCTCTCTCTCTCTGCTCATTCCCCCCCTCTCTCTCTCTCTGCTCATTCCCCCCTGTCTCTCTCTCTGCTCATTTCTCTCTCTCTCTCTCTCTCTGCTCATTCCCCCCTCTCTCTCTCTGCTCATTACCCCCTGTCTCTCTCTCTGCTCATTTCTCTCTCTCTCTCTGCTCATTCCCCCCTCTCTCTCTCTCTCTGCTCATTCCCCCCCTCTCTCTCTCTCTGCTCATTACCCCCTGTCTCTCTCTCTGCTCATTTCTCTCTCTCTCTCTGCTCATTCCCCCCTCTCTCTCTCTCTCTGCTCATTCCCCCTCTCTCTCTGCTCATTCCCCTCTCTCTCTCTCTCTGCTCATTCCCCCCTCTCTCTTTCTCTCTGCTCATTCCCCCCTCTCTCTCTCTCTGCTCATTCCCCCCTCTCTCTCTCTCTGCTCATTCCCCCCTCTCTCTCTCTCTGCTCATTCCCCCCTCTCTCTCTCTCTGCTCATTCCCCCCTCTCTCTCTCTCTCTCTGCTCATTCCCCCCTCTCTCTCTGCTCATTCCCCTCTCTCTCTCTCTGCTCATTCCCCCCTCTCTCTCTCTGCTCATTCCTCTCTCTCTCTCTCTCTGCTCATTCCTCTCTCTGTCTCTGCTCATTCCTCTCTCTCTCTCTCTCTATGCTCATTCCCCTCTCTCTCTCTCTCTGTTCATTCCCTCTCTCTCTCTCTCTCTGCTGATTCCCCCCTCTCTCTCTCTCTCTAGTAATCTCCGGATTACTATCAGTGCCACGTGCTAGTGAGTACAGAAATATGAAGATAGAGCAGATGAATGCGTGGCTGGAGAGATGGTTTAGGAGGGAGGGCTTTAGATTCCTGAGGAATTGGAACCGTTTCTGGGGGAGGTGGGACCTCTACAAGCCAGACGGGTTGCACCTCAACGGGAACGGGACCAATATCCTCCCGGGAGGGTTTGCTAGTGTTGTTGGGAGGGTTTAAACTAGCCTGGCAGGGAGATGGGAACCTAAGTATCGAGTCAATAGGGAGGGAAGAAAAATTGGAATTGGAAAACAAAAACGTAGAAAGTAAATTGGAAGTTGAGGAATCAAGGGCTAGATAGTAATCAACAAGGAGGTTTGCCTGTACTAAATGGTATGTACTTCAATGCAAGGAGTATAGCGAACAAGGCAGATGAGCTGAGGGCACAGGTAGACACTTGGGACTATGATATTATAGCTATTACAGAGACGTGGCTGAAAGAGGGGCAGGTATGGCAGCTCAACATTCCTGGTTACAGGATTTTCAGACGGGATAGAGAGGGAGGTAAAAAGGGTGGGGGGGAGGGGTCGCGGTATTGATTAAAGAAACTATTACAGCTGTGAGGAGGGATGATATGTTGGAGGGACCAGAAAGGGGCAATCACACTGCTGGGAGTGTACTACAGACACCCAAACAGTGAGAGGGAGATAGAAGAACAAATATATAGACAAATTTCTGAGAAGTGCAAAAACTATAGGGCAGTAATAGTCGGGGATTTCAACTACCCCAATATTAACTGGGATAAAATTAGTGTGAAGGGTATAGAGGGTGCGGAATTCCTAAAATGCATCCTGGAGAACTTTTTAGCCAGTATGTAGCAAGCCCAACAAGGGAGGAGGTGGTTCTGGACTTAGTTTTAGGGAATGAAGCTGGGCAGGTAGAAGGCGTATCAGTGGGGGAGCATTTTGGTGCGAGTGACCATAATTCTGTTAGATTTAAGGTAGTTATGGAAAAGGACAATGATAGACCAGGAATAAAAATTCTAAATTGGGGAAAAGCAAATTTTGCTACGCTCAGAGGGGATTTAGCCATAGTGGACTGGAAACAGCTACTTGAAGGTAAATCAGTGTCAGAGCAGTAGGAGGCATTCGAGGAGGAGATCCGGATGGTTCAGACCAAACATGTGCCCTTAAAGAAAAAAGGTGGGACTAACAAATCTAGAGCCTCCTGGATGTCTAGGGACATACAGGGTAGGATAAAGAAAAAAAGGGAGGCGTATGACAGATACCAAGGGCTAAATACTCCAGAATCTTTTGAGGAGTACAGAAAGTGCAGGGGTGCAATTAAAAAGGATATTAGGAAGGCAAAGAGAGAGCATGAAAAATTCTTGGCAAGTAAAATCAAGGAAAACCCAAAGATGTTTTATAAATATATTAAGAGTAAGAGGATAACTAAAGAAAGGGTAGGGCCTATTAGAGATCATGAGAGTAATCTGTGTGTGGAGGCAGGAGATGTCGGTAGGGTTCTTAATGAATACTTTGCGTCTGTTTTCACAAAGGAGAGGGGTGAAGCAGACATTGCTATCGGGGGGAGGAGTGTGAAATATTAGATGAAATAAACATAGAGAGAGAGGAAGTATTAAGGGGTTTAGCAGCTTTAAAAGTGGATAAATCCCCAGGCCCGGATGAAATGTATCCCAGGCTGTTAAGCGAAGCAAAAGAGAAAATAGCAGAGGCCCTGACCATCATTTTTCAATCCTCTCTGGCTTCAGGTGTGGTGCCAGAGGACTGCTAATGTGGTACCCTTGTTTAAAAAGGGAGAAAAGGATAGACCGAGTAATTACAGGCCAGTCAGCCTAACCTCGGTGGTGCGAAAATTATCGGAAAGAATCCTGAAGGACAGGATAAATCTTCATTTAGAAAGACACGGATTAATCAAGGATAGTCAGCACAGATTTGTTAAGGGAAGGTCGTGTCTGACAAACTTGATTGAATTTTTTGAGGTAACAAGGAGGGTAGATGAGGGTAGTGAGTTTGATGTAGTGTATATGGACTTTAGCAAGGCTTTTGATAAGGTTCCACATGGCAGACTGGTCACGAAGTTAAAAGCCCATGGGATCCAGGGCAAAGTGTCAAGTTGGATTCAAAACTGGCTCGGAGGCAGGAAGCAGAGGGTAATGGTGTTTTTGTGACTGGAAGGCTGTTTCCAATGGGGTTCCGCAGGGCTCAGTACTAGGTCCCTTGCTTTTTGTGGTATATATCAATGATCTAGACTTGAATATAGGGGGTATGATTAAGAAGTTTGCAGATGATACTAAAATCAGCTGTGTGGTTGATACTGAAGAAGGAAGCTGTAGACTGCAGGAAGATATCAATAAATTGGTCAGGTGGGCAGAATAGTGGCAAATGGAATTCAATCCGGAGAAGTGTGAGGTAATGCATTTGGGGAGGGCTAACAAGGAAAGGGAATACAAATTAAATGGTAGGACACTGAGTAGTGTAGAGGAACAGGGACCTTGGAGTGCATGTCCACAGATCCCTGAAGGTAGCAGGCCAGGTAGATAAGGTGGTTAAGAAGGCATATAAAATGCTTGCCTTTATTAGCCGTGGCATAGAATACAAGAGCAGGGGGGGTTATGCTTAACTGTATAAAACACTAGTTAGGCCTCAGCTAGAGTACTGCGTGCAGTTCTGATCACCACATTACAGGAAAGATGTGATTGCACTAGAGAGGGTACAGAGGAGATTTACAAGGATGTTGCCGGGAGTAGAGAATCTTAGCTATGAGGAAAGACTGGATAGGCTGGGTCTGTTTTCCTTGGAACAGAGGAGGCTGAGGGGAGACCTTATTGAGGTGTATAAAATTATGAGGGGCATAGATAAAGTGGATAGAAAGGGCCCATTTCCCTTAGCAGAGGGGTCAAAAACCAGGGGGCACAGATTTAAAGTAATTGGTGGAAGGTTTAGAGAGGATTCGAGGGGAAATTTCTTCACCCAGAGGGTTGTGGGGGTCTGGAACTCGCTGCCTGAAAGGGTGGTAGAGGCAGGAACCATAACCACATTTAAAAAGTACTTGGATGTGCACTTGGGATGCTGTAACCTGCAGGGCTACGGACCAAGAGCTGGGAAGTGGGATTAGGCTCGATAGCTCTTTGTTGGCCAGCGCGGACACGATGGGCCGAAATGGCCTCCTTCCGTGCAGTAACTTTCTATGATACTCTCTGCTCATTCCCCCCTCTCTCTCTCTGCTCATTCCTCTCTCTCTCTCTCTCTCTCTGCTCATTCCCCTCTCTCTCTCTCTGCTAATTCCCCCCTCTCTCTCTGCTCATTCCCCTCTCTCTCTCTCTGCTCATTCCCCTCTCTCTCTCTGCTCATTCCCCTCTCTCTCTCTCTGCTCATTCCCCTCTCTCTCTCTGCTCATTCCCCTCTCTCTCTCTGCTCATTCCCCTCTCTCTCTCTCTCTGCTCATTCCCCTCTCTCTCTCTGCTCATTCCCCCCTCTCTCTCTGCTCATTCCCCTCTCTCTCTCTCTCTGCTCATTCCCCTCTCTCTCTCTCACTGCTCATTCCTCTCTCTCTCTGCTCATTCCCCTCTCTCTCTCTGCTCATTCCCCTCTCTCTCTGCTCATTCCCCTCTCTCTCTCTCTCTGCTCATTCCCCTCTCTCTCTCTCTCTGCTCATTCCCCTCTCTCTCTCTCTGCTCATTCTTCTCTCTCTCTCTGCTCATTCCCCTCTCTCTCTCTCTGCTCATTCCCCTCTCTCTCTCTCTGCTCATTCCCCTCTCTCTCTCTCTGCTCATTCCTCCCTCTCTCTCTCTGCTCATTCCCCGCTCTCTCTCTCTCTCTGCTCATTCCTCTCTCTCTCTCTCTCTCTGCTCATTCCCCCCTCTCTCTCTCTCTCTGCTCATTCCCCCCTCTCTCTCTCTCTGCTCATTCCCCTCTCTCTCTCTCTCTCTGCTCATTCCTCTCTCTCTCTCTGCTCATTCCCCCCTCTCTCTCTCTGCTCATTCCCCTCTCTCTCTCTCTCTCTCTGCTCATTCCCCCTTCTATCTCTCTCTGCTCATTCCCCCTTCTCTCTCTCTCTCTGCTCATTCCCCCTTCTCTCTCTCTCTCTGCTCATTCCCCCTTCTCTCTCTCTCTGCTCATTCCCCCCTCTCTCTCTCTCTCTGCTCATTTCCCCTTCTCTCTCTCTCTCTCTCTGCTCATTCCCCCTTCTCTCTCTCTCTGCTCATTCCCCCTTCTCTCTCTCTGCTCATTCCCCCCTCTCTCTCTCTCTGCTCATTCCCCCCCCTCTCTCTCTCTCTGCTCATTCCCTCCTCTCTCTCTCTCTGCTCATTCCCCCATCTCTCTCTCTGCTCATTCCCCCATCTCTCTCTCTGCTCATTCCCCCCCCCCTCTCTCTCTCTCTCTGCTCATTCCCCCTTCTCTCTCTCTCTGCTCATTCCCTCTTCTCTCTCTCTCTGCTCATTCCCTCTCTCTCTCTGATGCGGAGATGCCAGTGTTGGACTGGGGTGGACAAATGTGAGAAGTCGCACAACACCAGGTTATAGTCCAACAGCTTTATTTGAAATCACAAGCTTTCGGAGCGCTGCTCCTTCGTCAGGTGAAGTGAAGGGATGCATATAGTCGCAGCATATATAGTCAGAGAACACTGCCAGATGATTACAGTTAATCTTTCCAACTGCCCTTTATCATACCTCGGCAGAGAGATAATCACGGCAATCAAAGGTGTGGCTGGTGTCCAAACAGGTCAGTCAGGAAAACATTACATCAGTTTGGACACCATCCACACCTTTGATTGCCGTGATTATCTTTCTGCCGAGGTGTGATAAAGGGCAGTTGGAAAGATTAACTGTAATCATCTGGCAGTGTCCTCTGACTATAAATGCTGTGACTATATGCATCCCTTCACTTCACCTGACGAAGGAGCAGCGCTCCGAAAGCTTGTGATTTCAAATAAAGCTGTTGGACTATAACCTGGTGTTGTGCGACTTCTCACATCTCTCTCTGCTCATTGCTCTCTCTCTCTCTCTCTCTGCTCATTCCCCCCTCTCTCTTTCTCTCTGCTCATTCCCCTCTCTCTCTCTGCTCATTCCCCTCTCTCTCTCTGCTCATTCCCCTCTCTCTCTCTCTGCTCATTCCCCCCTCTCTCTGCTCATTCCCCCCTCTCTCTCTCTCTGCTCATTCCCCTCTCTCTCTCTCTCTGCTCATTCCCCTCTCTCTCTCTCTCTGCTCATTCCCCTCTCTCTCTCTGCTCATTCCCCGCTCTCTCTGCTCATTCCCCGCTCTCTCTCTGCTCATTCCCCGCTCTCTCTCTGCTCATTCCCCGCTCTCTCTCTCTCTCTGCTCATTCCTCCCTCTCTCTCTCTCTGCTCATTCCCCTCTCTCTCTCTCTCTCTGCTCATTCCTCCCTCTCTCTCTCTCTGCTCATTCTCACCCCTCTCTCTCTCTCTGCTCATTCCCCCCTCCTCTCTCTCTGCTCATTCCCCCCTCTCTCTCTCTCTGCTCATTCCCCCTCTCTCTCTCTCTGCTCATTCCCCTCTCTCTCTCTCTGCTCATTCCCCCCTCTCTCTCTCTGCTCATTCCCCCCTCTCTCTCTCTGCTCATTCCCCCTCGTCTCTCTCTCTGCTCATTCCCCCCTCTCTCTCTCTGCTCATTCTCTCTCCTCTCTCTGCTCTTTCCCTCTCTCTCTCTTGCTCATTCCCCCTCTCTCTCTCTCTCTGCTCATTCCCCCTCTCTCCTCTCTGCTCATTCCCCCCTCTCTCTCTGCTCATTCTCCCCCTCTCTCTCTCTGCTCATTCCCCCCCCTCTCTCTCTCTCTCTCTCTGCTCATTCCCCTCTCTCTCCTCTGCTCATTCCCCCCTCTCTCTCTCTCTCTGCTCATTCCCCCTCTCTCTCTGCTCATTCCCCCCTCTCTGCTCATTTCCCCTTCTCTCTCTCTCTCTGCTCATTCCCCCCTCTCTCTCTCTCTCTGCTCATTCCCCCTTCTCTCTCTCTGTCTCTCTGCTCATTTCCCTTTTCTCTCTCTCTCTGCTCATTCCCGCTTCTCTCTCTCTCTCTGCTCATTCCCCCCCCTCTCTCTCTCTCTCTCTGCTCATTTCCCCCTCTCTCTCTCTCTCTCTGCTCATTTCCCCCTCTCTCTCTCTCTGCTCATTCCCCCCTCTCTCTCTCTCTCTCTGCTCATTTCCCCTTCTCTCTCTCTCTCTCTCTCTGCTCATTCCCCCCTCTCTCTCTCTCTGCTCATTTCCCCTTCTCTCTCTCTCTCTCTGCTCATTCCCTCCTCTCTCTCTCTCTGCTCATTCCCCCTTCTCTCTCTCTCTCTGCTCATTCCCCCTTCTCTCTCTCTCTGCTCATTCCCCCCTCTCTCTCTGCTCATTCCCTCCTCTCTCTCTCTCTCTGCTGATTCCCCCATCTCTCTCTGCTCATTCCCCTCTCTCTCTCTGCTCATTCCCCCCCCCTCTCTCTCTCTCTCTGCTCATTCCCTCTTCTCTCTCTCTCTGCTCATTCCCTCTTCTCTCTCTCTCTGCTCATTCCCTCTCTCTCTCTCTCTCTCTGATGCGGAGATGCCAGTGTTGGACTGGGGTGGACAAATGTGAGAAGTCGCACAACACCAGGTTATAGTCCAACAGCTTTATTTGAAATCACAAGCTTTCGGAGCGCTGCTCCTTCGTCAGGTGAAGTGAAGGGATGCATATAGTCACAGCATATATAGTCAGAGAACACTGCCAGATGATTACAGTTAATCTTTCCAACTGCCCTTTATCATACCTCGGCAGAGAGATAATCACGGCAATCAAAGGTGTGGCTGGTGTCCAAACAGGTCAGTCAGGAAAACATTACATCAGTTTGGACACCATCCACACCTTTGATTGCCGTGATTATCTTTCTGCCGAGGTGTGATAAAGGGCAGTTGGAAAGATTAACTGTAATCATCTGGCAGTGTCCTCTGACTATATATGCTGTGACTATATGCATCCCTTCACTTCACCTGACGAAGGAGCAGCGCTCCGAAAGCTTGTGATTTCAAATAAAGCTGTTGGACTATAACCTGGTGTTGTGCGACTTCTCACATCTCTCTCTCTGCACATTGCTCTCTCTCTCTCTCTCTCTGCTCATTCCCCCCTCTCTCTTTCTCTCTGCTCATTCCCCTCTCTCTCTCTGCTCACTGCTCATTCCCCCCTCTCTCTCTCTCTCTCTGCTCATTCCCCTCTCTCTCTCTCTCTGCTCATTCCCCCCTCTCTCTCTCTCTCTGCTCATTCCCCTCTCTCTCTGCTCATTCCCCTCTCTCTCTCTCTCTGCTCATTCCCCCCTCTCTCTCTCTCTGCTCATTCCCCTCTCTCTCTCTCTGCTCATTCCCCCCTCTCTCTCTCTGCTCATTCCCCTCTCTCTCTCTCTCTGCTCATTCCCCTCTCTCTCTCTGCTCATTCCCCCCTCTCTCTCTCTGCTCATTCCCCTCTCTTTCTCTGCTCATTCCCCTCTCTCTCTCTCTGCTCATTCCCCTCTCTCTCTCTGCTCATTCCCCTCTCTCTCTCTGCTCATTCCCCTCTCTCTCTCTCTGCTCATTCCCCTCTCTCTCTCTCTGCTCATTCCCCTCTCTCTCTCTCTGCTCATTCCCCTCTCTCTCTCTCTGCTCATTCCCCTCTCTCTCTCTCTGCTCATTCCCCTCTCTCTCTCTCTGCTCATTCCCCTCTCTCTCTCTGCTCATTCCCCTCTCTCTCTGCTCATTCCCCTCTCTCTCTCTGCTCATTCCCCCCTCTCTCTCTGCTCATTCCCCCCTCTCTCTCTGCTCATTCCTCTCTCTCTCTCTCTGCTCATTCCCCCCTCTCTCTCTCTGCTCATTCCCCCCTCTCTCTCTCTCTGCTCATTCCCCCCTCTCTCTCTGCTCATTCCCCCCCTCTCTCTCTGCTCATTCCCCCCCCCTCTCTCTCTCTGCTCATTCTTCTCTCTCTCTGCTCATTCCCCCCTCGCTCTCTGCTCATTCCTCTCTCTCTCTCTCTCTGCTCATTCCCCCCTCTCTCTCTCTCTGCTCATTCCCCCCTCTCTCTCTCTCTGCTCATTCCCCCCTCTCTCTCTCTCTCTGCTCATTCCCCCCTCTCTCTCTCTGCTCATTCCCCCCTCTCTCTCTCTGCTCATTCCCCCCTCTCTCTCTCTCTGCTCATTCCCCCCTCTCTCTCTCTCTGCTCATTCCCCCCTCTCTCTCTCTCTGCTCATTCCCCCCTCTCTCTCTCTCTGCTCATTCCCCCCTCTCTCTCTCTCTGCTCATTCCCCCCTCTCTCTCTCTCTGCTCATTCCCCCCTCTCTCTCTCTCTGCTCATTCCCCCCTCTCTCTCTCTCTCTGCTCATTCCTCTCTCTTTCTCTCTGCTCATTCCCCCCTCTCTCTTTCTCTCTGCTCATTCCCCCCTCTCTCTTTCTCTCTGCTCATTCCCCCCTCTCTCTCTCTCTCTCTGCTCATTTCCCCTCTCTCTCTCTGTTCGTTGTGCTATACGTGCTGAAGACTTGTGCTCCAGAACTAGCCGTGCCTCTAGCCAAGCTGTTCCAGTACAGCCACAACAATGGCATCTATCCAACAATGTGGAAAACTGCCCAGGTATATCCTGTCCACAAAAAGCAGGACAAATCCAACCCGGTGAATTACCGCCCCATCAGTCTACGTGTCATCGACAGTGCTATCAAGCGGCACTTACTCACCAAAAACCTGCACGCTGATGCCCAGTTTGGGTTCCGCCAAGACCACTCGGCTCCCGACCTCATTACAGCCTTGGTCCAAACATGGACAAAGGAGTTGAATTCCAGAGATGAGGTGAGAGTGACTGCCCTTGACATCAAGGCAGCATTTGACCAAGTGTGGCATCAAGGAGCCCTAGTAAAACTGAAGTCAATGGGAATCGGGGGGAAAACGCTCCACTGGCTGGAGTCATACCTAGCAAAAAGGAAGATGGTTGTGGTGGTTAAAGGTCAATCATCACTGCCCCAGGACATCGCTGCAGGAGTTCCTCAGGGCAGTGTCCGAGGCCCAACCATCTTCAGCTACTTCATCAATGACTTTCCCTCCAACATAAGGTCAGAAATGGGGATGTTCACTGATGACTGCACAGTGTTCAGTGCCATTCACAACTCCTCAGATAATGAAGCAGTCCATGCCCACATGCAACAAGACCTGGACGATTCAGGCTTGGGCTGATAAGTGGCAGGTAACATTCGCGCCACAGAAGTGCCAGGCAATGACTATCTCCAACAAGCAAGAGTCTAACCACCTTCCCTTGACATTCAACGGCATTACCATCGCCGAATCCCCCACCATCAACATCCTGGGGGGTCACCATTGACCAGAAACTTAACTGGACCAGCTACATAAATACTGTGGTTACAAGAGCAGGTCAGAGGCTAGGTATTCTGCGGCGAGTGTCTCACCTCCTGACTCCCCAAAGCCTTTCCACCATCTAAAAGGCACAAGTAAGGAGTGTGATGGAATACTCTCCACTTGCCTGGATGAGTGCAGCTGCAACAACACTCAAGAAGCTCGACACCATCCAGGACAAAGCAGCCCGCTTGATTGGCACCAAATCCACCACCTTAAACATTCACTCCCTCCACCACCGGTGTACCGTGGCTGCAGTGTGTACCATCTACAAGATGCACTGCAGCAACTCGCCAAGGCTTCTTCGGCAGCACCTCCCAAACCCGTGACCTCTTCCACCGAGAAGGACAAGGGCAGCAGGCGCATGGGAACACCACCACCTCCAAGTTCCCCTCCAAGTCACACACCATCCTGACTTAGAAATATATCGCCGATCATTCATCGTCGCTGGGTCAAAATCCTGGAACTCCCTCCCTAACAGCACTGTGGGAGCACCTTCACCACACGGACTGCAGCGGTTCAAGAAGGTGGCTCACCACCACCTTCTCAAGGGCAATTAGGGATGGACAATAAATGCTGGCCCTGCCAGCGATGCCCACATCCCATAAACGAATAAAAAATATCCCCCCCCCCCCTCTCCCCTCTCATTCCCTGTGGGTCTTGGCTGCAGTTGCTGGAATTGGGCCACTCGGAGTCTTATTTTTAAATGGGAAACACCAGTGCAGATAGAGAAAGCAGACCGTGTCCGACCTGACCTCCAGAGACAGAGAATTGGAGGGAGGTGGGTCGGACCCCGGCAGCAATAGTCGACACCCGGGAACCCGGACCCTTCACTCCCCGCCCCCTGGGTGAGCTCTGGCAGTCCACCCGTTCCATGAGCCTCTAGGGGGGCGCCTGCTCTCCCCCTTACCGTGCTTTACTGGCTGATCCTGCCGCTGGCTGTCCCGATCACAAACAGCTCCAGCCGGGGCTGGTGCCAAGAATCAACGCAGCATCATGGGAGCGGCTGCAACAAAACTTTCCAAAACTTCCCCAAAACTTTTCTCCAATGCCCCGCCCCCGCGGCTCGGGATCGCCGGATACTTTTCTACCGGTGGGAAAGTTAGTGGTCGAGGTTCCCGGTGTCCGGACCCCCAGTTCCCGCCCCAGTGCTCTGGCCTCTTGCCAACTTGGCCCCGGACCATCGGTGGAGCCGAGCGTGGCCCCAAACAGGGAGCTGAATGTGCAGCTTCCTGAATCACTGGGCGAGGAGAACCTCTAACTCAGGGGGCAGCCCTGCAGATTGGGCAGTAACCCGCACTTATCGTCTCATAATTTAACATTTCAAATTTTTGTGTTGTATAAACAAAATACTGGAAATCTGAAACAGAATACACTGAACAAGTTAGGCAACTTCTGTGGAGGGAACAAGCAAGTCCTGGTTTGGAGTGTACCGACCCTACCTTAAGACAGCAGTATAAACTCAGGAGACCTCCCCCCAACTGTTTATTTCCAGCTGGATCTAGAAAGAAAAATCATTTAAAGAAAGACTTACAATGATATAGCGCCTTTTAGGAGGTCCTGAAGTGGTTTACAGCCAATGAAGTCACTGTTGTAATGTAGGAAACACTGCAGTCAATTTGCACACAGCAAGCTCCCACAAACAGCAATGTAATCATGATAATCTGTTTTCGTGATGTTGGTTGAGGGATAAATATTGGCCAGAATACCAGGGCGAACTCCGCTGCTCTTCCTCGAGTAGTGCCATGGGATCTTTTACGTCCACCTGAGAGGGCAGACAGGGCCTCGGTTTAATGTTTTATCTGAAAGAAGGCGCCTCCAACAGTGCAGCATCATAAAGCTGTTCTTAAGGCTTTATTGTTTATTGTGATCAATGAGTGTAATGGTTTGCTATGTAATTGATGAGTTGTATAAGTACTATTGTACTTGAATAAAAGATTAACAGTGCAGCACTCCCGCAGTATTGCACTGGAGTGTCAGCCTGGATTATGGGCTCAAATCTCTGGAGTGGGACTTAAACCCACGACCTTCTGACTCAGAGGCGAGAGTGCTACCACTGAGCCACGGCTGACAACTAACCATGCAAGGAATCCACTGAAGGGTTGGCAGAATTTTTTGATTATTGGCTTATATAAGGTTTCCAAAATTTACAGATCCCCAAAACCTAAGGAAAAGGGACTTTGGAACTACCTCAGAGTGATAAAAAATGCATTTGGGCCTAACATAAGGAATTTAAGACCAAAAACCAAGTTTTGGCATTTTAAAAACATGTCTGGGCCTGTAAAGGGACAAGGAGGTGGTATCGACCTCTGTAAAAGCAGTTTGGCTATTGCAGTTAATTACACTGTCTGGGGAACCATGATGACCTCACTCAAGCCCCAGCAGACATTAACATTTGAACAATAGACCCAGGGAAAAGACAGTCCCACCCAAAGACAGGCCCCATCAAAACCGATTACAGGGCCCATCAGAAACATGCATAATACAAATCACTCAGGCCGATTCTATAGAAAGACTGAGTCCAGCCAAGAAAACCAAACACAAAACCAATCAACTGTAATCAACCAAGGAGATCGACAGGACGCAAGCCATCCCAAAAGCCATTTGACACTTAGTAAAGTCTTTACCGTTAATGAGCCCTCCAAAATCTTACAATGCACAGATAAGGAAGCTTCAATTAGTTTAATTGAAAGGCTGTTTTCTCAAGAAGTCAGTTCAGCAGTTACAACAGTTCAAGTTTGACTTCTCCAGTAGAGTTACACAGCAGCAAGGAATTCAGCAAGCAGTTAAACAAGAAGCCGTTCAGGGAGTTCAGCAAGAAGCTGTTGAAGGGAGTTCAACAAGTTAAGGAGTTCAGGAGTTCGAGTTCTCCAGTAGAGTTACACGGCAGTTCAAGGAGACAAGCAGTTACACAGTTACAACAGAAAGGAGTTCTCGAGTACAACCGTACACAGTTTCAACGAAACAAGCAGGCAGCAAGGAACAAGTAGGCCGACACGCAAGAAGAAACCAGAGCGACCGCCTCAGTGACCATCGGACACCTCGCGGCAACAAGGGCCTTACGAAACTTTTTACTCAAAAGACTCTAAACCCTAACTCTCAACCGTCAAGGATTCGTTTGGTGAGCATTATCCTGGTTCTCCAGAGTCCAACCTAGCTAGTAAAGTGGGATTGGGAGGGGTGAAGTATTCTTCTAATGTTATTTCCCTCGCTTGTACCGAAGTGTTCCCCACTTTTAGAGTGTTAAGAGTGTTTGTGTTGTGTTTTTACTTTCTTGAATAAAGATCAAGGTTCTTGCATCAAACCCAGTTGTCTGCTGCACTTTTCATCACAACCCCCAAATAAGTCCAAGGTCTAGAACCAAGGGAGTGGGAACGATTCGAACTGCTCAGAAGTCAGAGGTGAAGCTGACACAAACCACCACCCCCTACACTTAGTAAGGGAAGAGACACTTTCGGATATCCCGGAGTAGGTTTACCTTGTTGCACTGCAAATTTTGTTTAGATTAATGCCGGATAACTGATTCAGTTGTGGAATAATTGTATGTGACTCCTGATGATACATAACATAAATCCTCCATGTATAATCCTCCACCTCTCTCAACCCCTCCATCTGGTCAGACTGCTTGTCTAACATCCAGTACTGGATGAGCCACAATTTCCTCCAATTATATTAGGTAAGACCAAAGCCATTGTCTATGGCCCCCCACCACAAACTCCGTTCCCTAGCCATCAATTCCATTCCCCTCCTGGGCCACCATCTCAGGCTGAGCCAAACTTCACAACCTCGGCATCCTATTTGACCCTGAGCTGAGCTTCTGACTCCATTTATTCACCATCACAAAGACCACCTACTTTTGTCTCTGTAATATCACCCATCTCCACTCCTGCCTGTTTATCTGCTGCTGAAACCCTCATTTTACCTCCAGACTGGACAATTCCAATGCTCTCCCATCTTCCACTCTCCATAAACTTCAGCTCATCCAAAACTCTGCTGCCTGTATCCTAACTCACACTGAGTCCTGTTCACCCATCACCCCAGCGCTCGCTGACCTACGTTTTCTCCTGGTCCAGCAATGCCTCAATTTTAAAATTCTCATCCTCATGCTCAAATCCCTCCATGGCCTCGCCCCTTCCATCTCTGTAAACTTCTCCAGCCCTACAAGCCTCCGAGAACTCTGTGTTCCTTCAACTCTGGACTCCTGTGCATCCCCCACTCTTTTGCCCCACCATTGGCAGCCATGCTATCTGCTGTCTAGGCCCTAAGCTCTGGAATTCTCTCCTTAAACCTCTGTGTTTCTCCACCTCTCCTTCTTTAAGAGCCTTCTTAAAACTTAAGTCTTTGACCAAGCTTTTAGTCACACTTCCTAATATCTCCTTCTTTGGCTTGGTGTCAATTGTTGTCTGATAACGCTCCTGCAAAGCACCATGGGACATTTTCCTACATTAAAGGTGCTATATAAATGCAAGTTGTTGTGTGGTTCACTTTGCCATTCCCATACCTCTAACACCAGGAATTTACCTCAGGGTATGGATGGTCAACGCAAACATGGGGTTGGGGAAACTCTACCAATGGAGCAGAATCCACCCCATGTGAACAAGCTCTCCCAGTGTGTTGTAGTGCTCAGATCCTCTAATGTACATTGACTTCATATTTAGTTATCTTTATCTTTATCTGTAAAAGTTCAACCATCACTTGCTGAGTCAGTGCTGCTGAAATATATATCAGGTGTTGGGAAATCTGTTGCATGTTGTTACTCCCAATACATTACTCCAATAATTTTATTTTGTGTATTCCCAGCAACAACCATGGTCAAATTCATGAGAAATAAAATGATGGAAATACCCAGTTCAGGTAAGTCAGCAAAAGACCTTGCAAATTACTGCGCGGCCGCGCATGCAGCTTAGAAGAATGATTGCTCCTATTCCTATGTAACAAACTCGAGAGGCTGAATGGTCTACACCTGTTTCTGGGTAAATGGTGAGAGAAGGGCACTGGAGGCTGCTATTCTCCATTTTAGCATTACTCCCTCTCAACCAGAACTTCAATTTGAGTGCCAGGAAAGGTGTGGCTGAGAAACTGAGAGGAGGGCTGAGAGATTTAGAGAAGGGGCAATCAAAGGAGGGACTCAATGATTAAGAGGAAGGGTGAGAGACTTATGTTCTAATACGCTCAACAGGGAACTGGAGACTCCCACTCCCGAGTTTTGTTTCCTATTGCCAGAGAAATCTGGTGTTCAGCAACCAGAACGGGACGCACTGTGCACATCCCACACCACTTACAGGCTCGCGATGGTGAACATCCGCACCGTGCAGGTCAGACTGGAGCTACATAGAAGGAACATTCTTGTTGATTACAGTGCACTGAAATACACTATCCAGTAATACCGGCCATGGCGTATAGTGGACAAATCGTGGTTGCACAAACATGCCCGATATAAGCCCGGGGGGGACTGTACTTTTCTCTGGAATAAATTGCCGGCTCTTGCAGTGAGTGTGGATTCTATGCAAGTATTCGAAAGGGAGCTGGACAAGTTCCTGAGTGGCAAACATCTCTGCATATAGAGAGTAGGTAGGTGGATCTTGGGGGTCAGTGCCTTTCCCTGGAGTTTGATCACCTTCGGGGGTCAGACGATTTCCCAGAGTTTTTTCCTAAATTGACCTAAGGTTTTTTCTTTTGCCTCTCCCAGGAGATTGCATGGCTGCGTGGGGAGTGACGGGGGTATTGGTGTAGAGGTTACACCATGCCGGGATGGGACAGGTTTGATGGACCAGCTGCTCTTTTCCTGTCCTTTTTCATATGTTTGGAGACATTAAATAAAATTTACAGTTTATGTAGGATAAGAAGGGAACAGCTGACCAGGGCCAGTGCCTATAATTACTGGTAACTAACATTGCCTTTAAGCATTGCAATAGCCTTCAGTTAATTTCAGTGGGTTGAAGGAGGACCTAACTGAGATTAATTGGTTGTCAGCTGTAGGGGGTGGTAATGGGGTCAGCCTTCGCCTTCTGACTCAGTGAGCGGTTCGACTCGCTCCCACGCCCCTGGTTCCTAGACTTTGGACTTATTTAGGGGTTGTGAACAAAAAATGCAGTAGACAACAGGTTCTGATGAAAGAATTTTTGACTTTATTAAAAGAAAAGGGTAACAAACTTAAAACACACTTAATACTTAAACACAGGTTGGGGAACACATGGTACAGGTGAGGGAGAATGACAATATACCAAACAAAAACCTTATCCCTCCCAAAGATCCCACTATCTAGCTAGGTTTTTGGTTTCAGGAGATCAGGGATAATGCTCACCAACGAATCCTTGACAGGATTTTAGAGTCTTTTGATTAAAAGATTTCGTAAGGCCCTTGTTGCTGCGAGGTGTCCGATGGTCACTGAGGCAGTCGCTCTGGTTTCTTCTTGTGTGATGGTCTGTTTGTTGGTCTTCCTCCTTCCTCCTCGTGGCTTGTGGTTTTTTTGCTGGAGCAGGACAGAGAGAGAGAGCGAGAGAGAGAGAGAGCTGCTCCAGCGTTGTCAGCGAGTCCAAAAGAGAGAGAGTCTTGGGACAGGCTCCAGTTATATTGTCTTTTTCGCGCCCAAAACCCCTTACTAAAACGGTTTTCCTTTAGATTTCAAATGAGCCCTGTTTAGTCCATTGTCTAGTTTTGGCGGGCTTGCCAGTTCCGATGGCTTTAACTTAGTGTTAAATATGTCCTGATCGTTTTCCGATTTAGGCAAAGCCTTATCTACGCGCCAAATCTCATCCTTATTGTCCTAGGTCTATTGGCGGGCTTTTAAATCTATCCTGTGGATACCTGGTTGATTGGTTCTTGGTGAAGTGAATCGGGTTGCTTAATGTTTTATTGATTTAAAAAAAAAAGGTCTTAGATTATTCATATTTCGATGTGTTGTGAGGCTTTTGGGTTTTGTCTCTTCCTCCTTGATAGGAAGGCAGTGTAAACACACTGCCAGACAGCTTAATACACTGCCTGGCCACGCCCCTCTGCAGCCTGTGTGTCTGTGAAAGGTGTCTTTCCCAACAGTAAGATTCGAAAAGTCATTTTCCTCAGGGTTTTCTTCTTGTGATCTTTAAAAATGTCCAAAACTGAGGGTTTTACCTCAAATCACTTCACTTAGGGTTCTGTTCGAGTTTCTGGGGGATTTTGCGAAGCCTACACAGCAGAGCAGCAGTGGGAGATCTTGGAATTGAGAACACAGAAGGAGACCATGTGCCAGTGCTAGCTCTTCAACTTTAGCTCTCAAATCTCATTTTCTTGCCCTATCTTCATATCATAAGAACATAAGAATTAGGAGCAGGAGTAGGCCATACGGCCCTTTGAGCCTGCTCCACCATTCAATAAGATCATGGCTGATCTACCTCAACTCCACTATCCTGCCCTATCCCCATATCCCTTGATTCCCTTAGTGTCCAAAAATCTATCGATCTCCGTTGTGAATATATTCATCGACTGAGCATCCTTGGCCATCTGGGGTAGAGAATTCCAAAGATTAACAACCCTCTGAGTAAAGAAATTTCTCCTCCTCTCAGTCCTTATCCTGAGACTATGACCTCTAGTTCAAAACACTCCAGCTAGGGGAAGCAGCCTCTCAGCATCTACCCTGTCAAGCCCTCTAAGAATGTTATTTGTTTCAGTGAGATCACCTCTCATTCTTCTAAACTCCAGAGAATATAGGCCCATTCTACTCAAACTCTCTTCATAGGACAGCACTCTCATCTCAGGAATCAATCTAGTAAGCCTTTGTTGCACTCCCTCTAAGGCAAGTATATCCTTCCTTAGGTAAGGAGACCAAAACTGTACACAGTACTCCAGGTGTGGTCTCACTTATATAATTGCAGCAAGACTTCCTTACTCTTATACTCCATCCCCCTAACAATAAAGGCTAACATACCATTTGCCTTCCTAATTGCTTGCTGTACCTGTATGTTAACTTTCTGTACAAGAACACCCAAATCCCTCTGAATACCATCATTTCCCAGTCTCTCACATAAAAAAATTCTGCTTTTCTATTATTCTTACCAAAGTGGATAATTTCACATTTCCCCACATTATACTCCATCTGCCTCCATCTTGCCCAATCACTTAACTGGTTTATATCCCTTTGCAGCCTCTTTGCGTCCTCCTCACAGCTTACTTTCCCACGTAGCTTTGTATTGTCAGCAACCTTGGATATATTACACTCAGTCCCCTCATCTAAGTCATTGATATGGATAGTAAATAGCTGATGCCCAAGCACTGATCCTTGTGGCACTCCTCTAGTTACAACCTACCAACCCCACGGTGTTCACCGGCTATTGCGCAATGGCTACCATGCTGTTCTCGAGTACCTTACCTGACCGCTGAGATCGTGGAGCAGGTGGGCAATGCGGTCTGTGACAAGAAAACCAGGATCATCTCCCGCTCCCTGCAGCTGGCCATCCGCAACAATGAGGAGCTCAACAAATGACAGTGTTGGTAGGGGTCACTATAGCTCAGGGTGCCCAACATCCAGGTCATGCTGCTGCCGAAGAAAATCAGTGCTGGAAGCACCAAGAGCAAGTAAAGCGGCCAAGAAGTAATCTAATAACCAAAGGCTCTTTTCAGAGCCACCCACTGTATCAGCTGGTTACTGTCTGCAGAGGTGCCAAGTTTGGTTTATTGAGTGGTTTGCCTTGCAGTGTTTGTCGGGTCTCTGCTGAGTGAATAGGTGCTTTTGAAGCTCTCTATCGGTTGGATGGTTTTCTTTCTCTGGGTCCAGTATGTACCAGTGAGAGGGTCCCCTCTGATTCTTGGATTATTTCCATCATACAGACTCTGCTGTGACTTTGGGTCAGGGAGATTTCTAAACTTCTAAAGGTATCGGCAGCTCTCAGCTTTATTTAAACTGCAATCCGTTTACAAACTGTAACCCCACACCACTTAGAGGGGATTAGAAGAGCTTAAATACACAAAAGGTAATTGAACATGTTACTTGCTTATTAACTTAAATATGTTTGTTCTTTTTTATTATTCATTCATGTTGATGGCGGGGGCTTTGACAATGGTAATGCCATTGAATGTCAAGGAGAGGTGGTTAGACTCTTGTTGGATATAGTCATTGCCTAGCACTTGTGTGGGGCGAATGTTACTTGCCACTTATCAGCCCAAGCTTGAATGTTGCTGAAATCTTGCTGCATGCGGGCACGGACTGCTTCATTATCTGAAAAGTTGCGAATGGAACTGAACACAGTGCAATCATCAGCAAACATCCCCGCTTCTGACCTTATAATGGAGGGAAGGTCATTGATGAAGCAGCTGAAGATGGTTGGGCTGGGGACACTGCCCAAAGGAACTCCTGCAGTGATGTCTGGGGGCTGAGATGATTGGCCTCCAACAACTACAACCATCTTCCTTTGTGTTGGTATGACTCCAGCCAGTGGAGAGTTTTCCCCGATTCCCATTGACTTCAATTTTACTAGGGCTTCTCGATGCCACACTCAGTCAAATGCTGCCTTGATGTCTGGAATTCAGCTCTTTTGTTCATGTTTGGACCAAGGCTGTAATGAGGTCTGGAGCCGAGTGGTCCTGGCGGAAACCAAACTGAGCATTGGTGAGCAGGTTATTGTTGAGTAAGTGCCGCTTGATAGCACTGTCAACGACCTCTTCCATCACTTTGCTGATGATTGAAATTAGGCTGATGGGGCAGTAATTGGCCAGATTGGATTTGTCCTGCTTTTTGTGGACAGGACTTACACCTGGGCAATTTTCCACTTTGTCGGGTAGATGCCAGTGTTGTAGCTGTACTGGAACAGCTTGGCTAGAGGCGCGGCTAGTTCTGGAGCACAAGTCTTCAGCACTACAGCCGGGATGTTGTCGGGGCCCATAGCCTTTGCTGTATCCAGTGCGCTCAGATGATGGAAAGGCTATCGGGAGTCAGGAGGTGAGTCACTCGCCGCATATATCATGTGGAGTGAATCGAATTGGCTGAAGCCTGGCTTCTGTGATGGTAGGGACTTCGGGAGTAGGCCGAGATGGATTCACTCAGCACTTCTGGCTGAAGATGGTTGCAAACACTTCAACCTTGTCTATTGCACTCATATGCTGGGCTCTGCCATCATTGAGGATGGGGATGTTCATGGAGCCTCCTCCTCCCGTTAGTTGTTTAATTGTCCACCACCATTCATGACTGGACGTTACAGAACTTTGATCTGATCCGTTGGTTGTGGGATCGCTTAGCTCTGTCTATAACATGCTGCTTCCACTGTTCAGCATCCATGTAGTCCTGTGTTGTAGCTTCACCAGGTTGGCACCTCATGTTTAGGTATGCCTGGTGCTGCTCTTGGCATGTTCTTCTACACTCCTCATTGAACCAGGGTTGGTCCCCTGGCTTAATGGTAATGGTAGAGTGAGGGATATGCCGGGCCATGAGGTTACAGATTGTAGCGGAATACAATTCTGCTGCTGCTGATGGTCCACAGCACCTCATTGATGCCCAGTTTTGAGCTGCGAGATTTGTTCTGAATCTACCACATTTAGCACGATGGTAGTGCCACACAGCACGACGGAGGGTGTCCTCAGTGTGAAAACGGGACTTCATCTCCACAAGGACTGTGCGGTGGTCACTCCTCCCAATGCTGTCATGGACAGATGCATCTGCGACAGGTAGATTGGTGAGGACGAGGTCAAGTAGGTTTTTCCCTCATGTTGGTTCTCTCAGTACCTGCCACAGGCCCAGTCTGGCAGCTACATACTTCAGGACTCGGCCAGCTCTGTCAGTAGTGGTGCTACCGAGCCACTCTTGGTGATGGAGATTGAATTCTGTGCCCTTGATACCCTCAGTGCTTCTTCCCAGTGGTGTTCAACATGGAGGAGTACTGATTCATCAGCTGAGGGAGGGCGGTAGGTGGTAATCAGCAGGTTTCCTTGCCCATGTTTGACCTGATGCCATGAGACTTCATGGGGTCCGGAGTCAATGTTGAGGACTCCCAGGGCCACCCCCTCCCGACTGTATACCACTGTGCCGCCACCTCTGGTGGGTCTGTCCTGCTGGTGGGACAGGACATACCCAGGGATGGTGATGGAGGAGTCTGGGACATTGGCTGAAAGGTATGATTCTGTGAGTATGACTAAGTCAGGCTGTTCCTTGACTAGTCTGTGGGACAGCTCTCCCAATTTTGGCACAAGTCCCCAGATGTTAGTGAGGAGGGCATTGCAGGGTCGTCTGGGCTGGGTGTGCCTTTGTCATATCCGAATCTGATGCCTAGGTAGATGCCGGGTAGTCCATCCTGTTTTATTCTTATTATACTTTGTCATAGCGGTTTTGTACAACTGAGTGGTCCACAAGGCCATTTCACATACAGGCCAGACTGGGTATGGATGACAGATTTCCTTCCCTAAAGGACATTAGTGAATCAGATGGGTTTTTACGACAATCCGGTAGTTATATGGTCACCATTACTGATACTAGCTTTTGATTCCAGATTTATTTCATTAACGGAATTTAAATTCCCCAGCTGCCGTGGTGGGATTTGAACTTATCTGCGGATCATTAGTCCAGGCCTCTGTATGCTACCGTTCCTGTATTCTTGCATTTAGTGCACCTTAATGCAAATTTATAATTGTTATCGCTTTTTGACCAATGTAAGCGATTGCTCGTTTTAAACGTGGATGTTTGACGTGCTTAAGCCTAGTTCTACGCTTATGTAACTTATTCTTATGTCCCCTGGTCCTCCCTGACCTTTCCATCTCAAATAGCCTATCCACTTGGGCTGATTAATCCTTTCATTTCTTTAAAGACCTCAATCATATCTGTTCAAAATCTACACTTTTCCATAAAGCCCCAGCTCTCTTGGCCTGTTTTGGTAACTGAGGGCCTTAAACTAGATATCAATCTAATGGCCGCCTCTGAACCTTTTCAAGGCCTCTGTATTCCACACAGAGAGCCAAAACTGGACACAGTATTCCAGATATGGCCTGATCAAAGCCTTAAACAAAGAAAGGACTGAATGTCCCAGTTCAGCGGGAAGCTCAATTACAAGGGGTTCCTGGCTAAGAAAATGTTATTGTTGAAGATTTGCAAACACTAGTGGCTCTCTTCTGGCACTGCTCACAGTTAACACTGGGACCTAGAGCATGATTGTAATGTTTAGCTGGTCACCTAGTCTGTCCCTTTATAGCCACTTCTCCTAATAGGCAAATGCACTTGTAAGATCAGTGAGAGGACAGTTATAACTGGTTGTAAATTCAATGTTCCAGATCAATGACTGGATTTATTTTAAAGATTGTTTTGCATCTTTAATAAAGTATGACACTTTGCAGTGTGACAAACATGCACTAGACATGACTTAATTATACACCTATGGGTTTACTGTGGCATTGCTAATAGTAAGTCAGAGGATGTGCTGTTTAATTAGGATAAGAATGTTATACCATGTAACGTGCAGTGCACTATTCTGCTAAGGTGGAACTGTGTTCCATTCAGAGCACAAAGTCTAATGTTAAAGAAGCACAGGCTCAAGTCCAAGTTTAATTATTGGTCAGTGATCTTTGCCCCTTGGAAAGCATTCGGCAGTTTGTGGCTACAGGTCAGAAACACTCAGCATTAAGTGGCTTTTTTAAAAGACTGCTTTGCATATTCAATACACATAAGGGCAAACTCTCAATGAATTACCAACTGAGTTAACTGTTTGTTATGTGACATTCGGTCAGAAATGCTCCTGAGGTCTGATTTAATGAAGCTCTTGCAACTACTGTAGCTACAACAGCCAACCTGATGCAGAGTAGTAGTGATAAAAGTGAGAAGTCGCACAACACCAGGTTATAGTCCAACAGCTTTATTTGAAATCACGAGCTTTCGGAGCGCTGCTCCTTCGTCAGGTGAAGTGAAGAAATACATATGGGCACAGCATATATAGTCAGAGAACACTGCCAGACGACTACAGTTAATCTTTCTAACTGCCCTTTATCACACCTCGGCAGAGAGACAATCACGGCAATCAAAGGTGTGGATGGTGTCCAACCAGGTCAGTCAGGAAGATATTACATCAAAGACGATAGCAAAATACAACAAAGACAATGAGGTGGGGTCACAAGGGGTCAAATTTGGCAGATGCTGGAGTCTGTATGATCTGTATGTCTACATACAGACTCCAGCAGCTGCCACATTTGACCCCTTGTGACCCCACCTCATTGTATTTGTTGTATTTTGCTATCGTCTTTGATGTAATGTTTTCCTGACTGACCTGGTTGGACACCATCCACACCTTTGATTGCCGTGATTGTCTCTCTGCCGAGGTGTGATAAAGGGCAGTTAGAAAGATTAACTGTAGTCGTCTGGCAGTGTTCTCTGACTATATATGCTGTGCCCATATGTATTTCTTCACTTCACCTGACGAAGGAGCAGCACTCCGAAAGCTCGTGATTTCAAATAAAGCTGTTGGACTATAACCTGGTGTTGTGCGACTTCTCAGTTTTGTCCACCCCAGTCCAACACCGGCATCTCCGCATCATAGTAGTGATAAGACTAAGCTAACTTGAAGATATGAGCATGAACACTAGACTTGCCTGGTATTCAGAGTCAGGCTTCCACTGGGGGACAGAGAGCATGTTTGTACAGCAGAATGGTTTAGCAGTCACATTTGTTTTAACCCTGAGAAAAGGCATTGGCAAATATTGCCTGGCTTTCACATTCAGTAGCTTTGAGTGCTGCAATTTGCCAATCTCAGCTAGCATTCAGACTCAGACTTTCCCACAAAGAGTTTGTTGGTCCTGGCTGCTATTTATGCTGCTCCCATTACATCAGCCTCACCTTGTATTCATAGAGAAACTTCTCCGAGGCAGAAACTTTGCATTCACATGCACCTTCCCTCACTAATGGTTCCAGCAGCATAAGGACCAGTGCTCCATGGAATATTTGATCATGTGTCTCTCCTTATTACTCTCAAACATTACCGGTAAGGGATAACAACAGCTGTCAAAATTATACTACTCTATCCAGTGTAACATACCTATCTTTGTAAAAAAAAAACTACCCTCATAGCTCAAGCCCTAGCCCATTTCCAGCTCACAGCATTGTTTCAGTGATACCAGTGCCAATATTTTCACAGCTGCTGCAGTTTATTCTGAATGCTCCTCGCACAGAATCCTTAAAGCTTTCTTCACCCTAATCATCGTTTCCTCTTGATCATTTAAAATATGAACATGCAATTTAATTCAAATGAATCGCAATTATTGTAGTCATGCTTTGCACTAACATACACAAGTCCCTTTTGCTCAAGAAAGTTCACCAATTATCTTCAGTCAAATCTCTTGAACGCCACCATTAACTAACTGCTCACTGAAGTCAGATATTCTGTTCGTGAACCTATGATGAATTTTATGTCTGTGTATTCTATGTCTGCTGGCAGGTCTCTGTCTCTGTATATGTGTGCAGGATTGAGCTTCTGTCCATGTGCATTTGTGTACTGAGTCTGTACGCACACCTGTCCTCTTCACAGAACATCCCGTACACTTACCCCAGTCACAGCTCCTGCATCATGGGCTAATTATTTGATGTGACTCTTCATTAGAACTGGGTCACAACTAATGTTAACTTGTGGCAGATCGCCACCTAAACGAGCATAACCCACTTTTCCGTCTGTGGACAATATATCGGTGAACCTTCCCTTTAAGGCACCTTACCTTTAAGACAGGAGTGGGCGGGGTTTCAGGGTTTTTCCAGAGAATTCTGGGAGCAGCTTTCTCAGCCATTTGTGTGCCATGCAGTGAATTAAAGTTTCTTGTTTTCCACATATGGATTCAGCCTCCATTCGTGTTTCGCGGCAGCCTCAACATTGGTGACCCCGACGCTCAGAACGTATTCCGAGCACTGCAATGGCGGACACGAACGCAGTTTCCGTGAAACTGCCGGAGTTTTGGGAAAACCAGCCCGAAGCCTGGTTTCTCCAAGCTGAATCTCGCTTCCGGCTGCAAAATATCACCACAGATGGGACAAAGTACGACTATCTCGTCACATCACTCAGTAGCGCCGCAGTTTCGAAGGTTTGGACAACGCTGCAGAACCCACCAGAGGAAGGCAAGTACGCACATCTCAGGACAGCGCTCCTTAAAAAATTTACGGCCTCGGCATATCAGCGAAACTGCCACCTCCTCGACCTTCCAGGCCTCGGTGATGCCTCACCGTCAGACCTCCTCTCCCACATGCCCTCCCTCACCGACGAGAGCCCACCCGGATCCCTCTTCCGCACGCTGTTCAACCGCCAGCTCCCTCTCAGCATCCGCCCAGCGATCATGGCGTCCGGCCTCACGAACCTGGAAGCCCTGGCCGATGAGGCTGACAAGCTGCTGTCCGCTCACTCCAGCCGCGACGTCACTCTGGACCTGGCAGCCAATGCCTGGGCGCGCCCCTCACCGGCCACCACGCGGCCACAAGGGTCTGCCACCAGGCCCACGGGGCCTTCACGCCCCACTAACCCGGGCCACTGTTACTACCACGCACGGTTCGGCGCCAGGGCACAACGGTGCACACCTCCCTGCTCTTTCAAGTCCGCCCCCGTACCAGCCCCCGCGATGGCTGTGGGCCACGCGGGCTCCCTGCTGTTCGTTACGGATGACAAAACCGGCCGCCGGTTCCTGTGCGACACTGGGGCTCAGCACAGCATCATCCCATCCTCCTCTCTCGACATCCAAAAGGGCGAACGAGGACCGGCGCTGGCTGCTGCTAACGGCTCGGAAATCCGGACGTATGGCACCCGGACAGTCACCCTCGACCTCGCTGGTCGCCGTTACCGATGGGAGTTCATCACTGCCAAGGTGCTCTCCCCTCTCATCGGCGCAGATTTCCTGTGCGCCCACGGCCTACTGGTAGACATCCCCCGTCACCGCCTCGTAGACATGAACACCATGTCCCCCATCCTGGGCGCCATGGCCCCCCGTCAACCCGCCGACATGGCGTCACAGTGCCACGCCCGGGCCACGGATGACTACTCGGCACTCCTGGCCGAATTCCCAGCCCTTACCAATCTGACCTTCTCCGCGGAGGCCACCAAACACGGGGTGGAACACTTCATCCCCACCACATGCCCCCCAGTGTACGCCCACGCCCGCAGGCTGGACCCGGCCAAACTGGAGATCGCGCGGACCGAGTTTGCCACCATGGAACAGCTCGGCATCATCCGCCGCTCCAACAGTCCCTGGGCCTCCCCACTCCACATCGCCCCCAAACCAGGCGGAGGTTGGCGCCCCTGCGGGGATTACCGCCGCCTCAATGACGCCACCACCCCTGATCGGTACCCCGTGCCGCACATTCAGGACTTCTTGGCTAGACTGGCCGGCCGCTCAGTCTTTTCCAAGGTTGACCTGGTGCGCGGCTACCACCAAGTCCCCGTCCACCCCGCGGACGTCCCCAAGACGGCCGTAATCACCCCCTTCGGCCTGTTCGAGTTCCTGCGGATGCCCTTCGGCCTCAAAAACGCGGCCCAGGCATTCCAACGGCTCATGGACTCGGTCCTTCGGGACCTGAAGTTCCTGTTCATCTACCTGGACGACATCCTGGTAGCCAGTTCCTCCAAGCAGGAACACCTCCGCATCTTGTTCGGGCGCCTCAGCGACCACGGGCTCATCCTCAGCCCAGCCAAATGCCAGTTCGGCCTGGACAAGATCGACTTCCTCGGCCACCACATCACCCATGCTGGGGCCATTCCCCTGCCCACCAAGGTGCAGGCCGTCCAACAATTTCCCCGCCCCACCACCATCAAAGGCCTCCAGGAGTTCCTCGGGAGGGTGAACTTCTATAACCGCTTCATCCCCAAAGCGGCGTCCCTCATGAGGCCCCTGTATGAAACCCTCCGGGGCAGGAGCGGCAAGATGGCAGTCGAATGGACGGCAGACGCGTCAGCCGCCTTCGACTCCACCAAGACCGCGCTCGCCAACGCCACCCTGCTCGCGCACCCACGGCCCAATGCCAGGGTAGCGCTCACCACGGACGCCTCCGACCACGCGGTCGGTGCCGTGTATGAGCAGTGGGTTGACGGCGCCTGGCAACCACTTGCCTTCTTCAGCCGCCAACTACGCCCCCCGGAGGTCAAGTACAGCACCTTCGACTGCGAGCTCCTCGCGCTGTTCCTGGCGGTCCGCCATTTCCGGTTTTTGCTTGAGGGCCACCCCTTCACGGCGTTTGTCGACCACAAGCCCCTGACATTCGCAATGGCAAAGACAACTGACCCCTGGTACGCCAGGCAGCAGCGCCAGCTCGCGGCAGTGTCCGAGTTCACCACGGACATCCAACACGTCTCCGGCCAAGACAATGTGGTATCCGACTGCCTCTCCCGCCCCGCCATCCACGCCGCACACCTAGCAGTTGACTACGCTCAACTCGCAGCAGACCAGATCACCGACCCTGATCTGCTCTCCGCACCCACCAACCTACCAGGGCTACGCCTGGCCGACGTCGCCTGTGGCCCGACCGCAGTCACGGTCAAATGCGACATATCCCTATGTCAACCTCGGCCCGTCGTCCCAGCGTCCTGGCGCCGCCGGGTATTCGACATTCTCCACAACCTCTCCCACCCCGGCGCCCGCGCATCCATCAAATTGGTAGCCAACCGCTTCGTCTGGCGCGGCCTTCGCAAGGATGTGCGTACTTGGGCCAACTCCTGCCTAGCCTGCCAACAGGCCAAGGTACAGCAACACACGAAAGCACCCCTCGAGGAGTTTACCATCCCCTCGCGGAGATTCGACCACATCCACGTGGACATCGTCGGGCCCCTGCCGCCGTCGCAAGGCCACACGCACTTGCTGACCATCATTGACCGCACCACACGCTGGCCTGAGGCAATTCCACTGACCTCTACCACCACCGCCGACATCGCCAGAGCCTTCGTCAGCACCTGGGTCGCACGGTTCGGCGTCCCCTCCGACATGACGTCGGACAGAGGTCCGCAATTTACCTCTGAACTCTGGACTGCTGTTGCACGCAATCTCGGGGTGACCATTCACCGCACCACAGCGTACCACCCCCAAGCCAACGGACTGTGTGAGCGGTTCCACAGATCCTTGAAGGCATCTCTTCGAGCCAGCCTCCAAGACGGCGCCTGGACCGACCGACTTCCGTGGGTCCTCCTCGGCCTGCGCACCGCGGTTAAAGAAGACCTCCACGCATCGGCAGCAGAGCTCATCTACGGTCAGCCGCTGCGCATACCCGGCGAGTTCCTGCCCACCGCCACGACACCCTGGTCAGCCGACCAGCAATGCCACGACTTCGCCTCACCGGCGCTGCAGTTCGCCCCGGTGCCCATTGCTCGACACGGCGAATCCACCTCACACGTCCCACTAAGCCTGCACCAGGCACGGTTTGTTTTCGTCCGGCACGACGCCCACCGCGGACCCCTTCAACCCCCGTACGACGGGCCCTACAAGGTGCTACAGGCTGGGGACAAATTTTTCACCCTGCAAGTGGGCGACAGGACCGAAAAAGTGTCGGTTGACCGACTCAAGCCAGCACACTCAGAGCCCGGTGAGCAGGTCCCTGTAGCTCGTCCACCTCCACGCGGCCGACCTGCCCTCAAGCCGGTTCACCCGGCTGCTCCACGCCCGGCCGTTCCACGTCCACCGGCGTCCTACAAGAACCGCTCCGGCCGGCCCATCAGACCGCCGCACCGTCTCGTCCACACCTCCTAAGCGGATTCTGGGGGGAGCTGTGTGGCGGATCGCCACCTAAACGGGCATAACCCACTTTTCCGTCTGTGGACAATATATCGGTGAACCTTCCCTTTAAGGCACCTTACCTTTAAGACAGGAGTGGGCGGGGCTTCAGGGTTTTTCCAGAGAATTCTGGAAGCAGCTTTGTCAGCCATTTTGTGTGCCATGCAGTGAATTAAAGTTTCTTGTTTTCCACATATGGATTCAGCCTCCATTCGTGTTTCGCGGCAGCCTCAACAAACTGATCTTTCTCCTTCAGATGTTGCTGGACCTGCTGTGTGTTTGCAGCATTTTCTGTTTTTATTTCACACTTCCAAAAATTCATAGTTTTTTTTCACTTCACATTTAAGACGTCTTTTTTTTTTTAATTAACTATTCCAAGACACACTCTATTCCAAGACACGAACAGTTTTTACCATCAGTCCTCTGCTTCTGAAAGAATGAGATACAGAAAATTCAGCTCCATGCAAACTGTGGCAATGCAACACTCTGCACATAAAACAAGCCCATGTTCTCCATCAGTGTGATTATTACAGCAGCCTGACTCGTAAAGCAGGGCCAATTTGGACTCATGGGCATCTGTATAACCATCCCCTCGGACCAGTGTCTATATGTCATTAAGGTGGAATAGGTATCCCTATGCCCTAACTATGGCATGTGTGCAACATTCACAGTTTCATATTACACTGTAAAGTATGCCATGTAATGCCTAGTGCTCAGCCTCAGGGTGTAGATGTCCTTCAAATATCAGGACTGAAGCTATGATGAATTGTGATGAAATATCCTTGATTTTCTAAGAATGGTAAAAATGGGGCTGAGCTGGCACAGAAGGCTGGCCTGGCCTGCCTTAATTTTCAGATGGGAGCCTTCCTCCTAATTTGATTAGGTATAGGTATAGGAAAGCCTTGCTCAGAGAGATTGGCCTGCAGCACACTTATAGAATCATAGAATGATACAGCACAGAAGGAGGCCATTTGGCCCATCGTGCCTGTGCCGCTCTTTGGGAGAACTATCCAATTCGTCTCACTCCTCTGCGCTTTCCCCATAGCCCTGCAAATTTCTCCTATTCAATTATTTATCCAATTCCCTTTTGAAAGTTATTATTGAATCTGTTTCCACCGCCCTGTCAGGCAGTGCATTCCAGATTATAACAGCTTGCTGTGTAAAATTCTTTTTCCTCCTGTCGCCCCTGGTTCTTTTGACAATTACCTTAAATCTGTGTTCTCTGATTACCGACCATTCTGCCACTGGAAACAGTTTCTCCTTATTTACTCTATCAAAACCATTCATGATTTTGAACACCTCTATCAAATCTCCTTTAACCTTCTCTGCTCTCAGGAGAACTAGTTTCTCTTGTCACTCCACGTAACTGAAGTCTTTCATCCCACGTGCCATTCTAGTAAATCTCCTCTCTAAGGCTTTGACATCCTTCCTGAAGTGTGATGCCCAGAATTGGACACAATATTCCAATGTTTTATAAAGGTTAGGGGATTTGGAAAATCCAGCAAAGCAGCAGTTATTAAACAGTGCTAAAACTGTGGTGGGAACAAAAATGTGGAGTAACTGATCAAAATGGCACAGCAGAGATATGTGTACAACATCGCTCCATTTGATACTGAAGAGTTGAGACAATCTCCTAGAAGGTGCACCAAAGGGTGGGGTGGGGGGGGGCACAGTGACCCTATTTGGGTCTAAAGACCACCCTCCAGTAAAAGCACAGGTGCAAGATGCATGGAGGGAGGTTGTCACCTAAGTCAATGCAATCAACAAGGTCCCTTGTACCTGGCTGCAGGTGAGTAAGTATCAGAAGCAAACCAAAGGTAAGTGTGCTCCTTGTTTTTGTACATGTTTCTTGTGGAACCCATCAAGGATGGCACAAACCTAAAATGGGAACTCCCGCACCCTCTGGGACATACCATTTCAAGCATTGCATACAACCATCACCGTGTTACATACACTCATTCATTGTGCCAAAGCTGGATGTCATTTTTCTTACACGTGGAGCTGGCGGATATGGAACAGCAGATTGACACTTGGCTTTCCAGCAAAAAGCTTTTGGGGGTGGGGGGGTTCTCAGTGTGGTCTTCTCAATGGAGCCAACAGCCATAGATGCTGAGGAAAGCCCCCATCTCCTGCGAGCCATTCCTCCCCATCCTGGTGTTTCTTCTTCCAAAACTGTAGCCACTGTGAACTGCTTTCTGGATGCAGCCATTGTTATGCATTATGATATTTCTGTGACCAGATACCCCCATACATTAATTAAGTGCAAACCCTTTCTGTGCATGAAGGTCACAGGGTCAATGAAATGCCTGATGCCCTGGGTGTCATCTACGATGGAGGGAAAGCTGGCACCCAGTGAAAGCTCAGTGTCCCGTCTGTCACTTGCTTGAGACAGGTGTGAACTGCAGACTGCCTGAGGTGGCAGATGTCCCTGGGGTGACTTTTAGAGGGAGTGGTTGCACGAAAGCTTCATGGCGCGGTAACCTTCACTTTCACAGGTTGCCTGCCGCACATAGTAACATTTGTGGCAGCCTGTATTGTGAAGTCCGATTTCCCCTGACATGTCCAGGTCCATGTATAGCGCTCTGCAAACGTGAGTCTCAGGGCAGTGATGAATGTAGACTAAACAGCTTAGGTGTTGGGTCCTCGTGAACTCCTCTTCCTCGTCGAAGGCACATTTGGAACAAAAAGAACTGCTCGGCACTTTGCACAGTGTAATGTTAATGACAGTGGCAACCAAGAATAATGAAGGAAAGTATCAACAGCAAAAAATTGCAAAAGTGCCAGTTCCCAGCGAAAAACAACTAAACACAGACAGACAAGCTTAACAGAAAACATGAAAAACTCTACATACTACAGTAAACCTACCTTTAAAAAGAATATTTGAATAAGCCAGGCCCAGGATCCCTGATGCACCCAGATAAAATGAGTGAACAGCACACTGTGGGCAGAGCCTTGTCTGCAGTCAGAATATTCGCCGAGGAACCCTATTCGAATAAATAATGAATGTAGCAATACTGGCATGCACGGGCCGCATTGTTGCTCCAAGTTAGCCCATCAGGACATTGTGCCCAATCCAAATGTGGATCACAACCTGCACCCATCACCAGTGAGGCTCCGAACCATCCACCCGCCACCAGTGTAACGCTGCACAATATGCAGAATATCGGAATATTGAGGCCAGTGATTAACAGCAACGCTGAGAGAAAGCCTGGATATTCCTGCACCTTTCATGTGGAAACCAAGAACCTGCTCACTGTCTCCATTTCACTGCCTAGAGAAGCAAATGTGAGGAACTGTGGACTCAGATGCATGAATTACTAACTCGTGCCGATCACATTGGATCAATAACTGCATCATTGAGTTTCCAGCAGTTTTATCTCAATTCACCAGGCCAAATAAGCAGTGTGAGCAGTGCCGGGATGGGGCAGTGTGAGCAGTGCCGGGATGGGGCAGTGTGAGCAGTGCCGGGATGGGGCAGTGTGAGCAGTGCCGGGATGGGGCAGTGCCAGGATGGGGCAGTGTGAGCAGTGCCGGAAAGGGGCAGTGTGGGCAGTGCCAGGATGGGGCAGTGCCGGGATGGGGCAGTGCCGGGATGGGGCAGTGTGGGCAGTGCCAGGATGGGGCAGTGCCGGGATGGGGCAGTGCCGGGATGGGGCAGTGTGGGCAGTGCCAGGATGGGGCAGTGCCGGGATGGGGCAGTGTGAGCAGTGCTGGGATGGGGCAGTGTGGGCAGTGCCGGGATGGGGCAGTGTGGGCAGTGCCGGGATGGGGCAGTGTGGGCAGTGCCAGGATGGGGCAGTGCCGGGATGGGGCAGTGTGAGCAGTGCCGGGATGGGGCAGTGTGGGCAGTGCCGGGATGGGGCAGTGTGGGCAGTGCCGGGATGGGGCAGTGCCGGGATGGGGCAGTGTGAGCAGTGCTGGGATGGGGCAGTGTGGGCAGTGCCGGGATGGGGCAGTGTGGGCAGTGCCGGGATGGGGCAGTGTGGGCAGTGCCAGGATGGGGCAGTGCCGGGATGGGGCAGTGCCGGGATGGGGCAGTGTGAGCAGTGCTGGGATGGGGCAGTGTGGGCAGTGCCGGGATGGGGCAGTGTGGGCAGTGCCGGGATGGGGCAGTGTGGGCAGTGCCGGGATGGGGCAGTGTGGGCAGTGCCGGGATGGGGCAGTGTGGGCAGTGCCGGGATGGGGCAGTGTGAGCAGTGCCGGGATGGGGCAGTGTGGGCAGTGCCGGGATGGGGCAGTGCCGGGATGGGGCAGTGCCGGAAAGGGGCAGTGTGGGCAGTGCCGGCTGGAACATATGGGTAGCACATGTCTGGTATAGGCTGGGTAATGGTTGGCTGGAGTACGGCTGGCGCAAGGTAGTGCTCACTCTTTGAAGGGGTTTCACGTGCAAGAGCCTCAGCCTATGACACAACATGCTTTCTGTGCATTAATTTTGGGGGTTTGATATAGGTGATGTGCCGCCCTGTACTCACTAGTCACAGCAGGCTTTCCCAGCAGGATCGAGTGCAGCAGCGTCTCCTTGGCCGGCACGGCGAGGGTCTGCACATGGTTCTGCGACAGGGAAATCGGATACGCTCAGGAAGCCACTGGAAAAATCTATGAAGAGGGAACAAGAGTCAGGAACAGGAGACAATGTCACTGTTTGGGAATTACCCACTGACACCTTGTCCTTGTGTCATTGAGATTTCTTAAGCAGGCTGAGTCTCCTTTGAAATCTACACCATTGTATTTCACTCCACTGAAAACTGGTGGAGAGAGAGTGGAAAATTCCAGTCTACATATCTATCTGACAAGCTGCATCTCATAACATTTTAAGCATGCTGCTCCGTCAACAGGAATCCTTTATCAGCTACCCAATGGAATGGTTCCTCCTACCCTCTCCAGTTACACTGCTAAATTGGCATACAGAGCTGAATAAAACCTGGCCAATTAAGTATGAACATTACGCCCAGGCTGAGCTACATCTTCGTCACCTCAATGCTGAGGGATCAGAATCACCGGTTCAAGAAAAAAGGAGCTTGTTGTAGGACTCAGCAGGAGCGGAAATCATTTCACATTAGCTCAGTAAAGCTACAGAGGGTGAGAGAACAAGGGAGAAGGAGAAATTTGGTTGCCAAGCCCTGTGGGGTATAGCTTGGGATTTAAACAAATGTACATTGCTCAATTGTTACAATGGAGAAGGAGCAGGCACAAAGGAATAAGCCCAAATTCTGTTTTCTATGCCTACAGCCAGGAATAATATTATCTGAGTCTTTTGTAAGTACCCAAGTTTAATAGGGAAGGGGAAAGAAAGAGAGGAGGACTTGCAAGATATCCTCCTGAGATAAACTCCAAACCTATTGATAGACCTGAAAGCTTTGGCGTTTAAAGAGTGGCAAAGAAGAGGATCACTACAATAAAAACAAGATGTGACACCGAGCCACATAAGGAGATATTAGGACAGGTGACCAAAAGCTTGGTCACAGAGGTAGATTTTAAGGAGCGTCTTAGCGGAGGAGAGGTTGAGAGGCTGAAGGAGGGAATTCAGAGATGTACATATGAATGGAATACTCAGATCATTTGAAGATATCAAGACAAGGTGCAACAACCATCTCCCAGTTCAGATATACTAAACAGTGTCAGATGCCCAAAGAACGATGAAGAAAGTTGGAGTTTCTCATAGATCTGGAAAACCATAAGCTGGCTCTATTTCTAGAGGGATAAAGATACAAAGTGATTGCGCGAACATTTTGTGTCCTTCTGCGCATGCGCGAGTTCGGACTGCTCCTTGTGCGCATCAGATCCCCTTCTGTGCATGCGCGCTGTCACCGAGGCTGCACGTGCGCAGTACCGCACAGTAGTGGCTGCAGTGCAGCGTGGGCCAGGCTTTCCTTGGCTCCGTGGGAGAAGGCCCATCACTAGATCCGTGCTGGCCGGGGGGAAAGAGGGAATCGGAGGGGGAGAGAGGGATTCAGAGGGAGAGAGGGGGAATCGGAGGGAGAGAGGGGGAATCGGAGGGAGAGAGGGAATGAGGGAGAGAGAGGGAATGGGGGAGAGAGGGAATTGGAGGGAGAGGGAATCGGGGGGAGAGAGGGAATGAGGGAGAGAGGGAATCAGGGGGAGAGAGGGGGAATTGGGGAGAGGGAATCAGGGCGAGGGAATTGGAGGGAGAAAGTGGGGGAGTGGGAATCGGAGGAAGAAAGTGGGGGAGAAAGGGAATTGGAGGGAGAAAGTGGGGGAGAAAGGGAATCGGAAGGAGAGAGGGGGAATAAGAGGGAATCAGAGGAAGAGTGAGGGGGAAATCGGAGGGGGAGAGTGAATCGGAGGGGGGGGGAGAAGGTCAGGAACTGGGGGGGGGGGGCGAAAAGGGTACGGAGAGCACAGTGGTGAAGGCTTTGCAAAATCCCCCAGAAACTTGAATAGAACCCTAAAGGGGGTGAGTTTTGGATCTTAACACGAATTTGGAATGATGGGACCTAAATGAAGGAATTTGAGGTCAAAACCTCAGTTTTGGACATTTTTAAGGATCAGGGGAGAAAAACCCTGAGGAAAATGACTTTTGGATGATAAGACACCTTCTTAAAAGGGCCATTGGGTAAACCTGCAGTCACAGAAAAACAGGCTGCAGGAAAGGGTGTGGTGAGGCAGTGGACAGCTTTTGGGTCTTGGGACCGAGCCAAGTTGTCTGGGAGATGTTTGCACTGCAATCCAACCAAGGAGGAAGAGCCTCACCCAAAACCTCACATACACATCCAAAAAAATGAATAAACCAAGACCCTTTTGAAATCCCCAGGTCCAAACAGAATTCCTAACAATGAAACGTCCAGTACACAGCTTCACAGCCCATCATCACATCAAAAACCAATTAGCCAAGTATCTACAGGAACAGACTTAATGAGCCCGCCAAAACCTAAAACAAATAGGAGCAAGATTTGGCGTGTAGATAAAGGCCCTGTCTAAATGGGAGACATCAGAAGCCATCAGGACAAGTTTACATAAAGTTAAAGTCATCAGACTTAACGAGCCCGCCAAAACCTAAGACAATAGAATAAACAGGCCTCAACTGAAACCTAAATCACTTCAACACAAAACCAATTTAGTAAAGCGGTTTTGGCGTGAAAAACACAATAGACCTGAAACAGTATGATTGAGGGCCTAATCCCCCAAGGAGCAGAGAGTTACTCGCAGTTCAACACAGCCACACGACACGAGCAGGAGGAGAGACAAGCAGCCAGGCCACGAGGCAGGCAGACCCGAGGCGAGATCGGAGGCAGGGACAGACAAGGCCATGCAAGGGCTGGAACTGAGACCACGAGCTGGGAGCGAGTCAGCATCGCTCAACACACGGTCCAGCTCCAGGAGGTACCGCCCCGACAGGCCTCCAACGCAATGAACCAACAACAAGAGCCGCCAAGGGCTCCACGAGATCAACCGACACTTGAAAGTACCGCGGAAACCAAGGCCCCGCGCAGCAACCAACCACCAGGCAATACCGAAAGACCAACACCAGGAAAACCCGAAGACACGCAAGTTTCCACGCTACAAACTATTCCTGACTTACCCCTGGGTAAGATTTTCCCTTAAAAAACTCTCGAAATACCTCAACTGTCAAGAACTGTCAATTGGTGAGCATTATCCCTGATCCTCTGGAATTAAACCTAGCTAGGCAGTGGGATTTGGGAGGGATAAGGGTTTTGTATATTGTAATTCTCCCTCGCCTGTACCGTGTGTTCCCCAACCTGTGTTTAAGCATTAAGTGTGTTTTGAGTTTGTTACCTTTCTTTAATGAAAGTCAAAACTCTTTCATCAAAACCTGTTGTCTACTGCATCTTTGTTCACAATCCCCAAATAAGTCCAAGGTCTAGAACGAGGGGCGTGGGAGCGATTCGAACCACTCACTGAGTCAGAGGTGAACCTGACCCCCACACACCACCCCCTACAGTGTGGATGGGGAAGAATGTGATCCACGTCTAAAGGGGGTGGGGAGTGAGAGCGAGAACGTCATCCAGATGGTAAGACGGAGGACGTTCTTCCAACCCCATCATTGGACTGGACGAAATCCGGAAGTCATGACACTCACTATTCACTTCACACCCAATTAACCTGTTAACAATCCGTGACCCACACACAATGCCCCATCTATGGGGGGGGGGGGGGCGGGGAGGGGAGGCGGTCAGGAACTTGTTTGGGGGTGGGAGAAGGTCTTAACCCGCGAGGGTTAGCCCTGTCTGTTCCAAGTGAGCTCTGTTCTGTCTGGAGTAGGCAGTCAGAATGGCTCGAATTACACTTTACAAAGTAATTGATTACTTAGGTAAACATAGAAACATAGAAGGTAGGAGCAGGAGTCGGCCATTCGGCCCCTCGAGTCTGCTCCACCATTCAATGAAATCATGGCTGATCATCCAAATTCAGTACCCTGTCCCTGCTTTCTCCCCATTTCCCTTGATACCTTTAGCCTTAAGAAATATATCTAACTCCTTCTTGAATATATTTAATGAATTGGCCTCAACTGCCTTCTGTGGTAGAGAATTCCACAGGTTCACCACTCTCTGGGTGAAGAAATTCCTCCTCATCTCAGTCCTAAATGGCTTACCCCTTATCCTTAGACTGTGACCCCTGGTTCTGGACTCCCCCGCCATCGGGAACATCCTTCCTGCATCTAGTCTGTCTAGTCCTGTTAGAATTTTATAAGTTTCAATGAGATCCCCTCTCATTCTTCTGAACTCTAGCGAATACAAGCCCAATCGTCCCAATCTCTCTTCATACGTCATTCCTGCCATCCCAGGTATCAGTCTGGTGAATCTTCGCTGCACTCCCTCCACGGCAAGAACATCCTTCCTCAGATAAGGTGACCAAAACTGCACACAATACTCAAGGTGTGGTCTCACCAAGGCCCCGTACAACTGCAGCAAGACATCCTTGCTCCTGTACTCGAATCCTCTCGCTATGAAGGCCAACATACCATTTGCCTTCTTAACCGCCTGCTGCACCTGCATGCTTACCTTCAACGACTGGTGCACAAGGACTCCCAGATGTCGTTGCACTACCCCTTTTCCCAATCTATTGCCGTTCAGATAATAATCTGCCTTCATGTTTTTGCCACCAAAGTGGATAACCTCGCATTTATCCACATTATACTGCATCTGCCATGCATCTGCCCAATCACCCAACATGTCCAAATCATACTGGAGTTTCTCTACATCCTCCTCACAACAGGGAGGATCTAATTACATATTCCAGAGAAACTGCTGTGTGTGTCTTGTCCTCCAAGGGGACCAATCAGCAATCAGGACTTGTCATCTAAGGGGACCAATCAGAGCTGCTGGTATTGCGAATAAACACGTTCATAAAGATATAGGCCTAGAAATTCGAGATCACTAAAAACTGCCGGTGCCACCGCGGGCCTGAGTCAACGGCCGCTGAAATTGATGGCGCTGGCAGAACCGGGATATTCATGTTGGTTGCTAATTAACGTTAGCCCAGCGTTAAACTCACTGTGCAAGGCCTTTTTCGTGGCGTTAGTCCCAGCAGGAGGCCCAATGTAGCGTGGCCATAGCGTCATTGCAGCAAGAACAGCCTTCTCTCAAAGCAAGGCTGTCATTTCAGAAAGCAGGGGAACTGCCTTCTAAAATGAAAAAAACAAAAATCATTTAAAAAGGCAGTTTTTAGCCCTTGCAGCTCAACTGCCTTCTGAAAAAAAATTAACATTAAAAAGAATTAGCAAATGGGAGTCTTCAGCTCTTAAAGCTGAATTGCCTTCCACACCTAAAAGAATGGGAAAAGTGCTTCAGCGCTAACACAAATGGCTGAGCAAGCCAGAAAAGGGTCACCCAGGGTCTTGCACGCAGCACTCCAACTTTGTGCAGGGGGTCAACACTGCAAGAGCAATCCTCTACCCACAGGGGCCAGGAGGCCCTCCAGTGGGAACGGTAGCGTAGTGGTAATGTCACCGGGCTAGTTAATCCAGAGGCCTGGACTAATGATCCAGAGACGTGAATTAAAATCCCACCACGGCAGCTGGGGAATTTAAATTCAGTTAATTAAATAAATCTGGAATTAAAATGCTAGTATCAGTAATGGTAACCATGACACTATCGGATTGTCGTAAAAACCCATCTGGTTCACTAATGTCCTTTAGGGAAGGAAATCTGCTGTCCTTACCTGGTCTGGCCTGTACGTGACTCCAGGCCCACAGCAATGTGGTTATTCTTAACTGCCCTCTGAAATGGCCTAGCAAATCACTCAGTTGTAACTAACCACTACGAAACAAAATAATAAGAATGAAACCGGACTGACCACCCGGCACTGGCAACGGCACACCCAGCCCAGTCAAACCTGCAAAGTCCTCCTCACCAAGATCTGGGGACTTGTGCCAAAATTGGGAGAACTGCCCCACAGACTAGTCAAGCAACAGCCTGACATAGTCATACTCACAGAATCATACCTGTCAGCCAATGTCTCAAACTCCTCCATCACCATCCCTGGGTATGTCCTGTCCCACCAGCAGGACAGACCCACCAGGGGTGGCGGCACAGTGGTATACAGTCGGGAAGGAGTGGCCTTGGGAGTCCTCAACATTGACTCCGGACCTCATGAAGTCTCATGGGCAAGGAAACCTCCTGCTGCCCCCCCTCAGCTGATGAATCAGTACTCCTCCATGTTGAACACCACTTGGAAGACGCACTGAGGGTATCAAGAGCACAGAATGTACTCTGGTTGGGGGACTTCAATGTCCATCACCAAGAGTGGCTCAGTAGCACCACTTCTGGCCAAGTCCTGAAGGACATAACTGCCAGTCTGGGCCTGTGACAAGTGGTGAGTGAACCAACACGAGGGAAAACCTACTTGACCTCGTCCTCACCAATCTACCTGTCACAGATGCATCTGTCCATGACAGCATTGGGAGGAGTGACCACCGCACAGTCCTTGTGGAGATGAAGTCCTGTCTTCACACTGAGAACACCCTCCATCGTGTTGTGTGGCACTACCACTGTGCTAATTGGGATAGATCGAGCAGCTCAAAACTAGGCATTCATGAGGTGCTGTGGGGCAGCAGCAGAATTGTATTCCACCACAATCTGTAACCACATGGCCCAGCATATCCATCACTCTACCATTACCACCAACCCTGGTTAAACAACGAGTGTAGAAGAGCATGCCAGGAGCAGCACCAGGTGTACCTAAATAAAAATGAGGTGCCAACCTGGGGAAGCTGCAACACAGGACTACATGCATGCTAAAAAGCGGAAGCAGCATGCTACAGACAGGGCTAAGCGATCCCACAATCAACGGATCAGATCAAAGCTCTGCAGTCCTGCCACATCCAGTCGTGAATGGTGGTGGACCATTAAACAACTAACGGAAGGAGGAGGCTCCATGAATATCCCCATTCTCAATGATGGTGGAGCCCAGCATGTGAGTGCAAAAGACAAGACTGAAGCGTTTGCAACCAACTTCAGCCAGAAGTGCTGAGTGGATGATCCATATCGGCCTGCTCCCGAGGTCCCCACCATCACAGAAGCCCTTCTTCAGCTAATTCGATTCACTCCACGTGATATCAAGAAACGGCTGAGCGCACTGGATACAGCAAAGGCTATGGACCCTGACAACATCCCGGCTATCGTGCTGAAGACTTGTGCTCCAGACCTAGCCAAGCTGTTCCAGTACAGCTACAACACTGGTATCTATCCGACAATGTGGAAAACTGCCCAGGTATGTCCTGTCCACAAAAAGCAGGACAAATCCAACCCGGCCAATTACCGTCCCATCAGTCTACTCTCAATCATCAGCAAAGTGATGGAAGGGGTCATCGACAGTGCTATCAAGCGGCACCTGCTCACTGATGCCCAGTTTGGGTTCCGCCAAGACCACTCGGCTCCCGACTTCATTACAGCCTTGGTCCAAACATGGACAAAGGAGCTGAATTCCAGAGGTGAGGTGAGATACATAGATACATAGATACATAGAAGATAGGAGCAGGAGTAGGCCATCCGGCCCTTCGAGCCTGCTCCGCCATTTAATGAGATCATGGCTGATCCTCCAATTCAGTATCCCGTCCCCGCCTTCTCTCCGTAACCCTTAACCCCTTTTGCCTGTAGAAATATATCTAATTCCCTCTTAAATATATTTAATGAGCTGGCGTACACTGCCCTCTGTGGCAATGAGTTCCACAGGTTGACCACCCTCTGAGTGAAGAAATTCCCCCTCATTTCTGTCCTAAATGGTTTAGCCCTTATCCTTAAATTATGTCCTCTAGTTCTGTTCTCACCCGCCAAGGGAAACATTCCTTCTGCATCTAGTCTGTCTAGACCTGTCAGAATTTTATACACTTCTATGAGGTCCCCTCTCAATCTTCTAAACTCCAGTGTGTACATCCCTAAACTACATAGTCTCTCCTCATAGGTCAATCCCGCCATTCCTGGTATCAGCCTGGTGAATCGCCGCTGCACCCCCTCCATGGCAAGAACATCTTTCCTCAGATGAGGCGACCAAAACTGTACACAGTACTCGAGGTGTGGTCTCACCAGTGCCCTGTACAGCTGCAGCAAGGTATCCCTGTTCCTGTATTCCAACCCTTTTGCTATGAAGGCCAGCATATCGTTTGCCTTCTTGACCGCCTGTTGCACCTGCATGCTCGCCTTCAGTGACTGGTGTACAAGAACACCCAGGTCTCTCTGTACTTCCCCCTCTCCCAATTTATTGCCATTTAAATAATAATTTGCCCTCCCGTTCCTGCACCCAAGGTGGATAACTTCGCACTTGTCCACATTATAGTGCATCTGCCATTTATCCGCCCAATCACCCAGTCTGTCCAAATCGCTCTGGAGCATTTGACCGAGTCTGGCATCAAGGAGCCCTAGTAAAACGGGAATCAAGGGGAAAACGCTCCACTGGCTGAAGTCATACCTAGCACAAAGGAAGATGGTTGTGGTGGTTGAAGGTCAATCATCACAGCCCCAGGACATCGCTGCAGGAGTTCCTCAGGGCAGCGTCCTAGGCCCAACCATCTTCAGCTGCTTCATCAATGAACTTCCCTCCATCATAAAGTCATAAATGGGGATGTTCGCTGATGACTGCACAGTGTTCAGTGCCATTCGCAACTCCACAGATAATGAAGCAGTCCATGCCCGCATGCAACAAGACCTGGACGACATTCAGGCTTGGGTTGATAAGTGGCAGGTAACATTCGCGCCACAGAAGTGCCAGGCAATGACTATCTCCAACAAGCGAGAGTCTAACCACCTCCTCTTGACATTCAATGGCATTACCATCGCCGAATCCCCCCACTATCAACATCCTGGGGGTCACCATTAACCAGAAACTTAACTGGACCAGCCACATAAATACTGTGGCAACAAGAGCAGGTCAGAGGCTAGGTATTCTCACCTCCTGACTCCCTAAAGCCTTTCCACCATCTACAAGGCACAAGTAAGGAGTGTGATGGAATACCCTCCACTTGCCTGGATGAGTGCAGCTCCAACAACACTCAAGAAGCTCGACACCATCCAGGACAAAGCAGCCCGCTTGATTGGCACCCCATCCATCACCTTAAACTTTCACTCCCTCCACCACTGACGTACCGTGGCTGCAGTGTGTACCATCTACAAGATGCACTGCAGCAACTCGCCAAGGCTTCTTCGACAGCACCTCCCAAACCCATGACCTCTTCCACCTAGAAGGACAAGGGCAACAGGCGCATGGGAACACCACCACCTGCAAGTTCCCCTCCAAGTCACACACCATCCTGACTTAGAAGTATATCGCCGATCCTTCATCGTCGCTGGGTCAAAATCCTGGAACTCCCTAGCTAACAGCACTGTGGGAGTACCATCACTACACGGACTGCAGCGGTTCAAGAAGGCTGCTCACCACCACCTTCTCAAGGGCAACTAGGAATGGGCAATAAATACTGGCATTGCCAGCGACGCCCTGATCCCATAAACAAATAAAACATTTAAAAAGAAAGAAGGGTGTGGGACCAGATCACCAAGGCTGTCACTGCCAGCAGTGTTGCCCCCACGACTTGGCTTGAGTGCTCAAAGAAGCTTCAAGGCCTCAGACCAGTGCTCAATGTCAGTGAATGTGTGTTCAAAAGCCATCTCCTACCAACTGCACCACTCGCCTCACACACTTCTCAATGCACGACTCCCCCCAAACCCCCTCCAATCACACACCTGCCAACAATCTATACCAAACACGAGGCACACCTCCCATTCCTAGGTTTACCTCACCCCCTTGGAGGAGACGGTGCTGGCCATTCTTGGCAGGGGTATGGCTGAGCCCTTGGCCAGCGGCGGGGCTGAAAGGATACAAGATAAGTTATCCTCCTTCTCGCACGCATCTCTTGCTTTCCTGCCCTCCCTTCACCACACCTCCATCCTTGTGCCTTCCTCATTTCACACAACCAATAAATGCAGCCTGCCCAGCCAGTGGTTGACCAGGGAGAGGAGAATGATGAAGAAACACCGTCACTCAATTTCACACTCCCAGCCACCAGCTCCTCAAGGTCGACCAGCAAGGCCATTTGCAGTGTCCCCCACTGAAAGTCAGCAGCCTTCCACCAGCCATCCACTGGGATAGCACTGCGTGACATCAGTAGGATAGGCAAAGGCACACACAAGGCAGTCACTAAGGGAATGCATAAGGGTGATGAGTTGATTTCTTGATGTCATACTGGATGGTTAGCAACAGAGGGAAGGTAAGGTGTGGGACAAATGTTGAAAGGGGAATTGGGGTTGTGGTCACTGGTACCGCAGGTGGATGATTCCATCCCCGATATCCTGGCCAGAAAGGGCTGTAAGGGTTGCATCCTTCCTGCTTTCTCATCTTCTGCTTCCTCCTCTTCTGCGTCTTCCTCTTCCCTCTGCGAGCGGATGTTGTAAATCTGAAAAAAAAAGATAAAATGCTGGAAATATTAAGCAGGTCGGCCTGAGACGTGAACTCTATGTCTCTCTCCACGGATGCTGCTTGACCTGCTGAGTATTTCCAGCATTTTCTGTCTTCTCAGAGGCTTTCCTTTACCATCCGAGGCCTTGCAAGCGTCCAGCAGCACTCCCTGCACACGTAAAAACTTTTAACATATTGCACCAAGCCACTACATCAATAAAATAAAATCCAGTCCAAAAGCTTAAATGCAAACTTACCTGAAAGATGTGTGTGACCCTTTAAGAAGTGCTGACAGTGTCTCTGTCAGTCTGCTGCATGCTCACTTTTCAGAGCGAACTTACGACCCAGCGCTAAACTCAGTGCCAAGGTCGAAGTTTGCAGAGCGTGACATTAAGTCGACATAACGTCACACTCCTGATATTTGCATCTCCAGGGCCAGCGCTAAGGCCCTCACCAAAAAGGCAGCTGCTGAGTCCCACGCCAGAGAAGGGCGTTAGAGTTGTGGCCACCATTTTTTGCCAGGATTGCGGCGCTAATGCTTGGCAATAAGGTAGGGAATTTCTGGCCCAAAGCCCGGTAAATATAGACCAATCAGCCTAACATTGGTAAGCTTCTAGACCAATAACATGGGACAAAATTAATACTCACCTTAAACGACATAGGTTATCTGATTTGTAAAGGGCAAATTATGTCTGAGAAATTTAATAGAAGTCTTTCAGGAAATAACAGAGTTTACTGATAAAGGAAATGCATTGAATTGTGTGTATATGGATTTTCAAAAGGTATTGGTAAAGTGCCACATAGGAGGCTTGTTAATAAAATTAAGACACTTGAAGGGAATGTAGTGGCAGGAATAGAAAGTTGGTTAAAGAATAGAGTCGTGGTTAATGGATGTTTTTCAGACTGGAGGATGTAAACAGTAATGGGACCATGGCTCTTCTCAATTTATCTAAATAACCTGAATACAGGTGTCGGCGGCACAGTATCAACGTTTTCAGATCATACAAAAACAGAGTGGGAAGCTGTGAAAAAAACATATGGGATTCTAGGTTTTACAAATAAAAGTACAGAGTTCAAAAGCAAAGAAGTAATACAAATCTTATACAAATCATATTTTGAGTATTAGCCGTTGCCCTGGGATTTCCTGGGGCCTCCCCACAAAGTGTTACTGTGGTAGCTGGAGACATAAAGCTGTTACTTTGATGAGACAGAGGGGGTGTCCCGGGCTCCTGTCTCATTTCTCACGTCCCCGCAGAAACGCCCATTAACATCTGACACTGTATGGTCTGTCCTGGAACCCTGCCAACTGGAGGGTCACTAGGGGGCAGGCTGAAGAAACCAAGGCAAATATTTAAGTCCTTTCCCTAGAAGATCTGAGCCACTTGGGACTTTCTGGCTGCTGATAGAGATCATCTTTAAAAAGGTACAATTGGGTGTAGGTAGAATGAATTCTTCCTGTGTCACTGCTATCGTGAGCAAAATAACATTTTTAATTCAAGTAAAGCATGTTAATCACAAATCTAACACATGTGACTGAGGTACAGTGGGCAGCTATGGAGCTGGTGTTTAAACCAATTGTTCTGTATTTTACTGGTGAAATAAACACCGACTTTATCAGTTTAAACCTAAAGTTTGGAAACCCCAATTATTATCCAGTTCGGAACTGGGAGTGACAGTGTGCAGTAAACAGATTGTGTGCAGTGAAGAAAGAAGACTTGCATTCATATAGTGCCTGTCATGACCTCAGGACACCCCAAGGTGCTTCACAGCTAATGAAGTACTTTGAAAGTGTAGTCACTGTTGTAACGAAGGAAACGCACAGCAAGCTCCCACAAACAGCAATTAAATAAATGACCAGACCATGTTTTAGGTCTTGGTTGAGGGATAAATATTGCCCAGGATACCGGGAGAACATCCCTGCTCTTCTTCAGATAGTGCCATGGGATCCTTTACATCCACCTGAAAGGGCAGATGGGACCTTGGTTTAACATCTCATCTGAAAGACAACACCTCCGACAGTGCAGCACTCCCTCAGTACTGCACTGGAGTGTCAGCCTCAATTATGGGCTCAAGTCACTGAAGTGGGGCTTGAACCCACAACCTTCTGACTCAGACGCTAGAGTATTACCACTGAGCTGCGGCCGACACCTTGGTAAGTAGCGTGTGCAGCCCCTTAACAGATTGAGACCCCAGTCAAACCATTTAGTGGATAGAATTGACCCAGGCTAAACTATTTAAACGGCACAAAATTCAAACACCTGCTCTTAAACCAACAAATTCTTAACTGTGCTACCATTCTTTTGCCCTTTCCTCACCTAGCAGTTCTGAGGAATTGGTAATAACACATGTCCATATGTAGCAGCTTCCAACTCTCAGTGACTACTTGTTGCAGGAGGAAGAGTTTTTCATTCAAACAATTAAACATTTGCAATAGTTTGAGATCCCTGCGTATCTGCACAAATCAGAACAAAAGCCATTAGGATTATTAAACTGTAAGAGGAGGAGTGGAGGGAGAATCACTGATTAATTCCAGAACTGAGAGCCTAGATTATCCTCTTCTTACCACCAGGTATTCAGGCAGTATTCATGTGGGCAGGGGCAGGATCTGTCATGCTAGACCCCTCCCTCCCCAATGTTTCTTCTGATATTTCTGGCAGATGGTTTTCTTAGTGTCGTGGTTATGGTACTGGATTAACAATGCAGAGGTCACAAATTCAAATCACACCATGCCAGGCTGTGAAATTAAATTCAATAAATCTGGTCATTTGTGGGCTGATGCCAGAAAAATAATGACTGTGAAAGCTGCCGACTCATTGTCCAAATCCAACTGGTTAACTAATGCGGTTCAGGGAAAGAAATTTGCCGCCCCTACCCATTCTGGCCTGCATGTGACTTCAGCCCCACACTGAATGGTTGACTATTAATGCCCTCTGAAGAGGCCTAGCTCATCGGGGCAACGAGGAATGGCCAATAGATGTGGTCTTGCCATTGCCACCCACATCCTAACAATGAATAAAACTAAATGGTGGAAGTGCCTGCCTTAAAATGGACAGGCGCATTTATATGAGGTGGTAGTGACATCGTACATTCAAATTCCGCATCAATGCGGGAATTCGGCGTGTATTTGAAGGGCATCCAGGGCCACTTAGGGTGGGCACAAGGCAGCAGAAGCCCTGACTGTACGAGGTACAGCGATGGCCCCCGCGTTATTCTACCTTTTCTATGTTAATTACCGTGATTGATGATAGGTGTCATACCAATTAATAGGTAGAAAGTGTCCCCTTCTTAAACAACAACAACTTGTATTTATATAGTGCCTTTAACGTAGTAAAACGTCCCAAGGCGCTGCACAAGAGTATTATAAGACAAAAAATTTGACACTGAGCCACATAAGGAGAAATTAGGGCAAGTGACCAAAAGCTTGGTCAAAGAGGTAGGTTTTAAGGAGCGTCTTAAAGGAGGAAAGAGAGATAGAGAGGCGGAGAGGTTTAGGGAGGGAATTCCAGAGCTTAGGGCTCAGGCAACAGAAGGCACGGCCACCAATGGTTGAGCGATTATAATCAGGGATGCTCAAGAGTGCAGAATTAGAGGAGCGCAGATATCGTGGGGGGTTGTGGGGCTGAAGAAGATTACAGAGATAGGGAGGGGCGAGGTTATGGAGGGATTTGAAAACAAGGATTAGAATTTTGAAATTGGGGCACTGCATAACCGGAAGCCAAGGTAGGTCAGCGAGCACAGGGGTGATGGGCGAACGGGACTTGGTGCGAGTTAGGACACGGGCAGCCGGGTTTTGGATGACCTCAAGTTTACGTAGGGTAGAATGTGGGAGGCCAGCCAGGAGTGCGTTGGAATAGTCAAGTCTAGAGGTAACAAAGGCATGAATGAAGGTTTCAAAGGCGGATGAGCTGAGGCAAGGGCGGAGACGGGCGATGTTACGGAGGTGGAAATAGGGGGTCTTTGTTATGCTGTGGTTGGAAGCTCATTTCAGGGTCAAGGTTGTGAACAGTGTGGTTCAGCCTCAAACAGATGTTAGCGAGAGGGATGGAGTCAGCGACTAGGAAACGGAGTTTGTGGCGGGGACCGAAAACAATGGCTTTGGTCTTCCCAATATTTAATTGGAGAAAATTTCTGCTCATCCAGAGCTGGATCTCGGACAGGCAGTCTGACAATTTGGAGACCGTGGAGGAGTCGAGAGAAGAGGTAGTGAGGTAGAGCTGGGTGTCGTCAGTGTACATGTGGAAACTGACGCAGTGTTTTTGGATGATGTCGCCAAGGGGCAACATGTAGATGAGAAATAGGAGGGGGACAAGGATAGATCCTTGGGGGACAGCAGAGATAACGATTCGGGAGCGGGAAGAGAAGCCGTTGCAGGTGATTCTCTGGCTACAATTAGATAGATAAGAATAGAACCAGGCGAGTGCAGTCCCACCCAGCTGGACAATGGTGGAGAGGCGTTGGAGAAGGATGGAGTGGTCAACCGTGTCAAAGGCTGCAGACAAGTCGAGAAGGACGAGGAGGGATAGTTTACCTTTGTCACAGTCACAAAGGATGTCATTTGTGACTTTAATGAGAGCCGTTTTGGTACTGTGGCAACGGCAGAAACCTGATTGGAGGATTCAAAAATGGAATTGTGGGAAAGACGGGCACGGCTTTGGGAGGCGACAACACGTTCAAGGACTTTGGAGAGGAAAGGGAGGTTGGAGATGGGTAGTTTGCAAGGACGGAGGGGTCAGGGGTTGTTTTTTTGAGCAGAGATGTGATGACGCAGATTTGAGGGAGAGGGGGACAGTACCTGAGGAGAGAGAACCGTTAACAAGATCAGCTAACATGGGAACCAGGAAAGGCAGTTTGGTGGGAATAGGGTCGAGTGAGCAGGAGGTAGGTCTCATGGACAAGATGAGCGCGGAGAGGTCATGAGGGGAGATCGGAGAGAAGTTGGGACGCAATCAGTAAATTGTAAATTTAAGAAATCTTAAAAGAAACTTAACAACTCAAATTAAAATTCTGTTTGGGAGGGGAGGGGGGGTAATGAAGGACTCCAGTCCCTCCGGTGCCCCCCTGCGCTATTCTGAGCCGCCTTCAAGCCAGGCGCCTCCTTCGCTTGACAACCACTGGCGCCGTTTGCTGCCAATTAGCAGAAACCAGTTTAAATATAAAACCCAGCGCGCGAGGGCGGGGCGGTTGGCGCCGGGAGTGAGCGCGCGGCGGGTGTGAGCGAGAGGGAGAGCGGGACGGGAGTGAGCGAGAGCGAGAGGGAGAGCGGGACGGGAGTGAGCGAGAGGGAGAGCGGGACGGGAGTGAGCGAGAGCGAGAGGGAGAGCGGGACGGGAGTGAGCGAGAGCGAGAGCGGGACGGGAGTGAGCGAGAGCGAGAGGGAGAGCGGGACGGGAGTGAGCGAGAGCGAGAGCGGGACGGGAGTGAGCGAGAGCGAGAGGGAGAGCGGGACGGGAGTGAGCGAGAGCGAGAGGGAGAGCGGGACGGGAGTGAGCGAGAGCGAGAGGGAGAGCGGGACGGGAGTGAGCGAGAGCGAGAGCGGGACGGGAGTGAGCGAGAGCGAGAGGGAGAGCGGGACGGGAGTGAGCGAGAGCGAGAGGGAGAGCGGGACGGGAGTGAGCGAGAGCGAGAGGGAGAGCGGGACGGGAGTGAGCGAGAGCGAGAGGGAGAGCGGGACGGGAGTGAGCGAGAGGGAGAGCGGGACGGGAGTGAGCGAGAGCGAGAGGGAGAGCGGGACGGGAGTGAGCGCGCGGCGGGTGTGAGCGAGAGCGAGCGCGGGACGGGAGGGAGCGCGCCGGGTGTGAGCGCGCGGGGGCGGGGCCTGGGCCGCCTGCTTTCCCTCACCTGCTTCAGGTGGCTCAGGTCGTGGTAGTAGCGGTCCTCGAGGGGCAGGATCTCCCTGTCGGCAGGTTGTGCTTCCTCCACCTGGCAAAACACAAGTGAAGAGCGGCGTGTGAGTAAGAGGGGCCCGGGGCTGCGGCCCTTCCCCTTCCCCCCGGGGCACAGCCTACCTGCGATGCGGATGGAGGGTTCGGCGGGGTCTCTGCGAGCCGTGGGCAGGATGCCAACATGGTGCTGGTGGATTTCAAGCGGCCAAACCTTGCGGGGTGCTGAGGGTGAGCAGGGGCGGACGCGGGCCTCGGGCCGCGTCACAAACTGCACCTGTCCGGGGCCGGTGAGGCGGCGGGGGGCAATGACGGTAAATCCCGGCCTGTCACTATGTGTAAGGGGGGCAGGCCTGCTCTCCCACCCGCCATCCCCAACCTCCAGTTACAACTGCGGCCTGTCAGACAGGAGAGGAGCGCAGAGCAGTCCGGACCGGCTGTTACTGGGCGGGGATCCTCGCTGGCCCTGGGGGCTCAGTCCCGGGCACTCACCCCTGCATTACACACCCCAATGAGCAAGAAGGACCTTTGGTGGAAGAGCAGGGCAGTTGTTGGAAATAATCTGCCAGGCATATGCCAAATTCCTTTAAATGATATGGTGGGAGAGTTAGGGCTCCAGCTTTAATGGACCAAGTGGTCTGCACTTGTGCCTGGTAGATCATCTCCACATCTCAATGTTGCCCATTCAAAAGCTATAGGAGGCCCTTTGTGTTCTGAATGTGGGTCAAGGTGCTACCTGTTGGGCATGGGATTTTAGTCCAGGGTATAAACTGATTCTTTGTTCAGTCTCCAGATCCAAGTGAATATGCCATCATCCAGTGGAGGAAACATTTAGGGCAAGTGTCTGTTGTAAGAGCTTCTCTCCATAGGCGCTATTGTGCTCCGGTTATACTCCCAATGTGTAAAGTCTCAGTGTGAGCCACATTTGTTCCTTATCTCCTGTTTTCAGCTGCTGCCTGATTGTTTATACTGCATTTGGTTATTTTTTTACATTCTAAAATAATGCAACTTTTGTAACATTAACATAAGTTTGGTAGATGTTTTACAAAGTTTTAATTGTTTTTCAGCAAAGTTTTAATCATTAAATGTCATTGACACTGATTCCAACCAAGGTGAAATTTTGTTTTGTCATTTTAGTGGCAATTGTTTTTTGACAGATCTTGTCAGATTGAGTTGCCTTGGTTATGATCGTCCGATTTATTGGATGACAATCTTTCAGACATGAATGACTTTCCTCAATCCTGCAGAGACTTTGAATTCTGATTCTGAAAAGAAGCACACTTCCAGCTACAAGTCAGAAAGAGAGTTGCGAGCAGGTAAATACGCCTCCTGAAGAACAATCCAAAAAGCAAGCTCCATAGGCTCAATCAGCTGCAGAGAAGGTGTTGCAGTCCTTTGGTACTGAGTGAATTTCTGTGACCAGTCACTTTGTATCCCCACATCATTCCCGACTTGCATTTGGCTGAGGAGCAGTGTCTGTCACACTGTCGCTGAGTTACGTCAAATAAAAGAAAAAATAACTCCCTGGCTGACACCTGGTGCAAGCAGACCTGTAGCCTATCTCCATCATATGCATGGCTCCTCCAATGGCCATTATACTGTCACAACCATCCTTAAGTTCTGTGCCACTGGGGACATCTATAACATAAGGTGTGCACAAATACAGCATTCTCTCACGTTAGCAACTTCATCTGCTTTCCTGTAAACAATTGACACCATCCCCACAGGGCATTGCTATTGCACTGAGTGGCATGATTCCCCAAGGTCTGAGGAGTCACAGGTTGCACCCACATGGCCATATGTGATCCCTTCATCATTGGCCACATTTGCATCAACAGGAAAGGAAGCCACTATTAATGTGCAGCTCATTTGCATCCAACAACAAACCATCATGCAAATGAATTCTCAATTTCCAGAGCGTTGCCATGAGGTCTTTATTTTAAGGAACTTCATATTTCCAGCTCCTTACTCATCCAGCTTACACATCCATTCCTGCCACCACTGGCACACTGTGGATGCAGAGTGTACTATCTATAGGATAGACTGCAGAAATTCCTCAAGGCTTCTTCGACAGCACCTCCCAAACCCGTGACCCTCTACCACCTAGAAGGACAAGGGCAGTAGGTGCACGGTAACACCTCCAAGTTCCCTTCCAAGTCACACACCATCCTGACTTGTACATATATCACCGTTCCTTCATCGTCACTGGGTCAAAATCCTGGAATGCCCTACCTAACAGCACTGTGGGAGTACCTTCATAACATGGACTGCAGCGGTTCAAGAAGGAGGCCCACCACCACCTTCTTGGGGCAACTAGGGATGGGCAATCAGTGCTGGCCTTGCCAGCGACACCCACATCCCGAGAACTAATTTTTTTTAAAGTGAAGTATCTGTGTAATGCTCAGAGATCAAGATTATTCTCTGCAACCATCGCTTTCACAGGACGCCAGCTGAACAGTGTGACTATTGAGATCTGTGCAGCCACCAGAGTCATCATACAGCACACCACAGGCATGTTGACGTCACGTCTTTCAGTGCCTGGATCATTCTGCAGTATAGGCCAGTGAGGGTCTCGAGGATTGCTGGCGATATGCTGTATGTTGCACAATTTCCCTGGAGGAAGAAGACTCCAATGCGGAGCAAGGCCATCAGCAGGAGGAGCAGCAACCTGAAAGGCAGACAGAGGATAATCTGGTGCCGGTTGCAAGACACATTCATGCTACTCTGATATGGGAGGCCTTCCCCGACTGTCACATCTGACCACTGCACAGAGTCCTGACTTCATCTTTCCCCTTCCCACCACAGATATGCCATCAGACACAGACACTTCTCTGTGTGCATTAGCGCACTTAGTTTTCATTCATGCCACCTCATCAAAGCCACTTATCTTGCCAAGAACAATATCCGCACTCACAGCTACTTTAGTGCAGCCATAATCTTCATCAAAACATATACTGTGGGTGTGTGGGTGAGAGAACAAAATGGCCACTGTCCAAATAATTTTCTCACCACTTAGAGATGACACTCAGGGTAAATTTTATGAATGCCATGAGGAGTGGTCTGCGGCCCATATTCCTGATATGTGCCCCATTGGATCAGATTCCTCACGGGGAGCATTCATTTGTAAAATTTATCCTGTTTGTTAGAAAGAGAGAGGCTGTGTGCGACATGAATCTCTGAAGGGGAGCTCAGCAAGAACAATGTTTGGGAGCCTCTGCCCTGGATAATACCTGATTGGCAGGAGGTGGCTGGCTGTTACATTTTTACACAAGCCTTTGGGAGGTAGGTGGTCCTCCTCTCACAGCAGCAAGTGTCAAGAAGGACTTTCTACGGGCTGCATCTCTTGTGTGGTAGCCTGGCACCCTGTCAGCAGGCGTTGGCAAAAGCTTGCTGGTGGCTTCTTGTGTGTGCGCTCCTGAGAGACAGCAGCATCATCTTTCTCCATTTTGGTCTTGCTATCCAGTAGTGCAAAAGAGTCAAGGGCCAAACTGTAAATCTTTCTGTCTAGGGGACAGGACAAAGGAATAGGCAAATACATGTTTGAGAACAGCTTTAAACTAATGAAGGGGGGTGGGAGGATTCAGGAAAGAGTACATTTAAAAGGGAAATGTCAAGGCTCTAGAGCAGAGTAGAGTTTTGGGTAAAAATAAGAGTGGGTCAGGAAGGGACAGAGAGAGTAACAAAGGTAATAGGCATCAGTGACTAATGTGACTTAAGGGAAAAATAGAAAGAAGTCAAAGCTAAAGGCACTATATCTGAATGCGCGAAGCATTCGCAACAAAATAGATGAATTAATAGCGCAGGTAGAAATTAATAAATTTGATCTAATAGCCATTACTGAGACGTGTTTGCAATGTGACCAAGGTTGGAAACTAAATACTCCAGGGAACTAAATATTCCACGATACTTATCTTTTAGAAGAGATAGGCAAAATGGAAAAGGAGGAGGGGTATCCCTGATAAAGGATGGGATAAAGACAGTAGAGAGAAGGATCTTAGCTCTGAAAATCAAGAAGTAGAATCAGTTTGGGTGGAGCTAAGAAACAGCAAGGGGACGAAAACATTGGTGGGTGTTGTTTATAGGTCCCCCAAACAGTAGTTATAATGTAGGGCAGAGTATAAATCAGGAAATTAGAGGCGCATGTAACAAGGGAAATACAGTAATCATAGGAACTTTAATCTACATATAGACTGGGCAAACCAAATTTGCAGTAATAGTGTGGAGGACGAATTCATGGAATGTCTGCAAGATAGTTTTCTAGATCAGTATGTTGAGGAGCCAACTAGGGAACAGGCTATTTTAGATCTAGTATTGTGCGACGAGATCAGGTTAATTAATAACCTTGTAGTAAAGGGGCCTTTAGGGAAGAGTGACCATAATATGATAGAATTTTATATTCAGTTTGAAAGTGATTTAGTTAAATCCAAAACCAGGGTCTTAAATCTAAACAAAGCAAACTACGTAGGTATGAGGGACGAGTTGGCTAAGGTAGATTGGGAAACTACATTAAAGGGTATGACGGTAGAGAAGCAATGGTTAGCATTTAAAGAATTAATACATAATTTACAACAAATATACATTCCTTTAAGGCACAAAAACCCCACAGGAAAAGTGGTCCAACCGTGGCTAATAAGAGAAGTTAAAGATAGTATTAGATCAAAGGAAGAAGCTTATAATGTTGCCAAAAAGAGTAGTAAGCTTGAGGATTGGGAGGATTTTAGAATTCAGCAAAGGAGGACCAAGAAATTGATAAAGAAAGGGAAAATAGAATGAGAGTAAACTAGCGAGAGACATAAAAACAGACTGCAAAAGCTTCTATAAGTATGTAAAAAGGAAAAGATTAGCAAAAGTAAATGTGGGTCCCTTACAGGCTGAGACAGGAGAAATTATAAGGGGGAATAAGGAAATGGCAGAGAAATTAAACAAATATTTTGTGTCTGTCTTTACGGAAGAAGACGCAAAAAACCTCCTGGAAATAGTGGAGAACCCAGGGTCTATCTAGCGAGAATGAGGAACTGAAAGAAATTAGTATTAGTAAAAAAATAGTAGTAGAGAAATTAATGGGACTGAAACCCGATAAATCCCCTGGACCTGATGGCCTACATCCTAGAGTTTTGAAAGAGATGGCTATAGAGATAGTGGATGCATTGGTTGTCATCTTTCAAAATTCTGTAGATTCTAGAACGGTTCCAGAAAGGAGGGAGAGAGAAAACGGGGAACTACAGACCAGTTAGCCTGACATCAGTAGTAGGGAAAATGCTAGAATATTATTAAGGACATGGTAACAGGGCACTTGGAAAATAGTAATAGGATTGGGCAGAGTCAACATGGATTTATGAAAGGGAAATTATGTTTGACGAATCTGTTAGAGTTTTTTGAGGTTGTAACTAGCAGAATAGATAAGGGGGAACCAGTAGATGTGGTATATTTGGATTTTCAGAAGGCATTCGATAAGGTGCCACACAAGAGGTTATTAAACAAAATTAGGGCTCATGGGATTGGGGGTAATATACCAGCATGGATTGAGGATTGGTTGACGGACAGAAAACAGAGAGTGGGAATAAGCATGTCATTTTCGGGTTGGCAGGCTGTAACTGGTGCGGTACCGCAAGGATCAGTGCTTGGCCTCAGCTATTCACAATCTATATCAATGATTTGGATGAGGGGACCAAATGTAATATATCCAAGTTTGCTGATGATACAAAGCTAGGAGAGAATGTAGGTTGTGAGGAGGATGCAAAAGGCTTCATGGGGATATAGACAGGTTAAGTGAGTGGGCAAGAACATGGCAAATGGAATATAAAGTGGAGAAATGTGAAGTTATCCACTTTGGTAGCAAAAATAGAAAAGCAGAGTATTTTTTAATTGGTGAGAGATTGGGAAATGTTGGTGATCAGAGGGACCTGGGTGTCCTTGTACACGAATCACTGAAAGTTAACATGCAGGTACAGCAAGCAATTAAGAAAGCAAATGGTATGTTAGCCTTTATTACAAGAGGATTTGAGTCTAAGAGTAAAGATGTCTTACTGCAATTATAGAGGGCCCTGGTGAGACCACACCTGGAGTATTGTGTACAGTTTTGGTCTCCTTACCTAAGGAAGGATATACTTGCCTTTGAGGGAGTGCAACGAAGGTTCACCAGACTGATTCCTGGGATGGGAGATTGTCCTTTGAGGAGAGATTGAGTAGACTAGGCCTATATTCTCTAGAGTTTAGAAGAATGAGAGGTGATCTCATTCAAACTCTTTCTTCACTCAGAGGGTAGTGAATCTTTGTAATTCTCTACCCCAGAGGGCTGTGTGTGCTCAGTCATTGAGTATATTCAAGACAGAGATCAATAGATTTTGGATATTAAGGGAATCAAGGGATATGGTGATTGGGCAGGAAGATGGAGTTGAGGTAGAAGATCAACTTCTTGAATGGCGGAGCAGGCTCGAGGGGCCAGATGGCCTACTCCTGCTCCTATTTCTTATGTTCTTAAGTTCCTCCATCCCCTCAATCATTCTGGTTGCTCTTTTCTGTATTCTCTAGCTGCAATATCCTTTTAGTACTGTGGCGACCAGAAGTGTACACAGTACACAGTGATTTATAAAGTGGCAGGATCACCTCACTATTACAGCTCAGTATTGACCTTTTAATACATCCCAGCATCTGATTTGCCTTACTCACTGCCACCAAGCATTGTTGCAATTTGTTGTTGCTCAGGAACCCAGATATTTTTCATTTCCCATACATACCATTTTCTTGCCATTTCAATAATAATTCCTCAGTTAATTTTTTTTATCCCCATGCATTTCTCTTTGCATTTCTCTACATTGAATTTGATCTGCCACCTGTCTGCTCAGTTCCCAAGTAATCCTCCTGTAGCTTATCCTGTTCAGCTTTGGAGTCTACCACCTTCATTAGCTTTGTATCATCTGCAAATTTAGCCACTGCTTGTGACTCCTAGCTCCAGATATTTTCTGAAGATGTTAAGAGGTCCCAAAGCAGAGCCCTGCAGAACCCCACTGGTAACATTCACCCAGTGCGATGACATTCCCTGTAACACCACCCTCTGGGTTCTATAAGTCAACCAATTACATATCCTTCGCAAGATATTCCTTTATTTTTATCATCAGCCTTTTCAGAGGAACTGTATCAAAGTCCTTTTGTTGTAATCAAAATAAATAACATCCACTGCCTTACCCTTATCAAGCTCCTTTGTTACACCCTGAAAGAAAATCAGTAATTTGATTGACAAGACCTCCCCTTCATGATCCCATAATGGCTATTTTTTAATGATTTTATTTCTTTAAGGACAGAATGTTTAATTTCAAAATGGGTTTGAATTGCATCTATATGCCCTGATCTAATTATCTACCTCCTACCAAGAGTACACTTGATCTTGACACATCATACCACAAGTTTTACTAGTTTATAATAAATAAAAATGTTTACATCTTTTAATATTTGTGCACAGATCACTTGCAAGTGTCAGCTGCTTCCTCAGTTTGCAATGAATACACTTGGGGGTTGGTCTGCACCAGGGAGGAAGAGTTTAGTGGGGCAGGAGCCCTGATCAAAAGTTGCTCATGATTTTCTGTCCAATTTACTGGATGGAAATCATGAGCAGCTTGTACTGTAACAGATATTCTACTGGGTTCAATGTCACCAGTCACTGCTATAAGTCGACCTTGCGTCTCGTATGATCCAGAAGTCTACCTTTTACTGCCTGATATCTAGTTATAACAGAGAACCCTTGCTCTGTATACTGGCTGCTAAAGTAGCACATTTGCCTCAAGCTGCATTCTCTCTTGATGGAAAGCACTGCGTTTACTCAATCAAGCAGAGGCACAACATCAAACCAACAAATTGGTTAATTTTACTTAAGATAAAAGAATGAACAATGTTGAGATTTCACAAAGCGAAGAAATTATATTACCCGGTCCTATTTGTGTAGGGCGCGTAACTTATGGATGCCTGTGGCTTGTCCCATTCTACGATTGTCTTCTTAGCCTGGTGTTTGGTACTACACTAACAAAAACCCAAATTCCCTATATTACACCTTAAGAAACTGGACTGCGGCAAAATACATCCAATCAGGTATTTTCCCCAGTACCTCCCTTATTCTATCCAATCATAATGGGGTCATGTACTCGCCCAGATACAGTTAGCATCTTGTGACCATACTCTTAACACTCTGTTTCAATTCTAACTCCAACACAATGCGTTTCTGTTCTTGCGGCTCATGACTCACTATCTGGACCTTGAAGATAACAACAGTTCTAGCTGTAAGAAACCTAGGGCTAAAAATTTGTTTGCCCTCCGAAAACGAGCGTGGGGATCACGCTGCGGGATCAACTCGTGTTCGTTCAAAGTAATGCAGGAAGCGCGCGACTTTCATGCTGCCTGCTAATTAGAATGATTGTGGCGTGCAGCCCAGCGCTGAACTTGCTGCTGAGTGGCTGCATGCTCAGCAGGGGGTCCAAGTTTGTGTGAGGCTAGCACCAATTAAAGATAGCTTGCACTTCTTAAAGCCAGCCTGCACCTCTTAAAGGGGAGTTGCATTCTGGCTGCAGCAGGTGATTCAACTGGCTGGGGTACAGAGTGTGAGCAGGAAGAAGTACACTGGCACAACAGGGGAGAGAGAGCGTGCTCCATGGTTCTCGGATGCGGCACTGGAGGCCTTGGTGCAGGAGGAGAGAGGTCCCCTATCCACAGGGAACCAGGAGGCCCTCCAGGCAATATCGGAAAAGGCAATGGAAGCAGATAGCCATCGTGGTCAAAGCCTGCAGTGTAGCCAAGGACTTGGGTGCAGTGCCGCAAGAATTTCAATGACCTCACACAAGTGGTCAAGGTCAGTGAATTAATCTTCAAATGCCATATCCTTACAACTGAACCAGACACTGCTCAATTCATCACACCCCCTTCATTCACCTACCAACAACCTCTATCAATCATGACTCATACCTCACATTCATAGCTTCATCTCACCCTTGCACACTTAACACTGCTGCAAGCATCACACCCACATCTCATAGCTTGCACTCACTGCCAGCTATTCAACCATGACAGGCATATCACCCAAACACATTGCACCACATTCACTGACACACTTCCCTCTCTCTTGCAGGACAAGGTGGGTCATAACCGCAGGCAGCAGGGGATACCAGCAGGAAGACAAGCATGCCTGCATAACCTTAACCTAATGGAGGAGACGGTGCTGGAGATCATTGGAGTGGCCATTTCTGAGCCCGTGGCGAGCGGCGTGGCCAAAACACTGCAGGATGACTGTATCCTCCTTCTCACATCCCACTTCCCACTCATCCCACAATTTCTTCTGATTTACAAGCTGCAAATGGTGTAAACATGCACCTCTTGCTTCCCCCCCCCTCCCCTCACCACAACCCGACTCTTGTGCCTTTCTCTTTCAGATAGCTAAGAACTTCATCCTGGCCAGGCAGTGATGGAGGAGCAGGAACTGCAAGAGGAAGAAGGCAGTGATGCTGAAGACACAGCACGGTCACTCGATTTCACACTCGCAGCCACTAGCTCAGATACTGGCACTGCGCGTAGTTTAGAGGGTAGTAAAGGGGCGGCGGAATCTGCAATTGGTGAGTTACTGGGCACAAGTGGGCTGCAGCCAGGGCAAGGGGGAAAGAGTAGCGCAGGTGCCAGCTCCTTGGAGGGTGAGGTCGCACACGAGTTCTGCTGCACAAGACTCATGAGGACGTCGATGGGGCGGCCTGCAGAAGAATGCTGATGGGTATGCACAATGAGCTGCTTGGTGCATTGGCAGGCCTTCCAGAAAGCCTGAATGCAATGTCAAGGAGCATGGAGGAGTCCAGCACCAACTTTGCACAGGGCTTCGCGCAGAGCTTGGAGCCCATCCTTTCCAGCATGGAAGTGGTCGGCAAATCTTGATGCAGTGTCTGCTGGCCGATGTCTCAGCTTCCATTGCAGTACAAGCAGAAGCCACCCAACGTCTAAGTGCTGCAGTGGACGCTCAGGCTGAAGTCATGCAAGCTCAGCTTGTTGCCACGCAAGCACAGACTGCTGCTATCAGGGCTTCAGTTACCAGTGTTGAAAGGGGCTTGCAGGGTGTCACAGCAGTCCAACAATCTGCCCTCCAACAGATTACTAGGATTACTGAGGTGCCACCCTGGGGGAGTGGCAGTGGCTCTGTGGAGGTCAAACCTGCTGTCCCCTCTCAGAATGACAGCATTTGTCCTCCCACCCCTGCCAGTGCACTTGCTTTTGACTGTCAGCCAGCCAGCCCGGATTGCTGCCGCCTATGCCGAGTGGTGTAGTCCGAAGCCGGGCCTTCTTGGCCCAGAGCTGCTCGAGGTCGTCCTCCAAGGCCATCTGCAGTCTCCTCCACTGAAAGTCAGCAGCATTCCACCAGCCATGCTGCTGCCACTGGGGTAGCATTGCATAGGAGCACTAGGACAGGCAAAGGCACACGGAAGACAGGCACAAAGGGAATGCACAAGGGTGATTAGTTGACTTTGGAATGTAATATTGGATGGTTTGATTTCTAAATTTGGTTTGGAATGTTTGTTTTGTGATGGCTTTTACTGTAGCATTGTGGCCAAGAGGACGCTGTGATGGTCAGTAACAGAGGGAGGTAAGGTGTGGGACTGTTGGTGAATGGGGAATTGGGGTTGCGTTCACTGGTACTGCAGTCAAATGAGTCGATCACAGAGAGCCCGGCCAGAAAGGGGCTGTTTTGGTTGCCTCATCCCTTCCTTCTCCTCGTCCTCCTCCTCCACCCCTTCCTCTTGTGCCTCAGTTCTTTGCCGTATACCTGGTGGCAAGGGCTGTGCCCTCATGATGGCGAGGTTGTGGAGCATGCAACAGACCACGACGAATCTTGAGACGCGCTCTGCCGAGTACTGCAGGGCTCCTCCAGAGCGGTCCAGGCAGCGGAAGCATTGTTAGAGCAGACCAGTGGCATGCTTAATCAGATTCCATGTGACAGCGTGGCTTTCGTTATATGCCAGTTGCCCACGTGTGCTTGGGTTGCGCACTGGAGTCATGAGCCAAGTGGTCAGCACATAGTCCTTGTCATCCAGTAGCCACCCTCCGGTTTGTCGTGATGGCTCAAATGCGGATAGTACAGCAGACTGTCGCAGAATGAAGGTATCGTGACTGCTGCCAGGATACCGAGCATTGACCTGCATGATGCGCTGAGTATGGTCGCACACCGGCTGGACATTGAGGGAGTGGAATCCCTTTCGGTTGTGGTATATCTCTGAATTCACATGTGGCACCTGCAAAGCGGCATGTGTGTCGTCAATGGCACCCTGCACCATGGGCCTGGTATCGTACTCGCTCCGCCTCCTTCTCTCTGGCAAGAGAGAATGAAATGTATTCAGCTCTCTTTGCATACAGAGCCTCACTGACGTACCTTATGCAACAGTGCACGGTGAACTGGGAGATGTTGGAAATATCGCCTGCTCCAGCTGGAAGGAGCCCGACGCATAAAAATTCATGGCCACGCTCACCTTCACAGCCACTGGCAATGTGGTACTCGCCCTGCTCTGAGGCTGTAGTTCTGCCTGCAACAGGTGGCAGATTTTAGTGAAGCAGAGACGTTGCATACACTGTTCCTCGCTGAGGTTGAAGTAGGAGAATTGCTCCCTGAATATCTTGGGTGGATATGGCCTTCTGCTGAGAGCCCTTCTCCCCCTCCTCCTCCTCCCTCTTCTAGCAGCTTGCCTTCCACTGTGTTGGGTGTTGGCTGTGCTCTTTCTCCCTGTCATGCTGCAGGCCAAGAAACTGAGATACTGCCCCAGAAACAGTGAGATTGGAACAGAGACACAGACCCCGAAGCAGTGAGATTGGAACAGAGACACAGACCCCAGAAACAGTGAGATTGGAACAGAGACACAGCCCCAGAAACAGTGAGATTGGAACAGAGACACAGACCCCGAAGCAGTGAGATTGGAACAGAGACACAGACCCCAGAAACAGTGAGATTGGAACAGAGACACAGACCCCGAAGCAGTGAGATTGGAACAGAGACACAGCCCCAGAAACAGTGAGATTGGAACAGAGACACAGACCCCGAAGCAGTGAGATTGGAACAGAGACACAGACCCCGAAGCAGTGAGATTGGAACAGAGACACAGACCCCGAAGCAGTGAGATTGGAACAGAGACACAGACCCCGAAGCAGTGAGATTGGAACAGAGACACAGACCCCGAAGCAGTGAGATTGGAACAGAGACACAGACCCCCGAAGCAGTGAGATTGGAACAGAGACACAGACCCCCGAAGCAGTGAGATTGGAACAGAGACACAGACCCCGAAGCAGTGAGATTGGAACAGAGACACAGACCCCAGAAACAGTGAGATTGGAACAGAGACACAGACCCCGAAGCAGTGAACAAAATTCTGGCCAGCAACGTGAGATGAACTGAGACACAGGAGCAGGAACAGTGAAATTGGAACTGAGACACAGCACCAGAAACAGATATCATAACCTCTGCCCCATTTTTTCGGACGCCAGCTGTTGCTGATGATTCTGATATTCCCATTTACACCTCTTCTAGACCCATCTTTTGTTTCTTTCCTTGCCCTATTACCACCTTGCTCCATCATCCCTTTTGTCATTTTATCTCTCCTACCTTCCACCGCATCACAGACCTCCCCTTTTCTTTCCTCCCCTCCCTACTTTTCCTGCCTCTGTACTTGCTTAAAACCTGGTACATATAACCTTTTCCAGTTCTGACGAAAGGTCATCAATCTAAAATGTTAACTCTGTTTCTCTCTCCACAGATGCTGCCTGACCTGCTAAGTATTTCCAGCATTTTCTGTTTATGTTTCAGATTTCCAGCATCCGCAGTATTTTGCTTTTGTATTAGTGTTTAATTCCCTTCCACTTCCCTTCCAGGAATGCCCACACTGAAGAAGTTCTGCTGTTCTCTTCTACGGGATTTCCGTTTGTCTCTTTTACCTTGTTCACCTTCATTGCTTTCTGTTTTCCTTCTCGTGTTTGATCAGGTATCTACCAAAACTCGCTTTCACAGCCACATCTGCTTCCTCAGCAACTGTCTCCGGCTCCGACTTATTCCACTTGGATTCCAACAGAAATTCCACCCTTCATGTTTCGGATCCACCCATGATTACAGGATATCTTCACTGCTCTCGCCACATCCTGAGATCCACGCTCAACGCCATGCGCTGCCACATGCACGCTCTCCACCTCTCTCTTCAGCAGCACTGACTCACTCTATCTCAAAGCTGTCCTGGTCTGCAGTTCCATTTTACCCTTCTCATCCGGCACTTTAACAAAACTTTTTTTTCTTTCTTTCTGGTGTCAAGGATCACAAACTTCAACAACGCCCCTCCTGATCCTTCTTTCCCTTCACTTTCCTCTGTCCCCATCCCTCCTTCCAATCTCTTTGTCGTGTTTTCACTATAACTCGCGCTAACCTACCTCCTTCTGAACTTGCAGCACTCCGTTCTCTCAGATCCAACCCTGACATTATCATTAAACCTGCTGACAAGGGCGGCGCTGTTGTTGTTTGGCAAACAGACCTCTACCTTGCGGAGGCTGAATGCCAACTCTCCGATACCTCCTCCTATCTCCCCCTGGACCACGTCCCCACCACCAAACATCAAGCCATCATTTCCCAGACTGTCACTGACCTCATCTTCTCTGGAGATATTCCCTCCATGGTTTCCAACCTCATAGTCCCCCAACCCCACACAGCCCACTTCTACCTCCTTCCCAGGATCCACAAACAGGACTTCCCTGGTAGACCCATCGTTTCAGCCTGTTTTTGCCCCACGGAACTGATTTCTTCCTATCTCAACTCTATTTTTCCTCCCCTTGTCAAGTCTCTTCCTACCTACATCCATGACTCTTCCAAAGCCCTCCGCCACTTTAACAGTTTCCAGTTGCCAGGCCCTAACCATCTCCTTTTCACCATAGATGTCCAATCCCTCTACACCCTCATCCCCCCACACCAGGACGGCCTGTGGGCCCTCCACTTCTTCCTTGAACGGAGGTCCAACCAATCCCCATCCAGCACCACCCTCTTCTGCCTGGTTGAACTTGTTTTTACATTGAACAACTTCTCCTTTGACACCTCTCACTTCCTCCCAATAAAAGGTGTTGCTCGAGTAAGATTGGAACTGAGACACAGCCCCAGATACAGTGAGATTGGAACTGAGACACAGCACAAGAACAAATGGCCCCAACATTAACTGGGAGCGGAGTGGGTGCGGTGGGGGGTCGATAGCTTGTGGGAAACCCGGAAGTAAGGTCAGCATGTTTGTCAGTGGCTTTTTAACTCAGCCACCTCATTATAATTTTACTTCTGGGTTTGCTGAGATCGGTCTCCCGGGATGGGGATCGGTCTCCCGGGATGGGGATTGGTCTCCCGGGATGGGGATCGGTCTCCCGGGATGGGGATCGGTCTCCCGGGATGGGGATCGGTCTCGGGGTGGGGATTGGTTTCTCAGGATGGGGGATTATTCTCTCAGGATGGGGATTAGTCTCCTGCGATGGGCAATTGGTCACCCGGGATAGGGATCAGTCACCCGGAATGGGGATTGGTCTCTCAGGATGGGGGATTATTCTCTCGGGATGGGGATCGGTCTCTCGGGATGTGGATTAGTCACCCGGGATAGGAATCAGTCACCCGGAATGGGGATCGGTCTCTCGGGATGGGGGATTATTCTCTCGGGATGTGGATTGGTCTCTCGGGATGGGGATCGGTCTCTCAGGATGGGGGATTATTCTCTCGGGATGTGGATTGGTCTCTCGGGATGGGGATCGGTCTCTTGGGATGGGGGATTATTCTCTCGGGATGTGGATTGGTCTCTCGGGATGGGGATCGGTCTCTCGGGATGGGGGATTATTCTCTCGGGATGTGGATTGGTCTCTTGGGATGGGGATCGGTCTCTCGGGATGGGGATCGGTCTCTCGGGATGGGGGATTATTCTCTCGGGATGTGGATTAGTCACCCGGGATAGGAATCGGTCACCCGGAATGGGGATTGGTCTCTCGGGATGGGCGATTATTCTCTCGGGATGTGGATTAGTCACCCGGGATAGGAATCGGTCACCCGGAATGGGGATTGGTCTCTCGGGATGGGCGATTATTCTCTCGGGATGGGGATTAGTCACTTGGGTGCCGCTGCTGGTGATCCGGGAGAAACGCTCCTTGTACGTGCGGTTCACACATGCGCTGTACCCCGACTGTTGATGGAGAAATTAAATGCTGGTTGTGAACTGACAGGAGCGGGTAAAAGGTCGTATCCTGGACAACCCTGGCAACTGATTCATTTTCAGTCCGTTTCAATAGAAATGGCTCAAAGGACTCGGGTTGAAAACACCGTGCGGAGGAAGTTAGGCGCCATAAATATTAGATAGTTACTATAAATTGTATTGGGAATTCAGGAGAAACGTCTTTACCTAGAGTGGTGAGAATGTAACTCGCTATCACATGGAGTGGTTGAGGCGAATAGCATCGATGTATTTAAGTGGAAGCCAGATAAGCACACGAGGGTGAAAGGAATAGGATATGAAGACGGGTGGGAGGAGGCTCATGTGAAGCATCAACACCGGCACGGACCAGTTGAGTCGAATGGCCTGTTTCTGTGCTGTATATTCTATGTAATTGTATGCAAGTTCAAACTACTGAGGCAGAAAACAAAAGTCTCAAATGTTCTGCAAAGCAGTTATAGCCTTGTACTGATTTAAAACAATTAGATGTTTTATTTCCTCCCTCTCACCATGCCATATTTCAAGCTTTTGACTTAGATTCCCAAAGATTTCAGATATTGGATCAGTGTGCAGGAGAGGTAGTTGTCCTTTGGTGCTTTGTGTCTCTGATTGACAAGGTGTAGCAGCCGGGAGGCGGGGTTTCTGATCTCACTCAGTCCCAGTTGGACACTTGGCCTGTAAAAGGGAAGGTTGGGATTGGACCTGGACCCAATCTTCCTGTCTCCAAGATCAATGCCATTGTATATAAAGAAGCCTGCGTCAGTTTCATTCTGGAAGTATAAGAAATTCAATGAATTCCCGTTCCTCCCTCTGTCTCAATCCCTCTTTGCCTTTGTTTTTCCCAAGATTCACTCCCTGCTGGCGCCACAGTTTCAAATAAGGGCAACACGGTGGCATAGTGGTTAGCACTGGTGCCTCACAGCGCCAGAGACCCGGGTTCGAATCTGGCCTCGGGTGACTGTCTGTGTGGAGTTTGCACATTCTCCCCGTGTCTGCGTGGGTTTCCTCCGGGTGCTCCGATTTCTTCCCACAGTCCAAAAATGTGCGGGTTAGGTTTATTTGGCTATGATAAATTGACCCTTAGTGTTAGGGGGGGATTAAATATGTGGGGTTACGGGGATAGGATGGGATATGTTAGGGGGAATTAAATACGCGGAGATAGGGTGGGATATGTGTCGGTGCAGGCTCGATGGGGATTCTGTGTGAGAAAGCAGGGACAGGGTACTGGATTTGGATGATCAGCCATGATCGTATTGAATGGTGGAGCAGGCTCGACGGGCCGAATGGCCTACTCCTGCTCCTAGTTTCTATGTCCTCCCTTCCATTATAAAGGAGTAACAGAATGCCTGATGTAAGCCCTTTGCAATGAAAGTGTTGCTGCTGGCTAAACTGAGTTAACTCTTTATTTGCTCTTCCCCTGGGCCTACCTGACCCAACACAAACTGGATGGGCCCAGTTCCCGTTTGCAGAAGTGATGTTATCTGTAACTCCGCTGTGTGATGTTGAAATAACTTGCAGTAAGTGAGCATGGCTCTATATTGTGCATTTCACACGTGACCCATATTGAGAGAGATATTTAAGTCAAACATTTTTGAGACCGGGACAAAATTGTAACCCAAATCAGGAGTGTTCAAATGATCATTAAGTTTATTAAGAAAGAAATGAAAGAAATCTCCACAGCAGCTTCTTACACTCTCTGCGTCCTCTTTGTGATGGTGGTTAGCTTTATCAAATGGCAGCTCACTGAGTTCCAATAAACCATCAGTTCCTCACCCTGAGGCCACATTTTCAGACATCACTGCTTGGTGCTAAAAGATTCGTTCAATAGTCTGTGTTAGAAAGCTGACAGTGCACTGTTGCTATAGCAACTATCGGTTAGCCTGTCTCTGGTTAGCAGTGTGTGGCATTGCCATGTGTACGATTGGCGTTATGTGTCATTAGTCCAAATGTGATTGGTCCCATGGGTAATTGGCTTCCTATGATATTGGCATGTGTATGATTGGCTACTTATGTCTTTGGTTCCACACGTGACTGCATCTATCTGTGTCTACATGTTTTTAGCTGCAGCCATGATCTTGGCTATATGTGTGACTGAGTCTGCGTATTTAACATATGTGACAAAATTACTATATGTTGGATCTCTGTGTTTATTGGGACTGTGTTGCACTGGGTTCATGCATAACTGGGGATCCCTGTGTGACTGGGATTCCTGTGTGTGCCTGGGAGTGTGTGCGCGTGCCTGGGAGTGTGCGCATGCCTGGGAGTGTGTGTGGGTGTCTGTGCGTGACTGGGAGTCTGTGCGTGACTGGGAGTGTGTGTTTTGATTCTTTATCATTTAGTGAAACAATAGGTTGTAAAATACCCACAGTGCACTATTTGTCTCGACTCACTCCTGCTCTTGCTCCAGGCCCATTTATATAAACACATTTGCTTGATAAGTGCTATTGTGTGTCTAGTGTTGGCACACAGTGTTAGCATTCATTTTAAACTTGTGTCTCAGTGTCCCTGTCTTTGCTCGATGTGAGTAGTGCAGTGTCCACTTGGACATCCTCCTCATCAGACTGGACAATCGGGGTCTCGGCCCCATCACTCGACTCCAGGCTGTTGGGGTCCGTGAAGTTGGAGGAAGTGGATGACATCCTGGATTTCATTTCTGCAGAATTTGGAACTTTAAGAGTGATCTCACTATTGTAAAACTGCTCATCTGTGCGAAGAAACAAAACTAGTTAGTACAGGATTGGAGGGATTAGTAAACATTCAAAAACAAACAAAGACTAGGCACTTTCCATTTGCTTCTTCTAGCCAAAATGGCCAATATCTATCATCCTGGGATTAATAACCACTGAAAAAGCTGCTTCTAACACATTTTGGGCCCAGTGCACAGATTCAGCGACAATCTCTCCACACTTCCTTTATTTTGGAGGAATGACGTCTCTCCCACCTTTCCTGGAATGTGATGTTGGGAATCCCACCTGCCTTGAATGCTGAAACATTGAGATTCCTGCCTGGCTCATGCAGCCAGCCATGTGTTCGGTGTATGTTGGCACAGGACTCCTGAGGTGCCTTGACCTGTAACACTGGTGTGGTGTGGAGTAAACCCAATGTTTCACTGCTGTACCCTGCTTTCTGCTCACCTGACAGCGTTGATGCCTCACAGCCATCCATGCTGGAGTTGAGGAACACATCGAGTGCCTCGTGGTCGGACATGTCCATGAGGTCCACCTGCTCCAGCATGTCCACATTGACTTCCATGGAGGAGACACTCCCAATTGGTGCTGTGGGAAACAGAAAAGCCTTCAGCCATGGATTATGGAGATTGCCAAACCCTCTGTCCCTGCCGAGAGCTATGAGTTCTCTCGCTCTCTCTCTCTCTCTCTCTCTCTCTCTCTCTCTCTCTCTCTCGAGCTTCTGAATAGGCTTAGACACTCTGTTTGCCCCTTTTCTCCCCTCCTTCCTTGAAAGCTCGGGCTATGATGCAGATTCGTGGGTGCCATCAGCTCTCTGACATCTCGCCCAAATGGCCTTGGGAGACTTCTGTAGTAACTAAGAAGTTTACAATTAAAAATGACTGATCTCGTGCCCCTCTTGCACTCCTGATTGCCATGTCTTTCCACTGTTGGAAGATCAGATTAAACAAGAAATAATCATAAAAGGAAACTAGATTTAGAGTCTTGCTTTGATTTATATGCATGTATGTTTGATATTAAAACAAAATACTGCGGATGCTGGAAATCTGAAATAAAAACAGAAAATGCTGGAAATACTCAGCAGGTCAGACAGCATTTGTGGAGAGAGAGAGAGTTAACGTTTCACATGGTCATCGACCTGAAACGTTAACTCTGTTTCTCTCTCCACAGATGCTGCCTGACCTGCTGAGTATTTCCAGCATTTTCTGTTTTTATTTCAGATTTCACCTCAGACAGGCACTAATTATCCCTTTTAAGATAAACAAACTTTCGTGAGCTATTCACCTCAGACAGAACAGGACCTTGTGCATAGCTTGGAGCTCTACCTGTGTGTAGACTGAGCGGAACTGTGAAGGCTACTCGTTTCTTTAAATGCCACAGTAAAGGCAAACTCTGGCATTGCTGTGACTGTCAGATGCCTCTTAGCTCTAAACCAGACGGGAAGAGGTAAACAGCAATGAAATGGAATGTTTTGTTTGATAACTGTCTTTCAGCTTAATGTTTTGATTGACGAGGTAACCAGAGTCACATGTTTAAATATAGGAGAAGTTTGCAGTTTAAGACATCCTATAGTACCTCCCAGGCTTGGTGATTATCAAAGCCTGATAGTTTATGGACACAGCTTGTTCCATTATAAATCTTACTATATAACTATAATATTGTATGAACATTACAATAAGTACCCCTTTGTAGAATCTCTTATATGAATAGTTTGCACTTATTTAATCTTTGAGTTGTGTTATTGTTGAATCTACGTATTACAAAGCTTGACCCTCGGGGGAATTAAGGTGCATGGAGCATTTCATTGAAATTCTCGAACTAAACTAGAAATAGTGGAAGAGCTAATGCCACTGCTGCATTGTCATTTTGTCATTCATCAACTTTAATTCAAATTTCCACCCCTCCCTCGCCTTCACATGATCCATCTCCAACTCTTCCTTTCCTCGACTTCTCTATCTCTATTTCTGGGGATAGGCTGTCGACCAATATCCACTATAAGCCCACTGACTCCCACAGCTACCTTAACTACACTTCCTCCCACCCCGCTTCCTGTAAGGACTCGATTCCATTCTCCCAGTTTCTCCGTCTCCGTCGCATCTGTTCTGACGATGCCACCTTCCATACCAGTGCTTCCAATATGTCTTCCTTTTTCCTCAACTGAGGATCCCCTCCACCGTGGTTGACTGGGCCCTCGACCATGTCTGTCCCATTTCCCGCACTTCTGCTCTCACCCCTTCCCCCCCCCCCCCCCCCCCCCCCCAGAACACGATAGGGTTCCCCTTGTCCTCACCGTCCACCTCACCAACCTCCACATTCAATGGATCATCTTCCGCCTTTTCCGCCACCTCCAGTACGATGCCACCACCAAACACATCTTCACCTCCACTCCCCTTTCAGCATTTTGAAGGGTCAGTTCCCTCCGTGACATCCTAGTCCAATCTTCCATCACCCCCTTCCCACAGCACCTACCCATGCAGGTGCAGGAGATGCAACAGCAGAGAGCAGTCACCAACAGAGAGCAGAGAGCAACCGCCAGCAGAGGGCAGTCACCAACAGAGAGCAACCACCAGCAGAGGGCAGTCACCAGCAGAGGGCAGTCACCAACAGAGAGCAACTGCCAGCAGAGGACAGTCACCAACAGAGACCAGAGGACAGTCACCAACAGAGACCAGAGGGCAGTCACCAACAGAGACCAGAGGGCAGTCACCAACAGAGACCAGAGGGCAGTCACCAACAGAGACCAGAGGACAGTCACCAACAGAGACCAGAGGGCAGTCACCAACAGAGACCAGAGGGCAGTCACCAACAGAGACCAGAGGGCAGTCACCAACAGAGAGCAGAGAGCAGTCACCAACAGAGGGCAGTCACCAGCAGAGAGCAGAGAGCAGTCACCAACAGAGACCAGAGGGCAGTCACCAACAGAGAGCCGAGAGCAGTCACCAACAGAGACCAGAGGGCAGTCACCAACAGAGGGCAGTCACCAACAGAGAGCAGAGGGCAGTCACCAACAGAGGGCAGTCACCAACAGAGAGCAGAGGGCAGTCACCAACAGAGGGCAGTCACCAACAGAGAGCAGAGGGCAGTCACCAACAGAGACCAGAGGGCAGTCACCAACAGAGACCAGAGGGCAGTCACCAACAGAGACCAGTCACCAACAGAGAGCAGAGAGCAGTCACCAACAGAGACCAGAGGGCAGTCACCAACAGAGAGCAGTCACCAACAGCGGGCAGTCACCAACAGAGAGCAGAGGGCAGTCACCAACAGCGGGCAGTCACCAACAGAGAGCAGAGGGCAGTCACCAACAGAGACCAGAGGGCAGTCACCAACAGAGACCAGAGGGCAGTCACCAACAGAGAGCAGAGAGCAGTCACCAACAGAGGGCAGAGGGCAGTCACCAACAGAGAGCAGAGGGCAGTCACCAACAGAGGGCAGTCACCAACAGAGAGCAGAGAGCAGTCACCAACAGAGGGCAGTCACCAACAGAGAGCAGAGGGCAGTCACCAACAGAGGGCAGTCACCAACAGAGAGCAGAGAGCAGTCACCAACAGAGGGCAGAGGGCAGTCACCAGCAGAGAGCAGTCACCAACAGAGGGCAGTCACCAGCAGAGAGCAGTCACCAACAGAGGGCAGTCACCAACAGAGAGCAGAGGGCAGTCACCAGCAGAGAGCAGTCACCAACAGAGGGCAGTCACCAACAGAGAGCAGAGGGCAGTCACCAACAGAGAGCAGAGGGCAGTCACCAACAGAGAGCAGTCACCAACAGAGGGCAGTCACCAACAGAGAGCAGAGAGCAGTCACCAACAGAGGGCAGTCACCAACAGAGGGCAGTCACCAACAGAGAGCAGAGGGCAGTCACCAACAGAGGGCAGTCACCAACAGAGGGCAGTCACCAACAGAGAGCAGAGAGCAGTCACCAACAGAGGGCAGTCACCAACAGAGGGCAGTCACCAACAGAGAGCAGAGGGCAGTCACCAACAGAGGGCAGTCAGCAGCGAAGACCAGAGAGCAGCCACCTCCTTCCTTCCCACTGTCCAGGGCCCCAAACACTCCTTCCAGGTGAAACAGCAATTTACTCGTACTTCTTTCAATTTAGTATACTATATTCGCTGCTCATGATGCGGCCTCATCTACATTGGGGAGATGAAACGCAGATTGGCTGATTGCTTTGCTCTGTTCAGTCTGCAAGCGTGACCCTGAGTTTCTGGTCGCCTGTCATTTTAATTCTCTGCCCCACTCCCACTCGGCCTCCTACACGGTTCCAATGAAGCTCAATGGAAGCTCGAGGAACAGAACCTCATCTTTTGATTAAGCACGTTACAGCCTTCCGGCCGCAAAATTGAGTTTAATAAATTAGATCTTAATCACCATTTTCTCGGACAGCAGCTGCTTGTAATGGAGGTTGGCTGCACCAGAGCCACTGGGAGTGGAGGAGGTGTAGGCCAGCGCTTGGGGTCTGGATCCCCTATCGGTACACGGCCGGTGGGTGGAGGAGGTGTGGATCCCCTATCGGTACATGGCTGGTGGGGTGGAGGAGGTGTGGATCCCCTATCGGTACATGGCTGGTGGGGTGGGGGAGGTGTGGATCCCCTATCGGTACACGGCCGGTGGGGTGGGGGAGGTGTGGGTTGATGCTTGGGGTGGGGATCCCCTATCGGTACACGGCCGGTGGGGTGGTCCGTAACCCCTGCGATCTATCCACCTTACTCTGCCACATTCCTGGGCCACAGGAGTCTTCTGTTTGCCAAATTTCCCATGCTTCCCTCCCCCCTCTGCTATTCTGTTGTAACCATTTACACCTCCTCTGGACCCACCTTTCTTTTCTTTATTTATCCCATTATCACCCTCTTTAGCCTTGCACCATCATCCCTTTTGCCATTTAATCACTCCTGCCTTCAATTCTAACACAAACCTTCCCCTTTGCTGTTTCCCTGACCATTAAATCCTGGCTCTTTCTAGGCTTTAAAACTTTCAGTTCTGATGAAAGGTCGTCGACTGTAACGTTAATACAATAGCAGCAAAATACTGCAGATGCTGGAAATCTGAAATAACAACAGAAAGTGCCGGAAACACTCAGCAGGTCAGGCAGCATCGAAGAGAGGAGAAACAGAGTCAACGTTTTGGGTCCAACCCTTCGTCAGAACTGGAAAAGGTTTGGGAGGAGAGATTTTTAAGCAGGGGCAGGGAGGAGGGGAGGAAAGAACAAAGGGAAGGTCTGTGATAGGATGGAAGGCAGGAGAGATTGAATGACAAAAGGGATGATGGTGCAAGACAAAAGGTAATGGGACAAGTTAAGAAACAAAAGATGGCTCTAGATGATGTGTGAATGATGATGGCAGCAACATTAACAGCTACCATGTGAGGAAACGAGAGAAAAAAAAGAAAGAAATACAGAGGCTAATTTATAGTCTGAAATTGTTGAACTCGATGTTAAGTCCAGAAGGCCAAAGTGCCTAATAGAAAGATGAGGTGCTGTTCCTCGAGCTTATGTTGAGCTTTGTTGGAACAATGTAAGAGGCTGAGAACTGAGAGATCAGAGTGGGAGTGGAGGGGAGAATTGAAGTGACAGGCGACCGGAATCTCGGGGTCCCCCTTACGGACTGAACGGAGGTGTTCTGCAAAGCGGTCACCCAATCTGCGTTTGGTCTCCCCAATGTAGAGGAGACCGCATCGTGAGCAGCGAATACAGTATACTAAATTGTAAGAAGTACAAGTAAATCGCTGTTTCACCTGGAAGGAGTTTTTGGGGCCCTGGACAGTGGGAAGGGAGGAGGTAAAAGGGCAGGTGTTGCATCTCCTGCGCTTGCATGAGAAGGTGCCGGGGGAAGGGGTGTTGGGGGTGATAGAGGAGTGGACCAGGGTGTCGCGGAGGGAGCGGTCCCTTTGGAATGCTGAAAGGGGGGGGGGAGGGGAAGATGTGTTTGGTGGTGGGATCACGCTAGAGATGGCGGAGGATAATCTGTTGAATGTGGAGGCTGGTGGGGTGAAAGGTGAGGACAAGGGGAACCCTATCGTAGTTCTGGGAGGGAGGGGAAGGGGTGAGAGCAGAAGTGCGGGAAATGGAACGGACACGGTCAAGGGCCGTGTCAACCACGGTAGAGGGGAATCCTTGGTTGAGTAAAAATGAAGACATGTCGGAAGGACTGGTATGGAAGGTGGCATCGTCAGAACAGATGCGACGGAGATGGAGAAACTGGGAGAATGGAATCGAGTCCTTACAGGAAACGGGGTGGCTGACCTCTGCTGGTGGCTGCCTTCTGCTGATTAGTCTGTATCACTCAGTTACTCAGAGAAACTCACTGGGGGTAATTGTGACTTTGGGCAATATAGACACAGCCGCATGTTATACATCTCCCTAATTTCATTTCCGTTGAACAATTCCAACGCACTCCTGGCCGGCCTCCCACATTCTACCCTCTGTAAACTTCAGCTCATCCAAAAACTCTGCTGCCCATATCCTGACTCGCACCAAGTCCCGTTCACCCATCACCACTGTGCTCACTGACCTACATTGTCTCCCAGTCCGAATTTATTCTCATCCTTATGTTCAACTCCCTCCAGGGCCTCGCCCCTCCCTATCTCTGTGACCTCCTCCAGCCCTACAACCCTCTGAGATACCTGTGCTCTTCCAATTCTGGCCTCTTCTGCATCCCCCACTTGCTTTGTTCCACTATTGGCGGCCGTGCCTTCAGCTGCCTGGGCCCTAAGCTCTGGAATTCCTTCCCTAAACCTTTCCACCTCTCTCTTCTCCTTTAAGACACTCCTTGAAACCTACTTCTTTGACCAAGCTTTTGATCACTTGTCCTAATATCTCCTTCTTTGGCTAGGTGTCAATTTTTTTTGTCTAATAACGCTCCTGTGAAGCACATTGGGAGGTTTTACTATGTTAAAGGTGCTATATAAATGTTGTTGAAGTCATCAGGGGAATCTGTTTTGTGTGCTTTAATTGCATTGGGTATTTTTGAAATTATATATTACACACTCATTAAAATATTCAGATTATACATATAAGATTAAAAAGTCTACTGCAAAATTCTGGAAAATGGAGCAGGTAAAGTGTATATTTTGGTGAAAATGCCCCTCCCCATATCCCCACACCCTACCTCCCAAAATAAACCTTCCGCATGATCCACAATATTGCCACTTCTGCAATTGTTGTACACCTGTGGTCAGCACACTCCCCACTGCCAGCACTTTCCCACAGAGTTAATCATGCTGAAAGGTCAGTGGTTAAAGAAAAATATGTTTAAATGCAGTGAACTTTATTTGAGAGTGAAAATTTGTGAATTTACATTGGTCAAAGAAAATATGGCTGGTGGTTCCTTAAAGGTGCTTTCCCCTTGTTCAGGGTTGGTCACAGGAGCGTGACATTACATTGACCCCTGTCCTTGCTCTTCACACACTTATGCTATCATCTTGCTCTAGTCTCCACGCAGCCCAGCTTTGAAATGGGAGACCTGTGTTTCCCAATTCAGCACAGGGATGATTGCTGGTCTGGGCATATACCAATGGTGAGTCTGTCTGGGGTCTGACATTAAACCAGTCCCGTGCTTCAGTGAGCGTAGATTTTTTGGCTAATGCATGGGACTAGCTCGGAGAATTCAGCAGGTCAATGGGGGAGCTCAGAGTTCCAGCAATAGAATGTAAGACCCACAAAACGGTGGGCCTGACGTCCATCGGTTATAGAATCAGAATGATTCAGCACAGAAGGAGGCCATTCGGCCTATTTGCCTGTGTTGGTTCTTTGAAGGAGCTATCCAATTAGTCCCACTGCCCTAGGTCCTGGTCAAAATTTATCCCTCACCCAACATCACTACAACAGATTATCTGCTCATTATCAGATTATTGTTTGTGGGAGCTTGCTGTGTGCAAATTGGCAGTAGTGTTTCCTACATTAGAACAGTGACTACACTTCAAAAGTACTTAATTTGGTGTAAAGCACTTTAGGACGTCCTGAGGTCATGAAAGACACTATAGTCTTTCTTTACCTGCACTTGCCCGTTCGGAATTATGAATTTGAATTTCTATCATCCTTCATCCACACCCACTGAACTCTACTTACGCCTCTGGTGCTCGATTTGCAGGTGTGCAGCGGTGAGGTAGAAATCTGCATCAGGCTGGAACACATCTTCGAAAAATCGCTGCCTGTCTCTGAACTTCATCTGTGGGGTGCGATCGGCATCCAGCAGTTTCAGAGTGTGGTCTGCCTCAGCTGGAAAACACAAGTGTAAGTCACATAACACACACCAACACTGTGAATATAACAACTTTGCACCCCAGAGCTGTGAGCACACTACATCACTGAACCCAGTCAGCAGCCGAATGGCAGTGAATGCCTACCTGCAGAGAGATTAGGGACATTTAACTCTGCTGATCGTGCTGTCATAGAGATAAAGTGGCACTGATGTCTTCAGTAACACAAGACTGACCTAAACTGGTAGTTTATTCTATGCCACCTAGGATGTAATACTGGTGGCAGCACACACAAACATTTTGTTTAAAGGTTAGTGAGCTGAGTTATTGCTTGGGAGTGGAAGAGAATGGGTAACTGTTCAGGGAGTAGGGGAGGGACTGAGTTAATATTCAGGGAGTGGGGAGAGAGTGAATTAATGGTCAGGAAATGGGTTAATGTTCAGGGAGAAAGGGAGGAATGAAATGAGAGCAACCCTTCAGATTGTAAGTGGCCCAAATCAAGCAGAGAGACTGAAGAAGGCTCATTGCTGATGGGGCGTAGCTCTGAGCAGTCAGGGTAACATGGAGCAGGCACCTCTGTGCATTTCCGCGGTGCAATGTGAGCCACAACCTGGATGATTATCATTCCAATTTTCTACTGTAAATGGCTTGGAATTTCACAGTAAGAGGATTGATTTCATTCAGTGTATTGAATTAAGAGATGGAAAACTATTTTTCTATGATTTTGTTTTGAACTGTACCCTCTCGCCTCTGAATCATGGAGGTTCTAGGTTCAAGTCCCACTCTAGGGCTTGACCACATAAACAAGGCTGACACGCCATGGTTTGACTGCATTGTCAGTGGCGTTGTCCTTTAGATGAAATGTTAAAACAAGGTCCTGTCTGTTCTGCTAGTTCAGGTGCACATAAAAGACCCCATAGCTCGATTGGAAGAAGAGCAGGGAGTTCTCCAGGTGTCCTGGCCAACATCCTCCCCTCAACTAACACCACCAAAAATAGATTAACTGGTCATTCATCTCATTGCTGCTTGTTGGGCTCTTGCTGTCCAAATTGGTTGCCATGTTTGCCTTTAGAACAACCAGTGAAGTGAGTTTGAGGTGTTGTATCAGAAGCATTTCTGGATGTTTCTGGGAGATTTGAAGCATTATATAAATGCCAGATTGTTTTGGTGAATTTTTAAGTGAGAGCTATTGGAGATTTATAGGAAATATTCAGCATTATAAATGTATGCGGGCAGGTTTGTTTGAATATTACTCCCAGAACTGCTGGCTACAAATAATGGAATTGGTGCCGTGGCTTGGACGTTGACCCTTTGCACCTGGGACCTGGGTTCAAGTTCCACTCTTGCTGGCTGTAAGGCTCCTAAGAAAGAAACCTTAATTTGGACAGGCTCAATCCAGTCCCTATCCTGGTACTAACTACCACTCAGAGAGGACCTCGGGGGGCAGGTGTGGGAAATGGAAAAATATCAAATACCTGGAGTGCCCTTTCTGAGGTTGGGCCAAGCACACACAGCTTTACTCTGCATCTAACTATGCGGCTCCTTATCTAGGAGTGCTCAATATTTATACAGGGTGGTTGAAATAGATGCGCTTCCCTAACACTGACATCCACCTTGACAAGTATAAATGTTCCTTCCCCACACAAGGGGAAATAAAAATGGACTGACTTTCAAGGAATAGAGAGGCATGCCGACTGTTGGTGAATAATTGCTTGACATGCAAGAATCTCATACTGTAGAAGTGCCCCTCAGGCTAGGGTTGATAAACTGAAATGCACAGAGACAGCTCTGTGGAGAGCTTCTGTTCTTTGTAGAAATTGTGAGGCTGATTTCTGTGCCCTGAAGAGCTGCTTGTCTCATGATAAAGGCTGACAATTCTCCTGATCTCTCCACCCTGTAGTGTCTTTCAGTTCAGTCCAAATCTTCAGCATCATTCCCATCCTCAAAGGGACACAAGAGAGGAAGACTCCCCGGCTTCCAAAACTCATTTATGTGGGTGGCATGAGAGGATCAAGCAGGGGGTTAGGTCCCCTTAGACCTGGCCAGGATTTAGAGCATCTGGAAAGATCTCAATCCGCCAGTGGCTTTCCAAATCCAGAAGTAGTGCATTGACTGTGTGCTGGTATGTTGGTGTGGTGCTGAAGTGTTGGCGTGTTGTGATGATGTGGTGCTGGTATGTTGTGTGTTGGTATTGTAGCATGTTGTGATGATGTGCTGGTATGTTGAGTGTTGGTATTGTAGCATGTTGTGATGATGTGCTGGTATGTTGTGTGTTGGTATTGTAGCATGTTGTGATGATGTGCTGGTATGTTGAGTGTTGGTATTGTAGCATGTTGTGATGATGTGCTGGTATGTTGAGTGTTGGTATTGTAGCATGTTGTGATGATGTGCTGGTATGTTTTCTTTTGGTCGTTCTGGGATGTGGGCGTCGCTGGCAAAGCCAGCATTTATTGCCCATCCCTAATTGCCCTCGAGAAGGTGGTGCTGAGCCGCCCTCTTGAACCGCTGCAGTCCGTGTGGTGAAGGTACACCCATAGTGCTGTTAGGGAGGGAGTTCCAGGATTTTGACCCAGCGACGATGAAGGAACGAGGATATATTTCCAAGTCAGGATGGTGTGTGACTTGGGGGGAAACTTGCAGGTGATGGTGTTCCCATGCACCTGCTGCCCTTGTCCTTCTAGGTGATAGAGGTTGTGGGTTTGGGAGGTGCTGTCGAAGAAGCCTTGGCGAGTTGCTGCAGTGCATCTTGTAGATGGTACACACTGCAGCCACGGTGCGCCGGTGGTGGAGGGAGTGAATGTTTAAGGTGGTGGATGGGGTGTCAATCAAGCGGGGCTGCTTTGTCCTGGATGGTGTCGAGCTTCTTGAGTGTTGTTGGAGCTGCACTCATCCAGGCAAGTGGAGGGTATTCCATCACACTCCTTACTTGTGCCTTGTAGATGGTGGAAAGGCTTTGGGGAGTCAGGAAGTGAGACACTCGCTGCAGAATACCCAGCCTCTGGCCTGCTCTTGTGTTTCTGGTCAATGATGACCCCCAGGATGTTGATGGTGGGGGATTCAGCGATGCTAATGCCGTTGAATATCAAGGGGCGGTGGTTAGACGCCCTCTTGTTGGAGATAGTCATTGCCTGGCACATGTGCGGCGCGAATGTTATTTGCAACTTATCAGCCCAAGCCTGAATGTCGTCCAGGCCTTGCTGCATGCGGGCATGGACTGCTTCATTATCTGAGTAGTTGCGAATGGAACTGAACACTGTGCAATCATCAGTGAACATCCCCACTTCTGACCTTATGATGGAGGGAGGGTCATTGATGAAGCAGCTAAAGATGGTTGGGCCTAGGACACTGCCCTGAGGAACTCCTGCAGCAATGTCTTAGGGCTGAGATGATTGACCTCCAACAACCACAACCATCTTCATTTGTGCTAGGTATAGCTCCAGCCAGTGGAGAGTCTTTCCCCTGATTCCCATTGACTTCAATTTTACTAGGGCTCCTTGATGCCAGACTCGGTCAAATACTGCCTTGATGTCACTCTCACCTCACCTCTGGAATTCAGCTCTTTTGTCTATGTTTGGTCCAAGGCTATCATGAGGTTTGGAGCCGAGTGGTCCTGGCGGAACCCAAACTGAGCATCGGTGAGCAGGTTACTGGTGAGTAAGTGCCGCTTGATAGCACTGTCGACAACACCTTCCATCACTTTGCTGATGATTGAGAGTAGACTGATGGGGGGGTAATTCACCAGATTAGATTTGTCCTATTTTTTGTGGACAGGGCCTACCTGGGCAGTTTTCCACATTGTTGGATAGATGCCAGTGTTGTAGCTGTACTGGAACAGCTTGGCTAGAGGCGCGGCTAGTCTGGAGCACAAGTCTTCAGCACTACAGCTGGGATATTGTCGGGCCCATAGCCTTTGCTGTACCCAGTGCGCTCAGTCTTTTCTTGATATCACGTGGAATGAATCGAATTGGCAGAAGACTGGCTTCTGTGATGGTGGGGACCTCAGGAGGAGGCCGAGATGGATCATCCACTCGACATTTCTGGCTGAAGATGTTTGCAAACGCTTCAGCCTTGTCTTTTGCACTCGCGTGCTGGGCTCCACCATTGTTGAGATTAGGGATATTCATGGAGCCTCCTTCGCCTGTCAGTTGTTTAATGGTTCGTCACCATTCACGACTGGATGTGGCAGGACTGCAGAGCTTTGATCTGATCCATTGGTTGTGGGGTCACTTAGCTCTGTCTATAGCATGCTGCTTCCACTGTTTAGCATGCATGTAGTCCTGTGTTGCAGCTTCCCCCAGGTTGGCTCCTCATTTTTAGGTACGCCTGATGCTGCTGCTCCTGGCATGCTCTTCTACACTCCTCATTGAACCAGGGTTGGTCGTCTGGCTTGATGTTAATGGTAGAGTGAGGGAGATGCTTGGCCATGAGGTTATAGATTGTGGTGGAATACAATTCTGCTGCTGCTGATGGCCCACAGCACCGCATGGCTGCCCAGTTTTGAGCTGCTAGATCTGTTCTGAATCTATCCCATTTAGCACGGTGGTAATGCCACACAACACGATGGATGGTGTCTTCAGTGTGAAGATGGGACTTCGTCTCCACAAGGACTGTGCGGTGGTCACTGCTACCAATACTGTCATGGACAGATGCATCTGCGACAGGTAGATTGGTGAGGACGAGGTCAAGTAGTTGTGTGTTGGTATTGTAGCATGATGTGCTGGTATGTTGTGTGTTGGTATAGTAGCGTGTTGTGTTGATGTGCTGGTATGTTGGTATGGTATGGTATGCCCCATCAGTCTACTCTCAATCATCAGCAAAGTGATGGAAGGTGTTATCAACAGTGCTATCAAGCGGCATTTACTCACCAATAACCTGATCACTGATGCCCAGTTTGGGTTCCGCCAAGACCACTCAGTTCTCAACCTCATTACAGCCTTGGTCCAAACATGGACAAAGGAACTGAATTCCAGAGGTGAGGTGAGAGTGACTGCCCTTGACATCAAGTCAGCATTTGACCGAGTCTGGCATCAAGGAGCCCTAGTAAAACTGAAGTCAATGGGAATCAGGGGGAAAATGCTGCACTGGCTGGAGTCATACCTAGCACAAAGGAAGATGGTTGTGGTGGTTGAAGGTCAATCATCACAGCCCCAGGACATCGCTGCAGGAGTTCCTCAGGGCAGTGTCCTCGGCCCAACCATCTTCAGCTGCTTCATCAATGAACTTCCCTCCAACATAAGGTCAGAAATGGGAATGTTCGCTGATGACTGCACATTGTTCAGCGCTATTTGCAACTCCACAGATAATGAAGCAGTCCATGCCCGCATGCAACAAGACCTGGACGACGTTCAGGCTTGGGCTGATAAGTGGCAGGTAACATTCGCGCCACAGAAGTGCCAGGCAATGACTATCTCCAACAAGCAAGAGTCTAACCACCTCCCCTTGACATTCAACGGCATTACCATCGCCGAATCCCCCACTATCAACATCCTGGGGGTCGCCATTAACCAGAAACTTAACTGGACCAGCCACATAAATACTGTGGCAACAAGAGCAGGTCAGAGGCTAGGTATTCTGTGGCGAGTGTCTCACCTCTGACTCCCCAAAGCCTTTCCACCATCTACAAGGCACGAGTAAGGAGTGTGATGGAATACTCTGCACTTGCCTGGATGAGTGCAGCTGCAACAACACTCAAGAAGCTCGACACCATCCAGGACAAAGCAGCCCGCTTGATTGGCACCCCATCCACCACCTTAAACATTCACTCCCTCCACCACCGGCGTACCGTGGCTGCAGTGTGTACCACCTATAAGATGCACTGCAGCAACTCGCCAAGGCTTCTTCCCAAACCCGCGACCTCTTCCACCTAGAAGGACAAGGGCAGCAGGCGCATGGGAACACCACCACCTCCAAGTTCCCCTCCAAGTCACACACCATCCTGACTTAGAAGTATATCACCGATCCTTCATCGTCGCTGGGTCAAAATCCTGGAACTCCCTCCCTAACAGCACTGTGGGAGCACCTTCACCACACGGACTGCAGTGGTTCAAGAAGGCGGCTCACCACCACCTTCTCAAGGGCAATTAGGGATGGGCAATAAATGCTGGCCTTGCCAGCGACGCCCTGATCCCATAAACAATTTTTTTTTTTTAATGTTGTGTGTTGGTATAGTAGCGTGTTGTGTTGATGTGGTGTCTCTAGAGTTGCTGAATCACAGAAGCAGCACCTGAGCATACCAATACACCAGCACACATTACTGGTTTGCTTCAGGACTGGGTTGAGTTGGAGCTGGAATCACAGAAGTGGTCATCAGTTGTAGCCGAGCTCAGTAACTGGTCCAGGACCAAGGTCATTGATATGCAGTTTTTGTGGAAAGATAGCGTAATCACAGAATACAGTTACCAAAACACTGGTCCTGGATAATCCCATACAATAAAAACAATCAGTCATCATAAATCAGTGGCCCTTATTATTCCTGGATGGAATTGCGGAATATGATCCACAAAACACTGGAATCTTGGAATGCCATGTAATAAAAATGAATTTGATTTATTCAGTAAAACAGCGGCCCTGATCTACAAGTCAGTGTTCGGGGCTAAGCAGACGGTACTGTCTATGTTAAAGGCACTATATATGTACAAGTTGTTGTTGTTGTACTGTCGGATAGAGGCTGTCGGTGCTGCAGAGGGAATGGAACCTCTCTGCTATGGGCTGTTGATAGCCTGGCTTGGACACTCCTGCTATTGGCTGTTGGTAGAGCCTAGACTGTGTTGTCCTGTGATTTGGACACTCCCTGATTTCAGAAGCAAGGAATGTAGTTCAGCTCATTGTTTATGTTACTGGGCTGTCTGGGATTGCACAGAATACGAGCGCAGTGCCAAACATGAGCAGGAACAGCAGTCGGTGAGAGAGCTGAGCTGACTCACACTCTGACTCGCACTCCACCCTTTTACATGGTGGTTCGGGGTAATCCAGGGCCTGCCTCTCTCTCCTGTATAGGGTTTGAAGTCTGCCGCGGGTCTCCTGCAGAACCACTGGAGTTTGATCAGGTGCCTGGAGCCTAGTCGCTCTGTTCATGACTGGAGTGCCCTGTTTGTGGATGTGCCGATTGTTTGAATTATGTATTTTTGTACCCTCTTTAAAGTTCCCTAAGATTGGTGATTTTGACACTGGGCCGGTCCAGTCCTATTCTGCAACATAATGCGAGCAAATATAGTACAGTATCGCCCTCCCTGGAGCAGCGCAGCACATTTACTAGGCCATGCCAGGGGCAGTGTTGTTTTGACAGCAGATCAGGACACCCACGAAACAAGGACTGACGTCACCCATCAGAGAGTGGTAGCCGTGGTTCATTGGTAGCACACTCGCCTCTGAGTCAGAAGGTCATGCGTTCAAATCCCACTCTAGAGATTTAAACACATAATCTAGGCTGACACTCCAGTGCACTACTGAGAGAGCGCTGCACTGGCGGAGGTGCCGTCTTTTTGATGAGACGTTAAACCGAGGTCCCATCTTCCCTCTCGGGGATGTAAAAGATCCCATGGCACTATTTCAAAGAAGAGTAGGGAAGTAATCCCCGGTGTCCTGGCCAATATTTTTCCTCAATCAACATCACTAAAAAACAGATTATCTGGTCATTATCACATTGCTGTTTGAGGGAGTTTGCTGTGCACAATCGGCTGCCACGACTCCTGCAACAGTGACTACACTTCAAACGTACTTCATTGGCTGTGAAGCGCTTTGGGACATCCTGAGGTCATGAAAAGCGCGATATAAATGCAAGTCTTTTTTGAGAGTGTCATCAACAGCACCGGACCGACATGTAACGGCACTCTGAAGGTTTAAGGAGATGAAAGAATTTTAGCGTATGAGGAAGAGGTCATTTTGCCCAATAAGACAAAACCCTTTATCCGAGATCGGCCTCACCTTCTCACCATATCTTCAGTTTGTCTCTCCAGAGACCTAGCAATAGCTGTTTTTGTATTGTACTAAGTGCCATTGCCAGTGCCGCTGCCTCCTGACCTTCCGGTCTCATGCTGTGAGCAGCAACACCAAAGTAAACTTGTTTGATTCGCTAAGGCCAGGTTTAACTGCCGACATCAGCGAATCTGACAAGTTACGTTGGTGTTGCTGCTGACTGTGTGAGATCCACACTTTGGGAGCCGTGCACTACAGGAATGTAAAAACAGCTTCATGTCTCTTTGACCTATTGTCTGCTTCAATGTCCTTCTCTGGTAACTTATTTCACAACTTGATGACACTTTGGGTAAAAAGTACACCCTGACTACCCTGCTCACTCTTAATTTTCTAATTTTTAACTTGTGTCTGCTGTTATTTGAACTTTTCACCACAGGGAAAGACACGCCTGAGGCAGTTTTAGCATTCCCTACATTACAACAGTGACTACACTTCAAAAGTACTTCATTGGCTGTAAAGCGCTTTGGGACGTCCGGCGGTTGTGAAAGGTGCTATAGAAATGCAAGCCTTCCTTTCCCCTCCATAATCTTCAACAGCTTATGAAGCTGCTTTTTTACCGGAGTCCAGATCCTAGGAGAGATTTTAAAATTCTCTTCCTTGTTTTGAAATCCCTCCATGGCCCCGCCCTCTCTAGCTCTATACTGTCCTCCAGCTTTACAACCCTCCGAGTTCTCTAGCCTCTTCCACATCCCCGATTTTAAGCGCTCCACCATTGGCGGCCTTGCCTTCAGCTGCCTGAGCCCTAAGCTCTGGAATTCCCTCCCCAAACCTCTCCGCCTCTCTACCTCTCTTTCCTCCTTTAAGATGCTCCTTAAGACCTACCTCTTTGACCAAGCTTTTGGTCACCTGTACTAATATCTCCTTATGTGGCTTGGTGCCAAATTTTGTTTGATAACGCTCCTGTGAAGCGCCTTGGGATGTTTTACTGCATTAAAGGCGCTATATAAATGCAAGTTGTTGTTGTAAATGCTGATCTCGCATGTTCCCTGTTGTAATGTGCTGGTCCTGTAAACTAGCTGCATTGTCAAGGCCCCCCATCATTCTACTCTTGCAACTATTGGCTGTGGCAAGTTGTCCAGTGTGCGTGTATGGTGTGGTGATGTTATGACATTGCAATAACAGAAATGAAGTATGTTTGTTTTATTTTAGCTCAGAAGAGGTTCTTTTAACTAAGCCACAAGACACAAGAAGAATTTACAAACCAGATGCAGTTATAATCCATGTGCCAAATTAACACAATACAAATGTTGCAAGACTAGTCTGGTGTTTTTTAACTGAAAGCCTGAAGGGAGAGGCCAAGCTATATTCAAACAAATCCATACTGTGATTGGCTTCATTATGTGTCTCACTCACAGTTACTTTTTAATGTATCTGACCGTTATTCAAATCTAAGAAGGCCTGCCAAGTGTTTTCAGGGGTATTTAATGGTTTGGAACTGTTCAACAAATTGGAGTAGAGTTGTGTTGTGTTGAGTTGAGTTGTTTCACTGGGAACCTTCAGAGAAAAATAGGAACAGGAGGAGGCCATTTAGCCCTCGAGCCTGTTCCGCCATTCAATGAGATCATGGCTGATCTGTGACCTAACTCCATCCACCCGCCTTGGCTCCATATCCCTTAATACCCATGGCTAGCAAAAATTTATTGATCTCAGATTTAAAATTATTAGTTGAGCTAGCATCTACTGCTTATTGTGGGAGAGAGTTCCACACTTCTACCACCCTTTGCATGAAAAAGTATTTCCTAACTTCTCTCCTGAATGACCTGGCTCTAATTTTAAGGTTCTGTCCCCTTGTCCTAGAACCCCTCAGTAGCGGAAAAAGTTTCTCTCCATCTACCCTATCAATTCCTTTCCAAATCCTAAAAACCTCAATCAAATGAAATCACCTTCTATATTCCATGGAATACAAGCCTAGTTTATGTAATCTCCCCATCTAATCTAACCCTTGGAGCCCAGGTAACATTGTGGTGAATCTGCACTGCACTCCTTCCAAGACCAATGTATCCTTTCTAAGGTGCGGTGCCAAGAACTGTACACAGTACTTCAGGTGTGGTCTGACCAGGGATTCGAGCAAAAGCAAAAATTCCTCCCCTTTATATTACATCGAATATATAGCACAGAAACAGGCCATTGGGCCCAACTTGTGTGCTGGGCCTCTAGCCCTCGAGCTATAAATGCTAACATTCCATTAGCCTTTTTGATTTCTTTTGGACCTGACTACTACATTTTAGTGACCTGTGTACATGGACCCCTAAATCTCTTTGGGCTCCTACTGTTCCTAGCTTTTTACCATTTAAATAATACTTTAAATCTATCCTTTTTTGGTCCAAAATCCTTCTGTGCTGTGCGTTTCTCTGCTCCTATGATTTTATGAAAATGGATGACCTCACACTTACCTGCATTGAAATCCATCTGCCACAGTTTTGCCCACTCACGTAATCTATCAATGTCTCTCTTTAATTTTATGCTCCCATCTATACTACTTACTATGCCACCAATCTTTGCGTTATCAGCTAACTTGGATATGTGGCACTCTATTGCATTATCTAAGTCATCTAAGGCAACACGGTGGCATAGTGGTTAGCACTGGTGCCTCACAGCGCCAGAGACCCGGGTTCGAATCTGACCTCGGGTGACTGTCTGTGTGGAGTTTGCACATTCTCCCCGTGTCTGCGTGGGTTTCCTCCGGGTGCTCCGGTTTCCTCCCACAGTCCAAAAATGTGTGGGTTAGGTTGATTTGGCTATGATAAATTGACCCTTAATGTTAGGGGGGATTAAATATGTGGGGTTATGGGGATAGGATGGGATATGTTAGGGGGAATTAAATACGTGGGGTTACGGGGGTAGGGTGGGATATGTGTACTGTGGGGATTAAAGCAGGGACAGGGTACTGGATTTGGATGATCAGCCATGATCGTATTGAATGGCGGAGCAGGCTCGACGGGCCGAATGGCCTACTCCTGCTCCTAGATTCTATGTTTCTATGTTTCTATTAATAATTATAAAGAAAAAAGAAAGACTTGCATTTATATGACACCTTTCACGACCTCAGGATATCCCCAAACACTTTACAGCCAATGAAGTACTTTTGAAGTGTAGTCACTGTTGTAACGTAGAAAACGCGGCAGCCAATTTGTGCACAGCAAGCTCCCACAAACAGCAACGTGACAATGACTAGATAATCTGTTTTTAGGTGTTGGTTGAGGGATAAATGTTGGCCAGGACACCGGGAGAACGCCCCTGCTCTTCTTTAAATCGCGCCATGGGATCTTTTACACCCACCTGAGAGGGCTGTCGGGGCCTCGATTTAACACGGGGCCTCGGCTTAACATCTCATCTAAAATATGGCAGCTTTGACAATGCAGCACTCCCTCAGTACTGCACTGGAGTGTAAGCTTAGATTTTCTCAAGTCTCTGGAGTAGGACTCTGAACCCACAACCTTCTAAGTCAGAGGTGAGAGTGCTACCCACTGAGCCACAGCTGACACCCAAAAAAGCTTTGCATTAATGTAGCACATTATCACATCTCTCAGTAACACCTTGAAGCTCTCCACATGCAATGCTTTAGTTTGACAGTCAGTGGCTGTTATGTAGGCAAGCGTGACAGCCATTCTGTGCACAGCAAGCAACAATGAGAGGAATGGTTAATTAACTAATCTACTTTTTTCCAATAGTGTTGGCCGAGAGACGAATGTTGGCCAGGGCACTGGATGAACTCCCCTGCTCTTCTTCAAATACTGTCATGGGATCTTTAACACCCACCCGAGGCAGGTGATGGCCTCATCCAAAGAGCGGCTTCTGAGCGTGCAGCACTTTCTCGGTACAGAGTGTTCAATAAAAGGGCTCGCACAAGAAAAAAAGGTACAAAAAGCGAGGTACAAGATGGATGCCTGTTCCTGTGGGACCAAACCCCAGCTAGAGTCCGTGCCTTCAGAAAAGGAGAGGAGAGAAAATTGGGGCAGGAGATGTAATAATGAATAGTTGAGGCCCCAGCACAGATCCTTGTGGGACACCACTAGTCACTTCCTTCCAATTTGAATACATACCTATTATCCCTATTCTCTGTCTTCTACTACCTAACCAATCTCCTAACCAGGTCAATGGTTTGCCTTTAATTCCATGAGCATTAATTTTAGCTAACAGTCTCTGATGTGGAACCTTGTTGAATGCCTTCTGGAAGTCCATATAAACTACATCCATAGACATTCCCCTGTCTAACAAAACCCCCTTCTCTAGAGAGCAGAATGCACAGTCAGTAGTGACACAGCAACAAGTCAGGATTGAGTTACAGGTGCAAATAAAGTTGCTAACACATCGAACTGCTCCAGAGGCGATTAGCACCTCTGCTATCGTCATGTATGTTGTTTTTTCAGGAATGTTCTCAGCAGACTGATAATAACAAGGTTAGAGCCTAGGACCTGTGACTCAGATCCCAAAGGTCCAATCCCAAACTGAACTAGTCAAGACCCATGACTCAGATCCCAAAGGTCCAATCCCAAACTGAACTAGTCAAGACCCGTGACTCAGATCCCAAAGGTCCAATCCCAAATTGAACTAGTCAAGACCTGTGACTGAGATCCCAAAGGTCCAATCCCAAACTAAACGAGTCAAGACCTGTGACTCAGGTCCCAAAGGTCCAATCTCAAATTGAACTAGTCAAGACCCGTGACTCAGATCCCAAAGGTCCAATCTCAAATTGAACTAGTCAAGACCTGTGACTGAGATCCCAAAGGTCCAATCCCAAACTAAACGAGTCAAGACCCGTGACTCAGATCCCAAAGGTCCAATCCCAAATTGAACTAGTCAAGACCAGTGACTTGGACCCCAAAGGTTAGATCCCAAACCGACCTGATACTCAAACTCAGTCTTTCTGTCGGCAGAGTGCCAGCTCCACCAGTCTGGGGCATTGTGGGAAATTCAATGGGAAGTCCCACTATTCAGATATATACTTCGGAGCCGGGTGGCTCTGTCATCCCATTTCCTGTGTCTGCACAGTGCACTGTGTCAACTTCTTTATTATTCCTCCACAAAAAGCTGTTGAGGCAGTGAGTCAATTGAAAATCTCATTGATAGATTTTTGTTAGGCAAGGGTATTAAGGGTTATGGAACCAAGGCGGGTAGATGGAGTTAAGATACAGATCAGCCATGATCTAATTGACTGGCGGAGCAGGCTCGAGGGACTGAATGGCCTCCTCCTGTTCCTATCTTCCTATTAGCTGCTCCAATGACCTACTAGCCCATTGTAATAGTGAGCGACACAGACTACAGTATTCCAGGTTTGATTCCCAGCCTGTGCTAAGTGAACTTGCAGGTACAGCAGGTGATCAGGAAGGCCAATGGAATCTTGGCTTTTATTGCAAGGGGGATGGAGTATAAAAGCAGGGAAGTCTTGCTTCAGCTATACAGGGTACTGGTGAGGCCACACCTGGAATACTGCGCACAGTTTTGGTTTCCATATTTAAGAAAAGATATACTTGCTCTAGAGGCAGTTCAGAGAAGGTTCACTCGGTTGATTCCGGAGATGAGGGGGTTGACTTATGAGGAAAGGTTGAGTAGGTTGGGCCTCTACTCATTGGAATACAGAAGAATGAGAGGCGATCTTATCGAAACATATAAGATTGTGAGGGGGCTTGATCGGGTGGAGGCGCGGAGGATGTTTCCACTGATGGGTGAGACTAGAACTAGGGGGCATAATCTTAGAATAAGGGGCTGCCGTTTCAAAACTGAGATGAGGAGAAACTTCTTCACTCAGAGGGTGGTAAATCTATGGAATTTGCTACCTCAGAGAGCTGTGGAAGCTGCGACATTAAATAAATTTAAAATGGAGATAGACAGTTTCCTAGCTGATAAGGGAATTAAGGGTTATGGGGAGTGGGCAGGGAAGTGGACGTGAGTCTAGGTTCGGATCAGCCATGATCCTATTGAATGGCGGAGCAGGCCCGAAGGGTTGTATGGCCGACTCCTGCTCCTACTTCTTATGTTATGTTATGTTATGTTAACTGATCTCAGTCCGGGAGCAGGTCGAGAACTACAATTTGCCTGTGTGCCCTGAATGAGGAGAAAAATCAGACAAAAAAATCAGCTCCTGTTTAAAAAAAATCATTTGTCCTTGGGATGTAGGCAGCACCGGCAGGTGGTATTTATTGCCTGGGTCCTGGTTACATTGCGAGGATTCAGAGTGACCCATGCAGTGTGGTATTGGAGTCACACGTAGGCCAGACCAGATAAGGCTGGTGGGTTCCTCTCCCAGGCAGGCATTAGTGAGTCCGTTAAGTTTTTACAACAATCCAACAACAACTTGCACTTATACAGCACCTTTAATGTAGTTAAACGTCCCAAGCTGCTTCACAGGAGCGTTATCAAACTAAGTTTGACACCGAGCCACATAACAATAGAATCATAGAACAGTACAACACAGAAGGAGACCATTCGGCCCATCGAGTCTGTGCTGGCTCTTTCGAAGAGCAATCAAGTCAGTCCCACTTCCCCGCTCTTCCCCATATCCCTGCCATTTTTTACTCCTTCAAGTATTTATCCAATTCCCTTTTGAAGGCTACTATTGAATCTGTATCAGGCATTCCAAATCCTGACTACACCATTAGGACAGCTGACCAAAAGCTTGGTCAAAGAGGTAGGTTTTAAGGAGCGTCTTAAAGGAGGAGAGAGAAGTAGAGAGGCGGAGAGGATTAGGGAGGGAATTCTAGAGTTTAGGGCCTCAGCAGCTGAAGGCACGGCCGGCAATGGTCCGGCAGCTTTCATGGTCAATGTTTCCTCATGGTGACGGATTAATTGAATTCAGTTTTATAATTTGTTGTGATGGGATTTCAACGCACTCTGTACCCAAACTCCCTAGCTATCTCGCTGAAAGGTGCATGTGCAGACATTGGGTGAGGACAGTGCCAGGCCCAGGGTCAGGGTCGATTGTCCTGCCTTCCACAGTCGGATAACCTGTCAACACTCATTGTATAGAGAAAGGAAGAATTTATACAGCTTGTTTCTCGTTCTCAGGCCACCCAAAGCCCATAGACAATGACGTACTTTTGAAGTGTAGTCACTGTCGTTATGTCAAATGTAGCAACCGATTTACACACAGCAAGGTCCCACAAACAGCAATGAGATAATTGACGATTAATCTGTTTTGGTGGTGGTAGCAGTTGAGGGATAAATGTTGGCTAGGCCGCCGAGAGATCTCCCCTGCTCTTCGGATAGTGCTATGGGATCCTGCAAGTCCTTACTGCTGACCCCATCCTAAATGGGTCATTAGAATATTCAGGGCAGGTACACACACCTACAGCGGCACAATAGAGCTGCGTACCCCATTGAGAAGGCAGAACCCACAATGGCACCCAAGCCCTGAATTAACTGAAGGAAAATGTGCATAAAATTGTTAAAATGGCCCTGATGGAACTTTGTTACGGTTTCTTCTAGGCAAAGTTGGCAGGAATGGTGAGAGGGTTGCTGACTGAACAAATTATAAATTTCAGGACGAGGTTCAGGGGAAAATTACAGGGAAAAAATTAATTCTTTGTGCTATCAGAACACATTTTATTGGCCAGTATTATAGCCAGCAATCCGAATCAGTGAATATGTGCATGATTGCACAGACACATTCCTCATAAACCGTTCATTCATCCATAAACATCCCGGGCCACTAACAACGCCAGCACCTACAGCAATCAGAGGAGAGGTCCACAGGTAATAATGATCATAATGTTCCGAGCCAATTGTGCCCGGCCATCCAAGCAAAGGTTGGGTACTGGGCAGGTGTGTCACAGGCCAGCAGTGAGCACGAGCAGAATACCTGGAGATTGAGATTTCTCCAGCGCACATCACAGGGAGCAAGGTTCCCACATTTCAATAAGGGCCTTGTCGACAATACACAAAGGGAGTCTTTGTGCAGCACTCTGACCGGTGAGCACTGTGACTGATGAGACATAACTCACTGAGGGCGCGCACTGATCCATTCTCTGAAAGATTCATAATGAGATTTGGGTTTAATTAACACAAGCATCACCATCAATCAGACACTGAATTGAGTCTGTGGTTGGTGAAGGATGTGCTGGGGTAGTCTCTCTCAGTTCCCGACAGTCACCCTGCTGTGTTACGTTCACTGTACCCGACTCATTCTTAGCAAAATCGCTGGGTAAACAAGGTCTCCAGCCACGTGAGGTGGGAGCACTTCACCACATCACTCAACATGTGCTGTATTCCCATGCTTACAGACCTACTGCCTCATGTGGACAGTTTAACCCAGTTTGAGAGCGATAATCATATAGAGCCCCTCCCCAAAACTACACCCCCCCCCTCCCCAAAACTACACACCCCCCTCCCCAAAACTACACCCCCCTCCCCAAAACTACACCCCCCCCTCCCCAAAACTACACCCCCCCTCCCCAAAACTACACCCCCCCCTCCCCAAAACTACACACCCCCCTCCCCAAAACTACACCCCCCCCTCCCCAAAACTACACACCCCCCCTCCCCAAAACTACACACCCCCCTCCCCAAAACTACACACCCCCCTCCCCAAAACTACACCCCCCCTCCCCAAAACTACACCCCCCCTCCCCAAAACTACACCCCCCCTCCCCAAAACTACACACCCCCCCTCCCCAAAACTACACACCCCCCCTCCCCAAAACTACACCCCCCCTCCCCAAAACTACACACCCCCTCCCCAAAACTACACACCCCCCTCCCCAAAACTATACACCCCCCTCCCCAAAACTACACACCCCCCTCCCCAAAACTACACCCCCCCTCCCCAAAACTACACCCCCCCCCTCCCCAAAACTACACCCCCCCCCTCCCCAAAACTACACACCCCCCTCCCCAAAACTACACACCCCCCTCCCCAAAACTACACCCCCCCTCCCCAAAACTACACCCCCCCCTCCCCAAAACTACACACCCCCCCTCCCCAAAACTACACACCCCCCTCCCCAAAACTACACACCCCCCTCCCCAAAACTACACCCCCCCCTCCCCAAAACTACACCCCCCCTCCCCAAAACTACACACCCCCCCTCCCCAAAACTACACCCCCCCCCCTCCCCAAAACTACACCCCCCCTCCCCAAAACTACACCCCCCCCTCCCCAAAACTACACCCCCCCCCCTCCCCAAAACTACACACCCCCCTCCCCAAAACTACACAGCCCCCCTCCCAAAAACGACACCCCCCCTCCCCAAAACTACACCCCCCCTCCCCAAAACTACACCCCCCCCTCCCCAAAACTACACACCCCCCTCCCCAAAACTACACACCCCCCTCCCCAAAACTACACCCCCCCCTCCCCAAAACTACACCCCCCCCTCCCCAAAACTACAACCCCCCCCCCTCCCCAAAACTACACCCCCCCCTCCCCAAAACTACACCCCCCTCCCCAAAACTACACCCCCCCCTCCCCAAAAGTACACCCCCCTCCCCAAAACTACACACCCCCCTCCCCAAAACTACCCCCCCCCTCCCCAAAACTACACACCCCCCCTCCCCAAAACTACACACCCCCCCTCCCCAAAACTACACACCCCCCCATCCCAAAACTACACACCCCCCCTCCCCAAAACTACACACCCCCCCTCCCCAAAACTACACACCCCCCCTCCCCAAAACTACACACCCCCTCCCCAAAACTACACCCCCCCCTCCCCAAAACTACACCCCCCCTCCCCAAAACTACACACCCCCCTCCCCAAAACTACACACCCCCCTCCCCAAAACTACACACCCCCCCTCCCCAAAACTACACACCCCCCTCCCCAAAACTACACCCCCCCCTCCCCAAAACTACACCCCCCCCTCCCCAAAACTACACCCCCCCCTCCCCAAAACTACACCCCCCCTCCCCAAAACTACACCCCCCCTCCCCAAAACTACACACCCCTCTCCCCAAAACTACACCCCCCCTCCCCAAAACTACACCCCCCCTCCCCAAAACTACACCCCCATTCCCCAAAACTACACCCCCCCCCTCCCCAAAACTACACCCCCTTCCCCAAAACTACACCCCCCCTCCCCAAAACTACACCCCACCTCCCCAAAACTACACACCCCCCTCCCCAAAACTACACACCCCCCTCCCCAAAACTACACCCCCCCTCCCCAAAACTATACACCCCCCTCCCCAAAACTACACCCCCCTAAAACTACACCCCCCCTCCCCAAATCTACACCCCCCCTCCCCAAAACTACACACCCCCCTCCCCAAAACTGCACACCCCCCTCCCCAAAATTACACACCCCCCTCCCCAAAACTACACACACCCCCTCCCCAAAACTACACACCCCCCTCCCCAAAACTACACACACCCCCTCCCCAAAACTACACACCCCCCTCCCCAAAACTACACACACCCCCTCCCCAAAACTACACACCTTCCCTCCCCAAAACTACACCCCCCCTCCCCAAAACTACACCCCCCCTCCCCAAAACTACACACCCCCTCCCCAAAACTACACACACCCCCTCCCCAAAACTACACACACCCCCTCCCCAAAATGACACACACCCCCTCCCCAAAACTACACACACCTCCTCCCCAAAACTACACACACCCCCTCCCCAAAACTACACACCCCCCTCCCCAAAACTACACACACCCCCTCCCCAAAACTACACTCCCCCCCTCCCCAAAATGACACACACCCCCTCCCCAAAACTACACACACCCCCTCCCCAAAACTACACACCCCCCCTCCCCAAAACTACACACCCCCCCTCCCCAAAACTACACACCCCCCTCCCCAAAACTACACACAGCGGGGGGCCAAATTCGGATGCCCTTGAAATGAAACAGCTAACCGCGCTGTTCAGTGGCTGCACGCCTCAGCAGGGGCCCCAAAATCGTGAGAGGCTAGCACGTGTTAAAGCTAGCCTGCACCTCTTAATGGGGAGGTACGTTGTGGTAGGAGCAGGAGCTGAAAGTCATTGTATAACTGATTCTGACCTGGGAAACAATCAATAATGGCACAACATGGGAGAGAGCGTGCTCCAAGGTTCTCAAACGCTGCACTGGCGGCCTTGGTGGAGGAGATGAGAGGTCCCTTATCCACAGGAGGCCCTCCAGACAAACTCTGAAGGCAGTGGGAGTAGGTAGCCGTGGCAGTCGGCGGTCAATGCCAGGAGTCAAGCCCCGAGGACCAGGATGCAGTAACCCAAAAAGTTCAATGACCTCACACAAGTGGTCAAGGTCAGTGAATGCATCTTCAAATTACATATCCCACCAACTGCACCACTAGCCTGACGCACTGCTTAATGCACCACCTCTCCATCACTCACCTACCAACAATTTCTATCAATCAGGACTCATACCTCACATTCATAGCCTCACCTTACCCTCACACACTGCTGCAAGCTTCACACCCACATCTCACAGCTTGCACCCATTGCAGCTATTCAACCATGACAGCCACATCACCCAAACACATTGCACCACACTCACTGACACACTTCCCTCTCTCTTACAGGACAAGGTGGCGCACAACCGGGGCTGAAACCATAGAAGATGACGGTATCCTCATACCTAATCCTTCTCACATCCCACTTCCCCTTCATCCCACAATCTCTTCTGCGGTACAAGCTGTGCATGGTGTAAGCATGCACCTCCTGCTTCGCCCCCCCTCCCCTCACCACAACCCTACCCTTGTGCCTTTCTCCTTTCAGATACCCAAGAACTGCAACCTGGCCAGGCAGTGGTGGAAGAGCAGGAAAATATTCACATGAAGACACACCGTCACTCGATCTCACAGCCACCAGCTCAGATACTGGCACTGCGCATAATTTAGAGGATAGCATAGAGGCAGGATCTGCACATGGTGAGACAGCGGGCACGAGTGGCCTGCAGCCAGGGCAGGGGGCAAGCATAGCGCAGGAGGCAGCTTGCTGGAGGGTGAGGTCGCACACGAGTTCTGCTGAAAAGGACTCAGTTGAGCACTTCGATGGGGCAGGCTACAGAAGAACGCTGATGGATAGGCACAATGAAATGCTTGGTGCATTGGGAGGCCTGCCAGAAAGCCTGAATGTGAAGGAGCATGGAGGAGTCGGGCTTTGCGCAGAACTTGGAGCCCATCCTTTCCAGCATAGAAGTGGTGGCCAACTCCATTAAAGCACTTGTGGACCCAACCATGATTCAGCATCTGATGGCCGATGTCTTGGCTACCATTGCAGCACAAGCAGCAGCCACCTAACGTCTGAGTGCTGCAGTGGAAGCTCAGACTGCTGCCATCACGGTTCTGGATTCCAGTGTTCAAAGGGGCTTCCAGGGTGTCACAGCAGTCCATCAATCTGTCCTCCAACAGATTACTAAGATTGCTGAGGCACCACCCCGGGGGAATGGCAGTGGCTCCATGGAGCATGAACCTGCTGTCCTCTCTCAGGATGACAGCATTTGTGCTCCCACAAATGCCACTCTGCCAGTGCCCTTGCTGTTGCCTATCAGCCAGCCCGCCCAGACTGCTGCCGCCTATGCCGAGTGGTGCAGTCTGAAGCCGGGCCTTCTCGGCACAGAGCTACTCGAGGTCGTCCACCAAGGCCATCTGCAGTCCCCTCCACTGAAAGTCAGCAGCTTTCCACCAGCCATGCTGTAGCACTGTGTAGGAACACTAGGACAGGCACACTGAAGACAGGCACTAAGGGAATGCACAGACGTGATTAGTTTATGTTTGTATGCAATATGGCATGGTTTGATTTATAAATTTGGTTTGGAATGTTTATTTTGTGTTGGCTTTTATTTTTGCATTGTGGCCAAGATGACGCTGTGATGGTCAGTGACAGAGAGAAGGTATGGTGTGGGACTGTTGGTGAATGGGGAATTGGGGTTGCGTTTACTGGTATCGTACTCGGATGAGTTCTTCACAGACAGCCCAGCCAGAAAGGGGCTGTCTAGGTTTTCTCCTTCTCTTCCTCTTCCTCCTCCTCATGCTCCTACTCCTCAGCTGGTCGCCGTATAGCTGGTGGTAGGAGCTGTGCACTCATGATGACGAGGTTGGGCAGCATGCAGCAGTCCACCATGAATCTCAACACCCGCTCTGCCGAGTACTGCAGGGCTCCTCCAGAGCGGTCAGGCAGCGGAAGCGTTGTTTCAGCACGCCAATGGTCTGCTCTATCACATTTTCATTGTATGCATGCTGTGTATGTGTGCGTGGGTTGTGCACCGGAGTCATGAGCCATGTCGTCAGCGGATAGCCCTTGTCGTTCAGTAGCCACCCTGTGGTTTGTCATGGTGGCTCAGATGTGGATGGTACAGCAGACTGCCGCAGAATGAAGGCATCATGACTGCTGCCAGGATACCGGGCATTGACCTGCGTGGTTTGCTGAGTATGGTCGCACACCAGCTGCACGTTAAGGGAGGGGAATTCCTTTCGGTTCCGGTACATGACACAGTTGACATATGCCGCCTGCAAAGCGATGTACATGCAGTCAATGGCACCCTGCATCACGGTGAAGCCTGCAATTCATCAAAGCTGCATGCTTGCTAGTGTTCCCTTTAAGCTCTGTGGTTGCGCCGTCACGCAGCTCTCTGGACCTCCCGTACAGCTGGCTCACTGGCTTTTCAATGAGATCTGAATTTTGCACCCAGACCCTCCCCGAGACCGAAACACAGCCCCTCCCCCGAGACTGAAACACAGCCCCTCCCCAAGACCAAAACACAGCCCCTCTCCGAGACCGAAACACAGCCCCTCCCCGAGACACAGCCCCTTCCCCGAGACCCAAACACAGCCCCTCCCCCGAGACCCAAACACAGCCCCTCCCCGAGACCCAAACACAGCCCCTCCCCGAGACCCAAACACAGCCCCTCCCCCGAGACACAGCCCCTCCCCCGAGACCCAAACACAGCCCCTCCCCCGAGACCCAAACACAGCCCCTCCCCGAGACCCAAACACAGCCCCTCCCCGAGACCCAAACACAGCCCCTCCCCCGAGTCCCAAACACAGCCCCTCCCCCGAGACCGAAACACAGCCCCTCCCCCGAGACCCAAACACAGCCCCTCCCCCGAGACCCAAACACAGCCCCTCCCCCGAGACCCAAACACAGCCCCTCCCCCGAGACCCAAACACAGCCCCTCCCCCGAGACCAAACACAGCCCCTCCCCCGAGACCAAACACAGCCCCTCCCCCGAGACCCAACACAGCCCCTCCCCTGAGACCGAGACACAGCCCCTCCCCCGAGACACAGCCCCTCCCCCAAGACCGAGACACAGCCCCTCCCCTGAGACCGAGACACAGCCCCTCCCCCGAGACCCAGCCCCTCCCCCGAGACCGAGACACAGCCCCTCCCCTGAGACCAGTGACTGCAACTGATGTGAAGAACATTTTACTGGCGTTAATTTGTTTAACAGGAAGCTAAGGCCAAGGTTGAGTGGTAAAGGTAATCTCTATTGTATGCGCAGAGCAGCTACTGATTGGATTACTTGGGTGTAGCTGCTTCTAATCAGGACAATGATGCAGCTACAGAGGCCCCAACAGATTCACAGCCAGGTCATAGGTCACAGGTTAATGCCAGGGTCAATTAGTTAGTTCCTTTAACCTGGAACCATTGCTGTAATCAGCGGCTTGGCTCTGGGGGGAATATTTATCGATTTTTCACCTGAAATGGAATGTTTTATACCGTTTTTGGTCGTGTTGAAATGGCTGCTGCTCCTGATTTCACTTCTGCCAGTTTTACGTAATGCAAATGACCAATCCCGAAGCTGAAAGAGCTAAAGAACTGTGAGCTACAGTACAGAATCTGGAAATGGAGTTAACCCCAGCTGTGTGCAACAACTACACTCCATTGCTGAAAAATCAGAAGGACTTCCTGATCTGATGGCAGCCCATGAATATTAGGTTTAGAGGGGATGTGTGGGGAGAATGATCCACGACCAGACCTAGCCTGACCCAGTGACCTGACGACTCTTATCAAGAGATGTGCCAGAAATTACTGGAGTTTTAGATACACGAGTGCAAGAGTGATCTCGAGTTGGGAGAACTTGACATCGCAATGTGTCTGCGACTAAAAATGGGAGAGTTGGTACAAAATGTTAAATGCTACCTTTCTCCACATGTTTCAACCCCTGTCAACCTATAACATGTCAGCCCGCCCTAAAACATGTCAGCTCACACTCAAACATGTCAGCTCCCCCCCCCCAAACATGTCAGCCCTTATTAAAACATGTCAGACCCTCCTAAAACATGTTGGGCTAGAAATTTGTTTGCCCCCAAAAACGGGCACGGGATCGCAATGTGGGATTACACTACGCCAGTTCAAAGTAATGCAGGCAGCAAGTTAACTTCATGGTGCCTGCTGATTGAGATGATTGTGGCATTCAGCCTAGCGTGAGTGGCAAAACTTAAAGGGGAGGTGCATTCTGCCTGCAGCAGGTCATTCAGCAGGGAACCGGGTCAGAGCATCAAAAGAATCTACTGATGTCACAACAGGGAAGAGAGCGTGCTCCAAGGTTCTCCGATGCAGAACTGGATGCCTTGGTGCAGGAGGTGAACACAGGAGGCTCTTCAGGCAAATACGTAAAAGGCAATGGGAGCAGATAGCCATCGTGGTCAATGCCAGCAGGGTCACCCCGAGGAGCTGGCTGCAGTGCAGGAAGAAGTTTTCTGACATCACATGAGTGGTCAAGGTCAGTGAATTCATCTTCAAATGCCATCTCCCACCATCTGCACCACTAGCCTCGCACACTGCTCAATTCACCACACCCCCATCACTCACCTACCAACAATCTCTACCAAACACGACTCATACCTCACATTCATAGCTTCACCTCATCCTCACACACTTACCACTGCTGCAAGACTCATACGCACATCTCATAGCTTGCACACACTGCCAGCTATTCAAGCATGGCAGCCACATCACCCAAACACATTGCACCGCACTCACTGACACACTGCCCTTCCTCTTGTAGAACAAGGTGGCTCACAATTGGCACCAGCAGGACCTAACCGGGAGAGGGGTCGGGGGGGGGGAATAGGCGCACCGGCATAACCTGACCCCGATGGAGGAGATGGTGCTGGCCATTATTGGGAGGGCCTCCGCTGAGCCTGTGTCCAGCAGCAGGGCTGAAACAAAATGATGGTATTCTCATACATCATCCTCTTTCTCACATCCTACTTCCCCTCCCCCTCACCACAACCTTACCCTTGTGCCTTTTTCCTTTCAGATAGCCAAGAACTGCCACCTGGCCAGGCACTGGTGGAGGAGCAGGAACCGCAAGAGGAAGAAGGCAGTGATGCTGAAGACACAGCACGGTCACTCGATTTCATACTAGCTCAGATACTGACACTCCACGTAGTTTAGAGGATAGATTAGAGGCGGGATCTGCAAGTAGTGAGTCACTGGGCACAAGTGGACTGCAGCCAGGGCAGGGGAAAAGGGTTGCGCATGTGCCAGCTCGCTGAAGAGCGAGGTCGCCCACGGGTTCTGCAGTGAGATGAGGACTTCGATGGGGCGGCCTGCAGAAGAAGGCTGATGGGTATGCACACTGAAGTGGTTGGTGCATTGGCAGGCCTGCCAGAAAGCCTGAATGTAATGTCAAGGAGCATGGAGGAGTCCAGCACCAACCTTGCACTGGGCTTCGCGCAGAGCTTGGAGCCCGTCCTTTCCAGCGTGGAAGTGATGGGCAACTCCATTAGCGCAGTTGTGGGCCCAACCATGATGCAGCGTCTGATGGCCGATGTCTCAGCTTCCATTGCAGCACAAGCAGAAGTCGCTCAACGTCTGAGTTCTGCAGTGGACGCTCAGACTTCTGTCATGCAAGGTCAGACTGCCCACATGCAGGCTCAGCTTGCTGCCACGCAAGCTCAGATTGCTGCCATTGTGGCTGAGTTTACCAGTCTGGGAAGGGGCTTGCAGGGTGTCACAGCAGTCCAGCAATCTGTCCTCCAACAGATAACTAGGATTGCTGAATCACTGCCCCGGGGGAGTGGCAGTGGGTCTGTGGAGCACGAACTTCTACTTCCTCTCTCAGCAGATTGGAGATTGGCAAATGTAACCCCACTATTTAAAAAAGGAGGGCGAGAGAAAACAGGGAACTACAGACCGGTTAGCCTAACATCAGTAGTAGGGAAAATGCTAGAGTCTATTATAAAGGATGTGATAACAGGACACTTAGAAAATATCAACGGGATTAGACAAAGTCAACATGGATTTATGAAAGGGAAATCGTGTTTGACAAACCTACTGGAGTTTTTTGAGGATGTAACTGGTGGACTAGATAAGGGAGAACCAGTGGATGTGGTGTATTTGGATTTTCAGAAGGCCTTTGATAAAGTCCCACATAAGAGGTTAGTGTGCAAAATTAAAGCACATGGGATTGAGGGTAATATACTGGCATGGATTGAAAATTGGTTAACAGACAGGAAACAGAGAGTAGGAATAAATGGGTCTTTTTCGGGGTGGCAGGCAATGACTAGTGGGGTACCGCAGGGATCAGTGCTTGGGCCCCAGCTATTCACAATATATATTAATGATTTGGATGAGGGAACCAAATGTAATATTTCCAAGTTTGCTGATGATACGAAACTAGGTGGGATTGTGAGTTGTGAGGAGGATGCAAAGAGGCTTCAAGGCGATTTAGACAAGTTGAGTGAGTGGGCAAATACAGGGCAGATGCAGTATAATGTGGATAAATGTGAAGTTATCCACTTCGGTAGGAAAAACAGAAAGGCAGAATATTATTTAAATGGTGATAGATTGGGAAATGTTGATGTACAAAGGGACCTGGGCGTCCTTGTACACCAGTCACTGAAAGAAAACATGCAGGTGCAGCAAGCAGTTAGGAAGGCAAATGGCATGTTGGCCTTCATTGCAAGAGGATTTGAGTACAGGAGCAAGGATGTCTTACTACAGTTATGCAGGGCCTTGGTGAGACCACACCTGGAGTACTGTGTGCAGTTTTGGTCTCCTTACTTAAGAAAGGATATACTTGCCATAGAGGGAGTACAGCGAAGGTTCACCAGACTGATTCCTGGGATGGCAGGACTGTCGTATGAGGAGAGATTGGGTCGACTAGGCCTGTATTCACTAGACTTTAGAAGAATGAGAGGTGATCTCATTGAAACGTATAAATTTCTGACAGGGCTGGACAGACTGGATGCAGGGAGGATGTTTCCCCTGGCTGGGGGGCGTCTAGAATGAGGGGTCACAGTCTCAGGATACGGGGTAGGACATTTAGGACTGAGATGAGGAGAAATTTCTTCACTCAGAGGGTGGTGAACCTGTGGAATTCTCTACCACAGAAGGCTGTGGAGGCCAAGTCACTGAATATATTTAAGAAGGAGATAGATAGATTTCAAGACACAAGGGGCATCAAGGAGTATGGGGAGAGAGCGGGAATATGGTATTGAGATAGAGGATCAGCCATGATCATATTGAATGACGGAGCAGGCTCGAAGGGCCGAATGGCCTACTCCTGCTCCTATTTTTCTATGTTTCTAGGATGACAGCATTAATCCTCCCACCACTGCCACTCCGCCAGTGCCCTTGCTGTTTCCTGTCAGCAAGCCAGCTCAGACTGCTGCCGCCCAGGTCGGGATAGTGCAGTCTGAAGCCGGGTCTTCTAGGCCCAGAGCTGCTTGAGGTTGTCCTGCAAAGCCATCTGCAGTCTCCTCCACTGAAAGTCAGCAGCCTTCCACCAGCCATGCTGCAGCCACTGGGGTAGCATTGCGTAGGAGCACTAGGACAGGCAAAGGCACACGGAAGACAGGCACAAAGGGAATGCACAAGGGTGATTAGTCAACTTTGTTATGTAATATTGGATGGATTGACGTATAAAGTTCGTTTGGAATGTTTCTTTTGTGGTGGCTTTTATTTCAGCATTGTGGCCAAGTGGACGCTGTGATGGTCAGTAACAGAGGGAATGTAAGGTGTGGGAGAAATGTTGAATGGGGAATTGGGGTTGCGTTCACAGGTACCGCAGTCAGATGAGTCGATTACTGACAGCCTGGGCAGAAAGGGGCTGCCTGGGTTGCCTCCTCCCTTCCGCTGCCTCCTCCTCCTCTTCCTCCGCCTCCTCCGCTGGTCGACGTATGCCTGGTGGCAAGGGCTGTGCCCTCATGATGGCAAGGTTGTGGAGCATGCAGCAGACCATGGCGCTCTGGTGAGTGCAGCAGGGCTCCAGGCAGCGGAAACGTTGTTTAAGCACCCCAATGGTCTGCTCTATCAGATTCCGTGTGTCAGCATGGCTTTCGTTATATGTATGCTGCCCACGTGTGCGAGGGTTGCGCACCGGAGTCATGAGCCAGGTGGTCAGCGGATAGCCCTTATCGCCCAGTAGCCACCCTCTGGTTTATCTTGGTGGCTCAAAGACTGAGGGAACAGCAGACTGGCGCAGAATAAAAGCATTATGACTGCTGCCAGGATACTGGGCATTCACCATTATGATATGCTGAGCATGGTCACATACCAACTGCACATTCAGCGAGTAGTAACCTTTGCGGTTGCGGTACATCTCAGCATTTAGATGCGGCGCCCACAAAGCCACGTGCGTGCAGTCAATGCGCAGGCTGCACCATGGGGAAGCCCGCTATCCTAGCAAAGCCACATGCACGCACCGCCTGCTTCTCTCTGGTCAGAGAGAAGACAATGAAGTCCCCTCCCCCGGCATAAAGAGCCTCTGTCACCTCTCTTATGCAGCAGTGGACGGCGAACTGTGAGATGTTACAGATGTCGCCTGCTCCAGCCTGCAAGGATCCCGACGCCAAAAATTCAGGGCCTCAGTCACCTTCACAGCCACTGGCAGCGCTGTCCTTGCCCTGGTGTGAGGCTGCAGGTCTGGTTGCAAGAGGTGGCAGAGTTCTGTGAGCACCTCCTTCGTAAAGCACAGACACCTCACACACTGCTCCTGGCTCAGGCTGAGGTAAGAGAATTGCTCTCTGGAGACTCTAGGTGGGTAAGGCCTCCTGCCAAGAGCCCTTCTCCCCCTCCTCCTCCTCCCCCTGCGAGCAGCTTGTCCTCTTCTTCGCTGCCTCTGCTCCATCTCCCTGTCATGCTGCAGGCCAAGGGGGGGGGGGGTGACAACTAGAGCACCCATGACCGGGAGCAACTGGTCTGACTAGAAGCCTTGAAGTCAGAAGCAAGGCCTTCTCCACTTGCAGCATCACTCTCTGTCACCTCACCAACTTTAAACAACTCTAGAAAGCTCTAAACATTTCCACAAATTTCCACAGAGCCAGTAGAAATTAAACAGCAACTAACTTTAAAGTGTGAGAAGTCGCACAACACCAGGTTATAGTCCAACAGCTTTATTTGAAATCACAAGCTTTCGGAGCGCTGCTCCTTCGTCAGGTGACCTTCACCTGACGAAGGAGCAGCGCTCCGAAAGCTTGTGATTTCAAATAAAACTGTTGGACTATAACCTGGTGTTGTGCGACTTCTCACATTTGTCCACCCCAGTCCAACACCGGCATCTCCACATCATAACTTTAAAGTGGTTGCTGATCCCTTTAACTATCGCTGGTGGCGGGTTCTTGCTGCTGCTGAACACTGGACATTAGCTCCAGCGTGAGGACAAAAATGGCAGCACTGGCGTCAAATCAGTATTGCCCTACAGCCCTCCCCAAAATGGTGTCTGGCACGGCCCGCACCAGGAATAACTGCACGTGGTGCAGACGCCATTTTGACACAAAACGACACCCATAGCGCCGAAAAATCAGGTGCTACGGAACTGAATTTCTAGCATGTCAGGCCCTCGTAAAATACATCAGCCCCTCCTAAAACATGTCAGCCCCCCAAGGGAGGGAGTGCCAAGAAATAAATCAAATGACTTTGTGCACTAGTTTACACCTGGGCTCACAAGGCAACTGGGTTAACAACAACAAATTGCATTTGTACAGCACCTTTAACGTAGTAAAATGTCCCAAGGCGCTTCACAGGAGTGTTACAAAACAAAATTTGACACCGAGCCACATAAGGAGAAATTAGGGCAGATGACCAAAAGCTTGGTCAAAAAGGTAGGTTTTAAGGGGCGTCTTAAAGGAGGAAAGAGAGGCGGAGATGTTTATGGAGGGAATTCCAGGGCATTGGGCCTCGGCAGCTGAAGGCACAGCCGCCAGTGGTGGAACGATTAAAATCGGGGATGCACTAGAGGCCAGAATTGGAGGAGCGCTGAGATCTCGGATGGTTTTAGGACTGGAGGAGGTTACAGAGATAGGGAGGGGCGAGGCCATGGAGGGATTTGAAAACAAGGATGAGAATTTTAAAATCAAGGCGTTGCTTAACCGGGAGCCAATGTAGGTCAGTGAGCACAGGGGTGATGGATGAACAGGATTGGTGCGAGTTAGGACACAGACAGCAGAGTTTTGAATGACCTCAACTTTATGGAAATGAATCAGAATAGGTATCTTCATTTCTCCTGCTCTGATCTTAGTCCCTGCGTAACTAAACACACCTTCAGTCTCATGTGATAACACCCATATAAAGCACCAGTGACAGTAATCTGCCCCTTAATCACCAGTCGCAATTGCTTATTGAGCATATCCTCAGCGCACATGATTACATCACAGTGCTAATGAGCCCCACTTGGCATGTTCCAAAGCTGCGTTAACATTATAACTTCATGTAGGCTTGAGGGGCTGAATGACCAACTCCTGTTCCTGTGTTCCCAACAGAGCCAATCACTGCCATGCACCATCCTGCTTAACCCAACCAACTACTGCCCCACACTGTATGACCCTGTCCTTACTCTGTGTTCCATTAAATCATTGCCCCACGCTGTATGACCCTGTCCTTACCCTGTGTTCCAGTAAATCATTGCCCCACACTGTATGACCCTGTCCTTACCCTGTGTTCCAGTAAATCATTGCCCCACGCTGTATGACCCTGTCCTTACCATGTGTTCCAGTAAATCATTGCCCCACACTGTATGACCCTGTCCTTACCCTGTGTTCCAGTAAATCATTGCCCCACGCTGTATGACCCTGTCCTTACCCTGTGTTCCAGTAAATCATTGCCCCACGCTGTATGACCCTGTCCTTACCCTGTGTTCCAGTAAATCATTGCCCAACACTGTATGACCCTGTCCTTACCCTGTGTTCCAGTAAATCATTGCCCCACACTGTATGACCCTGTCCTTACCCTGTGTTACAGTAAATCCCTGTCACACAGGGCACAACATTAACCATACCTTGTCTAGGAAAACATGCACGGATGGGATTAGTTGTGAAGTGTGACTCTCTGATTCTATCCGTGCCAGGATGTGATAGTGTTTGCCTCTCACACTCTAATACTCTCTCCAAGGTACAAGATCACAGCCAAGCTGATGGCCGTTTATACCCTACCTCAGCTCCCGTCTCTGCTCTAAAGTGCATTAGATGCATGCTGGATTGCTGGGGGTTAATGACTGCACCAGCCTCAGCCTTTCTCTTATGAGCTTCAAGTCTAGTTATCTTCCTACATTCCTTTCCAGTGAGCCAGCCTTTCTCTAGAACCCTGCAATCAGACAAAGTACAATCAAGGGGGGGTCGTTCTTACTTACAGGGGGTCCTCTTGCTGGCTGGCCCCTGACCTGACATCTCCACAGGGGAAATGGGTCGTGCCGAAATCTACAGGACTGGTTAGCAGGTGTCTGTGGTGATCGGCATCTCCAGTCCCAGGCAGCTGAGCCGAGGAGACCTCTGGAGGTTGTGGCTGGGCTGACTGTTGCCCGCTGTCTGACACGCACTGGCAACGGCAGGACATAAACCACAGGCTCTAACATCACCGCAGCTAATGTGGCACCAACCATTCCAGCCCCACTGCAGAGGGGGTGCTGACTGCAGCACACCGCAGTCCTGTGTATTAAGCAAATGCTCAGCACTCAGCACTGCTTCAGGCTGTTAAAGGACTTTGGCTCTGAGCTGTAAACCCATCTTATTGAGCGAGCCTGGGGTCAGACTCGAGGATTGCCTCGCTTCCTCCTCTGTGCTCTCCCCTGCTGCTGCAGTGTGTGAGCTGGGACTGCCAGCCAGCTCCTTAAATCACTTCACTCTGCAGTTGCTCTCCACGGCCTTCTGTTAACTCTTGTGAGGTGTCTCTAACAGTAGACTGTGAATATACAGAAGCAAGTGATACTGTAAATACCCCCTTTTACTGATACCCTCCATCTTACAAATTTACAATCAAAGGTCCAGCCATGTTACACAATACCGCAGTTATTAGTTTTCAACCATTTTTTGGCAACTTTTTCCTTAACAAGGTGAGAGATATTAGTGCAAGAGTGTTGGAGCACTTCCATTTCAGAATATCCTATCAAACACTCCCAGTACATTATGGGTTAGACACAGTAAAGCTCCCTCTACACTGCCCCATCAAACACTCAGGGCAGGTACAGCACGGGCTAGATACAGAGTAAAGCTCCCTCTACACTGTCCCATCAAACACTCCCAGGGCAGGTACAGCACGGGTTAGATACAGAGTAAAGCTCCCTCTACACTGCCCAATCAAACACTCCCAGGGCAGGTACAGCACGGGTTAGATACAGAGTAAAGCTCCCTCTACACTGTCACATCAAACACTCCTGGGGCAGGTACAGCACAGGTTAGACACAGTAAAGCTCCCTCTACACTGTCCCATCAAACACTCAGGGCAGGTACAGCACGGGTTAGATACAGAGTAAAGTTCCCTCTACACTGTCACATCAAACACTCCCGGGGCAGGTACAGCACGGGTAGATACAAAGTAAAGCTCCCTCTACACTGTCCCATCAAACACTCCCGGGGCAGGTACAGCATGGGTTAGGTACAGAGTAAAGCTCCCTCTTATTTAAGGAGGGATATACTTGCATTGGAGGCTGTTCAGAGAAGGTTCACTAGGTTGATTCCTGAGATGAAAGGGTTGTCTTATGAGGAAAGGTTGAGCAGGTTGGGCCTATACTCATTGGAGTTTAGAAGAATGAGAGGTGATCTTATTGAAACATATAAGATTCTAAGGGGGCTCGACAGGGTAGATGCTGAGAGGATGTTTCCCCTCGTGGGGGAATCTAGAACTAGGGGGCATAGTTTCAGGATAAGTGGTCGCTCATTAAAGACGGAGATGAGGAGGAATTTCTTCTCTCAGAGGGTCGTGAATCTTTGGAATTCTCTACCCCAGAGAGCTGTGGAGGCGGAGTCATTGAATATATTCAAGGTGGAGATAGACAGATATTTGAGCTACAGGGGAGTCAAGGGTTATGGGGAGCGGGCAGGAAAGTGGAATTAAGGCCAAGATCAGATCAGCCATGATTTTATTGAATGGCAGAGCAGGCTCGAGGGGCCGAATGGCCTACACCTGCTCCTATTTCTTATGTTCTCTACACTGTCCCATCAAACACTCCCGGGGCAGGTACAGAACGGGTTAGATACAGAGTAAAGTTCCCTCTACACTGTCCCATCAAACACTCCTGGGGCAGGTACAACACAGGTTAAATACAGAGTAAAGCTCCCTCTACACTGTCCCATCAAACACTCCCAGGGCAGGTACAACACAGGTTAGATACAGAGTAAAGTTCCCTCTACACTGTCCCATCAAACACTCCTTTGGCAGGTACAACATAGGTTAGATACAGAGTAAAGTTCCCTCTACACTGTCCCATCAAACACTCCTGGGGCAGGTACAACACAGGTTAGATACAGAGTAAAGTTCCCTCTACACTGTCCCATCAAACACTCCTGGGGCAGGTACAACACAGGTTAAATACAGAGTAAAGCTCCCTCTACACTGTCCCATCAAACACTCCTGGGGCAGGTACAGAATGGGTTAGATACAGAGTAAAGCTCCCTCTACACAGTCCCATCAAACACTCCCAGGGCAGGTACAGCATGGGTTAGATACAGAGTAAAGCTCCCTCTACACTGTCCCATCAAACACTCCCAGGGCAGGTACAGAATGGGTTAGATACAGAGTAAAGCTCCCTCTACACTGTCCCATCAAACACTCCCAGGGCAGGTACAGAATGGGTTAGATACAGAGTAAAGCTCCCTCTACACTGTCCCCATCAAACAGTCCCAGGGCGGGTACAGAATGGGTTAGATACAGAGTAAAGCTCCCTCTACACTGTCCCATCAAACACTCCCAGGGCAGGTACAACACAGGTTAGATACAGTGTAAAGCTCCCTCTACACTGTCCCATCTGATACAGACCCCAGGAATTTCCTTGGTGATTCTCCCGATCGACGGCCAGAAGTTCGGTGCAAGATTGGTGTGGTTTACCGTGTCTTTCCTCCAAAGTTACAGCGTTTGACCAGGAAACCCCCCACCCCTAGGAATTTCACCGCGAGTGTAAAGCTCCCTCCTGCTCCAGGAGATCACCCCCTACTGCCCCAGTGTGATATTTCCCACACCTGCCATCATGTAGTCTCTCTGAATGGGGGTCATTTTAACTTTAACCGATGGTGTAAAACAGGCGAGATCGGATTGACTTCAACGGAAAGGAAATTCAGGATAGGTGTCGAATGGGCAGCCAATCAGATATCGGTCGGTTTACACCATCACCAAATGTTCAAATGACCCGCAGTGCGACGGCTAATTGAATGCTGAATTAGTGCTAATGTGGGGTCACTAGGAAGTGCCCAAACACACCTTTCACAGGCAGCAGACAGGAGAGACTTTCAACACATCACTCTGTGCTGGATTTGAACCCAGGTCCCAGAGGTAAACGGACCTGCCTGAATCACTCAGTTGCGACCTGCAACCTTATGTGTCAGCCGTGGCTCAGTTGGTACAGGGACTTGTACTGGGTGTAAGAAAGCCAATGAAGTACTTTTTGAAGTGTAGTCATTGTTGTAATGTAGGAAACGCAGCAGGAAATTTGCACACAGCAAGCTCCCACAAACAGCAATGTGATAGATGACTAAAGATTGTGTTTTAGTGATGTTGGTTGAGGGATAAATATTGGCCAGGACACCGGGGAGAACTCCCCTGCTCTTCTTCAAATAGTGCCATGGGATCTTTTACATCCACCTGAGAGAGAAGTCGGGGCCTCGGTTTAACATCTCATCCGAAAGACGGCACCTCCGACAGTGCAGCTCTCCCTCAGTACTGGACTGGAGTGCCTGGATTATGGGCTCAATCTTTGGATGAACAAAGAAATAAGGGAAAAATTGAAACTAACGAAAAAGACATACACTAAGTACATAGACAACAAAGGAGGAGATGACAAAGGGAATACAAAAAGGTTAGGACAGAAGGAAAAAAAAATAAGGAAGGCAAAGAGAAATTACAAAATTAAATTATCAAGGAATACAGGGGGTGGAATTCGAAACCACCAGAAAATGGCGAGATATGCCCGCGTCCGTTCAGAAAGTGCAAGAAGCGTCAATTTGGTGCTGCCTGTTAATTAACATGATAGGAGCACACAGCCTAGCGACAAACACGTTGCTGAAAGGCTGTGCGCTCAGCAGGAGGCCGAAATTCACGTTGCTGGAGCGAGGCTAGTTTTACTTAAAGCTATCCTGCTCCTTTTCAAGGCAGTCTTCAGCCCTTAAAGCTGAACTGCCAGGGTAAGGGCACCCAGGGTCTCGGACGCAGCACTCCACTTTGTGCAGTGGGTTAACACTGGAAGAGAGGTCCTCTACTCACAAGGGGCCAGGAGGCCCTACAGAAAGAAGGATGTGGAACCAGGTTGCCAAAGCTGTCACTGCTACCAGTGTCTCCCCGCCCCCCCCCCCCCCCGCAGGACCTGGCTCCAGTGCCCAAAGAAATTTCATGACCTTAGACCAGTGGTCAAGGTCAGTGAATGCATCTTCAAAAGCCGTCTCCTACCAACAGCACCAGTAGCCTCACACACTGCTCAATGCATGACTCCTCCCTCCATCACTCACCTACCAACAATCTCTAACAAACACGAGGTACACCTCACATTCCTAGCTTCACCTCACCCCCTTGGAGCAGGCGGTGCTGGCCATGGTTGAGCCCTTGGCCAGCGGCAGGGCTGAAAGAATACAAGGCGCCGATATCCTCATACGTTATCCTACTTCTCACATCCCACTTCCCCCTCATCCTACAATCTCTTCTGATTTACAAGCTGCACATGGTGTAAACATGCACCTCTTGCGTTACCCCCCTCCCCTCACCACAACTCTACCCTTGTGCCTTCCCCAGTTCAGACACCCAATAAACCCAGCCTGCCCAGCCAGTGATTGACCAAGATGAGGGAGAGGAGAGTAAAGAAGAAGAAACACCATCACTCGATTTCACACTCCCAGCCAACAGCTCCTCGAGGTCTTCCTGCAAGGCCATCTGCAGTCTCCCCCACTGAAAGTCAGCAGCCTTCCACCAGCCATGCTGCAGCCACTGGGGTAGCACTGCATGACATCACTAGGATAGGCAAAGGCACACACAAGACAGTCACTAAGGGAATGCACAAGGGTGATTAGTTGATTTTTTGATGTAGTACTGGATGCCTATATGGATAAACTTAGATTGGATAGTTTGCATGTGGTGGCTTTTATTTCAGCATTGTGGCCAAGAGGACGCTGTGATGGTCAGTAACAGAGGGAAGGTAAGGTGTGGGACAAATGTTGAAAGGAGAATTGGGGTTGTGTTCACTGGTATCGCAGGCGGATGACTCGATCCCAGCCAGAAAGGGGCTGTCTGGGTTGCCTCCTGCTTTTTCCTCTTCTGCTTCCTCCACCCTCTGCGAGCAACTTGTCCCCTTTGCTGCCTCTGCTCCATCTCCATAAGAATATAAGAATTAGGAGCAGGAGTAGGCTATATGGCCTCTCGAGCCTGCTCTGCCATTCACTAAGACCATGGCTGATCTTCGACCTCAACTCCACTTTCCTGCCCGATCCCCATATCCCTTAGTTCCCCTAAAGTCCAGAAATATATCTATCTCAGCCTTGAATATAATCAATGACTCAGCACCCTCTGGGGTAGAGAATTCCAAAGATTCACAACACTCTGAGTGAAGAAATTCCTCCTCATCTCAGTCTTAAATGGCCGACCCCTTTATCCTGAGACTATGCCCCCTAGTTCGAGACACTCCAGCCAGGGGAAACAACGTCTCAGCATCTACCCTGTCAATCCCCCTTAGAATCTTATATGTTTCAATGAGATCACTTCTCATTCTTCTAAACTCCAGAGATTATAGGCCCAATCTACTCAATCTCTCCTCATAGGACAGCCCTCTCATCCCAGGAATCACTCTAGTGAACCTTCGTTGCACCGCCTCTAAGGCAAGTATGTCCTTTCTCAGATAAGTAGACCAAAACTGTTCACAGTACTCCAGGTGTGGTCTCACTAAAGCCCTGTACAATTGTAGTAAGACTTCCTTACTCTTGTACTCCAACCCCCTTGCAATAAAGGCCAACATGCCATTTGCCTTCCTAATTGCTTGCTGTACCTACATGTTAACTTTCTGTGTTTCCTGTATAAGGACACCCAAATCTCTCTGAACACCAACATTTAATAGTTTCTCACCATTTAAAAAATATTCTGTTTTTCTATTCTTCCTACCAAAGTGAATATTCTCACATTTCCTCACATTATACTCCATCTGCCCTCTTATTGCCCACTCACTTAACCTATCTATATCCCTTTGCAGGCTCTTTGTGTCCTCCTCACAGCTTACTTTCCCACCTAGCTTTGTATCATCAGCAAACTTGGATACATTGCACTCAGTCCCTTTATCTAAGTCATTAATATAGATTATAAATAGCTGAGGCCCAAGCACTGATCCTTGCGGCACCCCACTAGTTACAGCCTGCCAACCTGAAAAAGACCAGTTTATCCCTACTCTCTGTTTTCTGTCCGTTAACCAATCCTCTATCCATGTTATTATTACCCCCAACCCCATGAGCCCTTATCTTGCGTAGCAACCTTTTATGTGGCACCTTATCGAATGCCTTTTGAAAATCCAAATACACTACATTCACTGGTTCCCCTTTATCTACCCTGCTAGTTACATCTTCAAAAAACTCTAATAAATTTGTTAAACATGATTTAACTTTCATAAAGGTGGCTCTGCCTAATCATATTATGATTTTCTAAGTGCCCTGTTACCACTTCCTTAGTAATGGATTCCAGCATTTTCCCGATGACTGATGTCAGGCTAACTGGCCTGTAGTTCCAATCCACTGGGACCGTTCTAGAATCTAGGGAATTTTGAAAGATCACAACCAATGCATCCACTATCTCTGCAGCCACCTATTTTAGAGCCCTAGGATGTAGGCCATCAGGTCATGGGGATTTGTCAGCTTTTAGTCCCATTAGTTTCTCAAATACTTTTTCACTACTGATATTAATGACTTTAAGTTCCTCACTCTTATTAGCCCCTTGGTTCCCCACTGTTTTTGGTGTGCTTTTTGTGTCTTCTACTGTGAAGACAGATACAAAATATTTGTTTAAAGTCCCTGCCATTTTCTTATTCCCCATTATAATTTCACATTTCTCAGCCTCTAAGGGACCAACGCTTACCTTTGCTACTCTCTTCCTTTTTACATACTTGTAGAAGTTTTTACAATCTGTTTTTATTTTTCTTGCTAGTTTACTCTCTATTTTCTCCCTTTTTATTAATTTTTTTGATCACCCTTTGCTGGTTTCTAAAGCTCTCCCAATCCTCAGGCTTACTGCTATTCCAACATTATAAGCCTCTTTTAATCTAATACTATCCTTAACTTCTTTAGCTATCCACAGATGGATCATTTTTCCTCTGGACGTTGTATTTCTCAATGGAATGTATATTCGTTGAGAATTTTGGAATATTTCTTTAAACTGCTTATCTACTGTCATACCTTTTAACCTAATTTCCCAATCTAACTTAGCCAACTCGCCCCTCATACCTATGTAATTGGCTTTATGTGAAACTCTCATTTTGGATTTAAGTATTTCACTCTCAAGCTCAATGTGAAATTCTATCATATTATGATCACTCTTCCCCAGAGGATCCTTTACTGAGATTACTAATTAACCTAGATCTAAAATAACTTGTTCTGTGGTTGGTTCCATGACGTATTGTTCTAGGAAACTGTCTTGAATGCATTCCATGAACTTATCCTCCAGACTACCTTTGCCAATTTGATTTGTCCAATCTATATGAAGATTAAAGTCCCACATGATTATTGTAATACCTTTATTACAAGCTCCTATTATTTGTTGATTAATACTCTGTCCAATGGTATAGCTACTGTTTGGGGCCCTATAAACTACTCCCACCAGTGTTTTCTGCCCCATGTTATTTCTTATCTCCACCCATACTGATTCTATTTCTTGATCTTCTGAGCTAAGATCCTTACTCACTACTGTCCTTATGTCATCCTTTATTATCAGGGCTAACCACCCCTCCTTTTCCATTCTGCCTGTCTTTTCAAACAGTCAAGTACCTTGGAAAATTTAGTTCCCAACCTTGGTCACCTTGTGACCATGTCCCTGTAATGGATATTAGATCTAAACCATTTATTTCTATTTGTGCCACTAATTTGTCTATCTTAATACAAAAACTTTAATTTTAACTTTTTACCATTATACCCTGCTTTCACCTTATTCGTTGATGCACTTTTATTGTTAAACTCTCTGTCCCTTCCTGTTATGCTCTGCTTATCTTTACCCAAATAGCTACACTGCTCCATTGCCTTGACTTTTCTCTTTAAATTTCTAAATTTTCCCTCACCTGACCCCTCCCCCCTTTTTTAGTTTAAAGCCCTCTCTACCGCTCTAGTTATTCCATTTGCTAGGACACTGCTCCCAGCCCGGTTTAAGTGGAGACCGTCCCAACGGAACAGCTCCCTCTTTCCCCAGTACTGGTGCCAGTACCCCATGAACTGAAACCCCTTCCTCCCACACCACTCAAACATACGAATTAGGAGCAGGAGTAGGCCACTCGGCCCTTTGAACCTGCGCTGCCATTCAATAAGATCATGGCTGATCTGATTACTCCACATTCCCGCCTACCCCCGATAACTTTTCACCCCCTTGCTTATCAAGAATCTATCTACCTCTGCCTTAAAAATATTCAAAGACTCTGCTTCCACCGCCCTCTGAGGAAGAGAGTTCCAAAGACTCACGACCCTCTGAGAGAAAAAATTTCTCCTCATCTCTGTCTTAAATGGGCGACCCCTTATTTTTAAACAGTGACCCCTAGTTCTAGATTCTCCCACAAGAGGAAACATCCTCTCCACATCCACCCTGTCCAGTCCCCTCAGGATCTTATATGTTTCAATCAAGTCACCTCTTATTCTTCTAAACTCCAGCGGATACAAGCCTAGCCTGTCCAACCTTTCCTCATAAGACAACCCGCCCATTCCAGGTATTAGTCTAGTAAACCTTCTCTGAACTGCTTCCAATGCATTTACATCCTTCCTTAAATAAGGAGACCAATACTGTACACAGTACTCCAGATGTGGTCTCACCAATGCCCTGTATAACTGAAGCATAACCTCCCTACTTTTGTATTCAATTCCCCTTGCAATAAACGATAACATTCTATTAGCTTTCCTAATTACTTGCTGTACCTGCATAGTAACCTTTTGTGATTCATGCACTAGGACACCCAGATCCCTCTGCATCTCAGAGCTCTGCAATCTCTCACCATTTAGATAATATGCTTCTTTTGTATTCTTCCTGCCAAAATGGACAACTTCACATTTTCCCACATTATACTCCATTTGCCAGATCTTTGCCCACTCACTTAACTTATCTATATCCCTTTGTAGCCTCCTTATGTCCTCTTCACAATTTACTTTCCTACCTATCTTTGTGTCATCAGCAAATTTAGCAACCATACCTTCGGTCCCTTCATCCAAGTCATTTATATAAATTGTAAAAAGTTGAGGCCCCAGCACTGATCCCTGTGGCACACCACTCGTTACATCTTGCCAATCAGAAAATGACCCATTTATGCCTACTCTCTGTTTCCTGTTAGCTAGCCAATCTTCTATCCATGCCAATATGTTACCCCCTACACCATGAGCTTTTATTTTCCGCAATAACCTTTGATGCGGCACCTTATCAAATGCCTTCTGGAAATCTAAGTACAGTACATCCACCGGTTGCCCTTTATCCACAGCACATGTTACTTCCTCAAAGAACTCCAATAAATTGGTTAAACATGATTTCCCTTGCACAAAACCATGTTGACTCTGCCTGATTACTTTGAACTTTTCTAAATGCCCTGCTATAATGTCTTTAATAATAGCTTCTAACATCTTCCCTATGACAGATGTTAAGCTAACTGGCCTGTAGTTTCCTGCTTTCTGTCTCCCTCCCTTTTTGAATAAAGGAGTTACATTCGCTATTTTCCAATCTAATGGAACCTTCCCCGAATCTAGGGAATTTTGGAAAATTAAAACCAACGCATCAACTATCTCACTAGCCCCTTCTTTTAAGACCCTAGGATGAAGTCCATCAGGACCCGGGGACTTGTCAGCCGCAGCTCCAACAATTTGCTCAGTACCACTTCCCTGGTGATTATAATTTTCTTGAGTTCCTCCCTCCCTTCCATTTCCTGATTTACAGCTATTTCTGGGATGTTACTTGTATCCTCTATAGTGAAGACCAATGCAAAATATCTGTTCAATTCAACTGCCATCTCCTTATTTTCCATTATTAATTCCCCAGACTCACTTTTTATAGGACCAACGCTCACTTTGTTAATTCTTTTCTTTTTTAACTATCTATAGAAACTCTTACAATCTGTTTTTATATTTCTAGCTAGCTTTCTCTCGTACTCTAATTTTTCTCTCCTTATTAATCTTTTAGTAATTCTTTGCTGTTTTTTATATTCTGTCCAATCTTCTGACCTGCCACCCATCTTTGCACAATCATATGCTTTTTCTTTAAGTTTAATACTATCTTTAACTTTTTTAGTTAACCACGGATGGTGGTTCCTCCCCTTGGAATTTTTCTTTCTTGTTGGAATGTACATATTCTGTGTATTTTGAAATATCCCCTTAAATGTCTGCCACTGCAACTCTATTGACCTATCCCTTAACCTAATTTGCCAGTTCACTTTAGCTAGCTCTGCTTTCATGCCCTCATAATTGTCCTTATTTAAGTTTAAAATACTAGTCTTAGACCCACTCTTCTCGCTCTCAAACTGAATGTAAAATTCAATCATATTATGATTGCTGCTACCTAGGGGCGCCTTCACTATGAGGTCATTAATTAATCCTATCTCGTTGCACAATACCAGGTCTAGTATAGCCTGCTCTCTGGTTGGCTCCAGAATGTGCTGTTGTAAGAAACTATCCCAAAAACATTCCATGAACTCCTCATCTATGCTACCTTTTCCCATCTGTGGTGGCCATTACAGAAACATGGCTGCAAGGTGACCATGACTGGGAACTAAACATCCAGGGGTATTTGACTATTAGGAAGGACAGACAGGAAGGAAAGGGAGGTGGGGTGGCTTTGTTAATAAAGGATGGAATCACTGCAATAGTGAGAAATGATATTGGGTCAAAGGACTAGGATAGTGAAACAGTTTGGGTGGAGATAAGGAATAATAAAGGGAAAAAGTCACTAGTGGGCGTAGTCTATAGGCCTCCTAACAGTTGCAACTCAATTGGTCGGAGTATTAATCAGGAAATAATTGGGGCTTGTAATAAGGGAACAGCTATAATCATGGGAGATTTTAACTTTCATATTGACTGCACAAATCAAATTGGGCAGGGCAGCCTTGAGGAAGAGTTCATAGAGTGCATTAGGGACGGGTTCCTTGAGCAGTATATTACTAAACCAACCAGGGGGCAGGCAATCTTAGATCTGGTCCTGTGTAATGAGACAGGATTAATAAAAAATGTCCTAGTAAAGGATCCCCTTGGAATGAGTGACCATAACATGGTTGAATTCCAAATTCAGTTGGAGGGTGAGAGAGTTGGATCTCAAACCAGCGTACTAAGCCTAAATAAAGGAGAGTATGACGGTATGAGAGCAGAGTTGACTAAAGTGGACTGGGAAAATAAATTAAGGTGTAAGACGGTACAGGAGCAGTGGTGTACATTCAAGAAGGTATTTCACAACTTTCAAGAAAAATATATTCCACTGAGGAAAAAGGGGCGTAAAAGAAAAGACAGCCATCCGTGGCTAAGTAAAGTAATAAAGGATAGTATCCGACTAAAAACAAGGGCTGATAAAGTAGCCAAATCTAGTGGGAGGATAGAAGATTGGGAAGCATTTAAAAACCAGCAAAGAATAACTAAAAGATTAATTAAGAAAGGGAAGATAGATTATGAAAGTAAACTAACAAAAAATATAAAAACAGATAGCAAGAGTTTCTACAGTTATATAAAAAGAAAAAGGGTGGCTAAAGTGAATGTTGGTCCCTTAGAGGACGAGACCGGGAAATTAGTAATGGGGAACATGGAGATGGCAAATACACTGAACAAATATTTTGTATCAGTCTTTACAGTAGAGGACACTAAAAATATCCCAACACTGGACAAACAAGGGGCTATAGGGGGGAAGGAGCTAAACACGATTAAAATCACTAAGGAGATGGTACTCGGTAAGATAATGGGACTTAAGGCGGATAAATCCCCTGGACCTGATGGCTTACATCCTAGGGTCTTGAGAGAAGTTGCGGTAGGGATTGTGGATGCATTGGTGGTAATTTTCCAAAACTCCCTGGATTCAGGAAAGGTCCCAGCAGATTGGAAAACTGCTAATGTAACACCCTTATTTAAAAAGGGAGGTAGACAAAAGGCTGGAAACTATAGACCAGTTAGCCTAACATCTGTGGTTGGTAAAATGTTGGAGTCCATTATTAAGGAAGCAGTAACAGGACATTTGGATAAGCATAACTTAATCGGTCAGAGTCAGCATGGTTTTATGAGGGGGAAATCATGCTTGACAAATTTGCTCGAATTCTTTGAGGACGTAACAAACAAGGTGGATAAAGGGGAATCAGTGGATGTGGTGTATTTGGACTTCCAAAAGGCATTTGACAAGGTACCACACAAAAGATTACTGCACAAGATAAAAAATCACGGGATTGGGGGTAATATACTGGCATGGGTGGAAGATTGGCTATCTAACAGAAAACAGAGAGTTGGGATAAATGGTTCATTCTCGGGTTGGCAATCAGTAACTAGTGGTGTTCCGCAGGGGTCAGTGCTGGGACCCCAACTCTTTACAATCTATATTAACGATTTGGAGGAGGGGACCAAGTGCAACGTATCCAAGTTTGCTGACGATACAAAGATGGGAGGAAAAGCAGTGAGTGAGGAGGACATAAAAAACCTGCAAAAGGACATAGACAGGCTAAGTGAGTGGGCAGAAATTTGGCAGATGGAATATAATGTTGGAAAGTGTGAGGTTATGCACTTTGGCAGAAAAAATCAAAGAGCAAGTTATTATCTAAATGGAGAGAAACTGCAAAGTGCTACAGTACAAAGGGATCTGGGGGTCCTGGTGCATGAAACACAGAAGGTTAGTATGCAGGTACAGCAGGTGATCAGGAAGGCCAATGGAATCTTGGCTTTTATTGCAAGGGGGATGGAGTATAAAAGCAGGGAAGTCTTGCTTCAGCTATACAGGGTACTGGTGAGGCCACACCTGGAGTACAGTTTTGGTTTCCATATTTAAGAAAAGATATACTTGCTCTAGAGGCAGTTCAGAGAAGGTTCACTCGGTTGATTCCGGAGATGAGGGGGTTGACTTATGAGGAAAGGTTGAGTAGGTTGGGCCTCTACTCATTGGAATACAGAAGAATGAGAGGCGATCTTATCGAAACATATAAGATTGTGAGAGGGCTTGATCGGGTGGATGCGGGGAGGATGTTTCCACTGATGGGTGAGACTAGAACTAGGGGGCATAATCTTAGAATAAGGGGCTGCCGTTTCAAAACTGAGATGAGGAGAAACTTCTTCACTCAGAGGGTAGTAAATCTATGGAATTTGCTACCTCAGTGAGCTATGGAACCTGCGACATTAAATAAATTTAAAACGGAGATAGACAGTTTCCTAGCTGATAAGGGAATTAAGGGTTATGGGGAGCGGGCAGGAAAGTGGACGTGAGTCTAGGTTCGGATCAGCCATGATCCTATTGAATGGCGGAGCAGGCCCGAAGGGTCGTATGGCCTACTCCTGCTCCTACTTCTTATGTTCTTATGTTCTTATTATCTGATTTTTCTAGTCTATATGCAGATTAAAATCCCCCATGATTATTGCCGTACCCTTCTGACAAGCTCCCATTATTTCTTCCTTTATACTCCATCCTACCATGTGGTTACTGTTAGTGGGCCTGTACACCACTCCCACAAGTGACTTCTTGCCTTTATTATTTCTCATCTCTACCCAAACCGCTTCTACATCCTGGTTTCCTGAACTTAGGTCATCCCTCTCTATTGTGCTAATACCATCATTAATTAACAGAACCACCCCTCCACCTTTTCCCACCTTCCTGTCCTTCCTAAATGTCATGTACCCTTCAATATTCAGGTCCCAATCTATGTCATCCTGCAGCCATGTTTCTGTAATGGCTATCAGATCATATTTATTTATTTCTATTTGCGCTATCAGTTCATCTGTTTTGTTTCGAATGCTACGTGCATTCAGATGCAGAGCCTTTAGTTTTGTCCTTTTATTATTTTTGTAACCTCTAGCCTTATCTGTTGATTTACTCTTAGATTTGTACTCTCTATCCCTTCCTGTCACGGTCTGTTTATCATTTCCCATATTAATACCTTTCTCTATTGCCTTGTCTCTACTCTTTGAATTACCACATCTTCCCAAATTTACATAGAACATAGAACAGTACAGCACAGTACAGGCCCTTCGGCCCTCGATGTTGTGCCGAGCATTGTCCGAGACCAAGATCAAGCTATCACACTCCCTATCACTCTGGTGTGCTCCATGTGCTTATCCAATAACCGCTTGAAAGTTCCTAAAGTGTCCGACTCCACTATCACAGCAGGCAGTCCATTCCACACCCCAACCACTCTCTGAGTAAAGGATCTACCTCGGACATCCCTTCTATATCTCCCCCCATGCACCTTATAGTTATGCCCCCTTGTAACAGCTGCCTCTACCCGAGGAAATAGTCTCTGAACATCCACTCTATCTATCCCCCTCATCATCTTATAAACCTCTATTAAGTCGCCTCTCATCCTCCTCCGCTCTAAAGAGAAAAGCCCCAACTCCCTCAATCTTTCCTCATAAGACCTTCCCCCCAAACCAGGCAGCATCCTGGTAAATCTCCTTTGCACTCTTTCCAATGCTTCCACGTCCTTCCTATAGTGAGGTGACCAGAACTGCACACAATATTCCAAATGTGGTCTCACCAAGGTCCTGTACAGTTGCAGCATAACCTCACGGTTCTTAAACTCAAACCCTCTGTTAATAAACGCCAACACACCATAGGCCTTCTTTACTGCTCTATCCACTTGAGTGGCAACCTTCAGAGATCTGTGGATATGAACCCCCAGATCCCTCTGCTCCTCCACGTTCCTCAGAACCCTGCCGTTGACCCTGTAATCCTTATTCAAATTTGCCTTACCAAAATGAATCACCTCGCACCCATGCCCCCAATATTTAGTTTAAAGCCCTCTCTACCGCCCTAGTTATACGAGTCGCCAGAACACTGGTCCCAACCTGGTTCAGGTGAAGACCGTCCCAATGATACAGATCCCACTTTCCCCAGTACTGGTGCCAGTGCCCCAGGAATTGAAACCCATTTCTCCCACACCAGTCTTTGAGCCATGCATTCATCTCTCTAATTTTATTTATCCTATGCCAATTTGCTCGTGGCTCAGGTAATAATGCAGACATTATTACCCTTGAGGTTCTGCTTTTTAATTTAGCCCCTAGCTGCTCATACTCTCTCAGCAGAACCTCTTTCCTAGTTCTACCTATGTCGTTGGTACCTACATGGACCACGACCACTGGCTCCTCTCCCTCCCACTGCAAGTTCCTCTCCAGCCCAGAGCAGATGTCCTGAACCCTGGCACCGGGCAGGCAACACAGCCGTCTGGACTCTCGCTCTTGGCCGCAGAGAACTGTATCTATCCCCCTGACTATGCTGTCCCCAATTACCACTACATTCCTATTAACTCCCCCCACTTGAATGGCTTCCTGTACCTCGGTGCCATGGTCAGTTTGCTCATTCACCCTGCAGCCACCGCTTTCATCCATACAGGCCGCAAGAACCTCAAACCTGTTGGACAATTGCAAAGGTTGAGGCTCCTCCACCTCCTGGGTCCCCATACCTGCCTCACTCGCAGTCACATCCTCCTGTCCCTGACCACTGACCAAATCAGAAGACCCTATCCTAAGGGGTGTGACTGCCTCCTGGAATAAAGTGTCCAGGTAGCTTTCCCCCTCCCTGATGCATCGCAGTGTCCGCAGCTCAGCCTCCAGCTCATCAACTCTGAGCCGAAGCTCCTCAAGCCGCAGACACTTACCGCAGACGTGTTCGTCCTGGATCACACTGGCGTCCAGGAGCTCCCACATACTGCAGTCGCAACACACCACCTGCCCTGCCATATTTATTGAGTCTTAATTAATTTATTTTTATTAATTAATAATTAACAAACCCTAATCCACCTAATAAGATTTATTACTGCTAGTAAACTGTACTAATGAAACCTTACAATTACTAATAAATTTCCTGAGCTTTAAAAGATAAGGGAAGTGAGCAAAATACTCACCAACCAATCACTTACCCTTTTCCCTGTGATGTCACCTTTTATTTTTCTTCAGATGCGGTTGCGGGGTGTCACAGAGCCGAACTCCCGCTGGTTCTCTGTCCCCTCTTGTGCAGTTTTTTAGCTCCTGCTCTCCTGGAAGCTGACAAAGATAGAGAAAGAAAGGAACACCTCCATCCCCGAACTCCCTCGCTCACCAAACTCGCAGCTTAACACTCTGTTCCGGTCTGCACTCCGTGACAAACTGCACTCTAGCCTCCCTTGTTTATACTGCTGAGATTTAAATAAGTGAGCTCTCTGGCAGTTACAGAACCAGATTAGACCAGTTAATTAATTAATTACTCTCACCTAGTCTCCAGCACAGAGCTTGCTTAGCCCTGCCCAAGCCTGGAAGAAACTTAAAACTTGAAACAGTAAATTTAAATTTAAGTTAAATGCTAATTGCAAGCACACAAGACTAGATTTTATTAAAAAAAAGAGATTAACCTTTAAGATTCACTCCCTCGCTCACCAAACTCGCAGCTTAACACTCTGTTCCGATCTGCACTCCGTGACAAACTGCACTCTAGCCTCCCTTATTTATACTGCTGAGATTTAAATAAGTGAGCTCTCTGGCAGTTACAGAACCAGATTAGACCAGTTAATTAATTAATTGCTCTCACCTGCTCTCCAGCACAGAGCTTGCTTAGCCCTGCCCAAACCTGGAAGAAACTTAAAACTTGAAACAGTAAATTTAAATTTAAGTTAAATGCTAATTGCAAGCATACAAGACTAGATTAAAAAAAAAGATAGATTAACCTTTAAGATTCACTCCCTCACTCACCAAACTCGCAGCTTAACACTCTGTTCCGATCTGCACTCCACATCTGCATCTTCGGCAGCACCTCCCAAACCCGCGACCTCTTCCACCTAGAAGGACAAGGGCAGCAGGCGCATGGGAACACCACCACCTTCAAGTTCCCCTCCAAGTCACACACCATCCTGACTTAGAAGTATATCGCCGATCCTTCATCGTCGCTGGGTCAAAATCCTGGAACTCCCTCCCTAACAGCACTGTGAGAGCACCTTCACCACACGGACTGCAGCGGTTCAAGAAGGCAGCTCACCACCACCTTCTCAAGGGCAACTAGGGATGGGCAATAAATGCTGGCATTGCCAGCGACGCCCAGATCCCATAAATGAATAAAAAAAAGGAGCACGAGAGTAGACAAAGGGCACCAGGATGACAGGCACTAAGGGATTGCACAAGGGTGATTAGTTAATATCGTAAGTGTAAATATGTGTGATAAATTTATTAATTTTGTTTGGAATCGTTTTTGGTGGCTCTCATTTCAGCTTTGTGCCCAGGAGGACGCTGTGATATTTCGTGACAGAGGGATGGTAAGATGGGGATGTGGTGAGCAACGGGGATCTAGGGTTTCATTTGTTGGAATCGGAGTCTGATGAGGCGTTCACAGACAGCCCGTCCGGAAAGGGGACTGGCTGCCTGCCTCCTCCCTTCCTCCTCTTCCTCTTCCTCTGGCTCATCTTCCTCTTCCTCCTCCTCCTCCACCTCTCCCTCGTCCTCCTCTCCCTCGTCCTCCTCCTGAGCTGGTCCCACAATCCCTGCTGGCAAAGGCTGCGCCCTCACGATGGCCAAGTTGTGGAGCATGCAGCAGACCACCACGAAATGGGACACCCGTTCCGCCGAGTACTGGAGGGCTCCTCCCGAGCGGTCAAGGCAGCGGAACCATTGCTTCAGTAGCCTGATGGTCTGCTCGATGAAATTCCTGGTGGAAGCATGGCTCTCATTATATGAGTGCTGGGCACGAGTGGTGGGGTTGTGGAGGGGAGTCATGAGCCAGGTGCAGAGCGGCTAGCCCTTGTCTCCGAGCAGCCACCCTCGAGTTTGATGTGGTGGCTGGAAGATTTCTGGCACACTGGACTGACGCAGGATGAAGGCATCATGACTGCTCCCAGGATAGTGGGCATTGACCATCAGGAAGCGCTGGGTGTGGTCGCACAACAACTACACATTAAGTGAGTGGTAGCCTTTGCGGTTACGGAACATCTCAGGAGTGTTATGCAGAACCCGCAAAGCCATGTGGGTGCAGTCGATGGCGCCCTGCACCATGGGGAAGCCCGCTATCCTGGCAAAGCCACATGCGCCCCCATCCTGCTTCTCTCTGCTCAGTACTTATTTTTACTAATACTAATTTCTTTCAGTTCCTCATTCTTGCTAGAACCTTGGTTCTCCACTATATCCGGGAAGTTTTTTGCATCTTCTTCCGTGAAGACAGACACAAAGTATTTGTTTAATTTCTCTGCCATTTCCTTATTCCCCATTATAACTTATCCTGTCTCAGCCTGTAAGGGACCACATTTACTTTTGCTAATCTTTTCCTTTTTACATACCTATAGAAGCTTTTACAATTTGTTTTTATGTCTCTCGCTAGTTTACTCTCATATTCTATTTACCATTTCTTTATCAATTTCTTGGCTCTCCTTCGCTGAATTCTAAAATCCTCCCAATCCTCAGGCTTACTGCTCTTTTTGACAAAATTATAAGCCTCTTCCTTTGATCTAATACTATCTTTAACTTCTCTTGTTAGCCATGTATGGACCACTTTTCCTGTGGGGGTTTTGTGCCTTAAAGGAATAAGAACATAAGAAATAGGAGCAGGAGTAGGCCATTCGGCCCTTCGAGCCTGCTCCGCCATTCAATGAGATCATGGCTGATCTTCTGCCTCAACTCCATTCACCGGCCCTATCGCCATATCCCTTGATGCCTTTACTAGTCAGAAATCTATCGACTTCTGTTTTGAATATACCCAATGACTGAGCCTCCACAGCCCTCTGGGGTAGAGAATTCCAAAGATTCACCACCCTCTGTGTGAAGAAATTTTTTCTCATCTCAGTCCTGAATGGCCTACCCTTTATCCTGAGGCTGTGGCCCCTGGTTCGAGACTCCCCAGCCAAGGGAAGCATTCTCCCAGCATCCACCCTATCAAGCCCTGTAATAATTTTGTATGCTTCAATGAGATCCCCTCTCATTCTTCTGAATTCAAGAGAATACAGTTCTAGTTTACTCAATCTCTCCTCATACGACAGTCCCGCCATCCCAAGAATCAATCTCGTGAACCTTCGTTGCACTCCCTCTATGGCAAGTATATTCTTTAATTTGGTATAATTGAAGGCCTGTTAAGCAGTTTGACAGTCGAGACAAGCAGGTCATCAGCATCACACACACAGTCGAGTGTGGAGACAAGGAGCAACATCACAGACCCAAGTAGAGCTGGAAGTGAGTCGGCATCGCTCACCACTCAGACACACCTGAGTCCAGCCCGTGAAGATACCACCTCGACGGACCTCCAACTACGGTCCCAACACAGTCACCCGGAGCAACAAGCCGAAAAGCCACCGACGGCTCCACGAGGTCGACCGACACACTAGACAAAGCCTAAAACCATCGCGGAAACCAAAGGCCTCACGAAACCAACAACCGCATATTACCCCCAACTGACTGGGTAATAGCAGGCCACCGTGACTAACAAAGACCAACTCAAGGGAAGAAAACCCGAAGAACCGCAAAGTTTCCACTCTACAATCTACTCCTGACTTACCCCTGGGTAAGATTTTCCCAAAGACTCTAAGCCCTATTGCTAACCAAAAGAAATTGGGTACTCACCAGATAAATCCAAACCGACATCCTACTGCAACAGCGGACTTGCGAAGACTGACCAGAGACCCAGGTGAAATCCTCTACCGCGTACGGGGTACGGCAGACACTAACCGACATAAACAACGAACCCCAAAACCGCGATTTAGCCCAACTGTCAAAGGATTGGTGAGCATTATCCCTGGTCCTTCAAAGCCTAACTTAGCTAGTAAAGTGGGGTTGGGAGGGGTGAAGTATTGTTCTACTGTCATTTCCCTCGCTTGTACCGAAGTGTTCCCCACCTTTAGAGTGTTAAGAGTGTTATTATTGTGTTTTACCTTTTAATAAAGATTGAAGTTCTTTCATCAAACTCAGTTGTCTGCTACACCTTTTATCACAACCCCCAAATAAGTCCAAAGTCTAGAACCAAGGGAGTGGGAGCGATTCGAACCGCTCAGAAGGCAGAGGTGAAGCTGACACAAACCACCACCCCCTACAGCAATTACATCATACCCATAGACTTCTATTTGTGCCATTAATTCATCCACCTTGTTGCGAATGCTACGTGCATTTAGATAAAGTGCCTTCAACTTTGCCTGTTTAATATTTTTCTGCACTTTGACCCTCTTTACTGTTGGCCTTTGTTTCTGCTCCCTACTAGTTTTGCTGACTACTTTTCTAACTTTCACTTGCAGCTTTGTTTCTCTCCGTTCTGGGCCCATACTTAGGTTCCCAGCCCCCTGACAAACTAGTTTAAATCCTTCCCAACAGCACTAGCAAACCCCCCTGCGAGGATATTGGTCCCGGTTCTGCCGAGGTGTAACCCATCCAGCTTGTACAGGTCCCACCTTCCCCAGATTCAGTCCCAATGCCTCAGGAATTTAAATCCCTCCCTCCTGCACCATCTCTCCAGCCATGCATTCATCTGGTCTATTCTCCAATTTCTGCTCTCGCTAGCACGTGGCACTGGGAGTAATCCTGAGATTACTACCTTTGAGGTCCTGCTTTTTAATTTATTTCCTAGCTCCCTATATTCTGCTTGCAGGACCTCATCTATTTATTGTAAATTATCTATTAATTCTTTAAATGCTGGCCATTGCTTATCTACCGTCATACCCTTTAATGTAGTTTCCCAATCTACCGTAGCCAACTCACCCCTCATACCTACGTAGTTTGCTTTGTTTAGATTTAAGACCCTAGTTTCGGATTTAACGAAATCACTTTCAAACTGAATATAAAATTCTATCATATTATGGTCACTCTTCCCTAAAGGCCCCTTTACTACAAGGTTATTAATTAACCCTTTCTCATTGCACAACACTAGATCTAAAATAGCCTGTTCCCTAGTTGGTTCCTCAACATACTGATCTAGAAAACTATCTTGCATACATTCCATGAATTCGTCCTCCACATTATGACTGCAAATGTGGTTTGCCCAGTCTATATGTAGATTAAAGTCCCCCACGATCACTGTATTACCCTTGTTACATGTGCCCCTAATTTCCTGATTTTTACTCTGCCCTACATTACAACTACTGTTTGGGGGCCGATAAACAACTCCCACCAATGTTTTCTGCCCCTTGCTGTTTTTTAGCTCCACCCAAACTGATTCTACCTCTTGATTTTTGGAGCTAAAATCCTTTCTCTCTACTGTCTTTATCCCATCATTTATTTTCAGGGCTACCCCTCCTCCTTTTCCATTTTGCCTATCCCTTCTAAAAGTTATGTATCCTGGAATATTTAGTTCCCAACCTTGGCCACTTTGCAACCAAGTCTCCGTTACGGCTATTAGATCAAACCTGTTAATTTCTATCTGGGCTATTAATTCATCTATTTTGTTGCGAATGCTTCGCGCATTCAGATATAGTGCCTTTAGCTTTGACTTATTTCTATTTTTCCCTGATGTCACCTCAGACACTGATGCCTTATTACCTTTGTTACTCTCTCTGTCCCTTCCTGACCCACTCTGCTTATTTTTACCCAAAACTCTACTCTGCTCCAGAGCATTGACATATCTCTCGCTGTTTTTAAATTTACTCTTTCCTGAATCCTCCCACCACCCCTTCATTAGTTTAAAGCCCCGTCTACTGCCCTAGTTATTCGGTTCTCCAGGACACTGGTCCCTGCCCAGTTTAAGTGGAGCCTGTCCCAATGGAACAGCTCCCTCTTTCCCCAGTACTGGTGCCAGTGCCCCATGAACTGAAACCCCTTCCTCCCACACCACACTTTGAGCCACGCATTTAAACCTCTAATCTGTTTGTCCCGATGCCAATTTGCGCATGGCTCAGGTAACAATCCAGAGATTATTACCTTTGAGGTTCTGCTTTTTAATTTGGATCCTAGCTCCTCAAACTCCTTCAGCAGAACCTCATTCCTAGTTCTACCTATGTCGTTGGTTCCTATGTGGACCATGAGAATTGGATCCTCCCCCTCCCACTCCAAGTTCTTCTCCAGCCGCGAGGAGATATCTTTAACCCTGGCACCGGGCAGGCAACACAACCTTCGGAACTCTCGGTCGCGGCTGCAGAGAACAGTATCTATCCTCCTGACTATACTGTCCCCTACCACAACTACATTCCCTTTCACTCCTCCCACTTGAATGGCCTCCTGCACCATGGTGCCATGGTCAGCTTGCTCATCCATCCTGCAGGCTTTTCCCTCATCCACACAGGCAGCAAGTACCTCATACCTGTTGGACAAGGGCAAAGGCTGAGGCTCCTCCAGCACTGCACCTGGGGTCCCTTTAACTGCCTGAGTTGCAGTCACTCCCTCCTGTCCCTGACCACTAACCAGACCTGTACCACTACCTAACCTAAGGGGTGTGACTGCCTCCTGGATCAAAGTGTCCAGGTAACTCTCCCCATCCCTGATGCCCCACAATGTCTGCACCTCAGACTCCAGCTCAAAAACTCTGAGCTGAAGTTCCTCAGGATGCAGGCACTTACTGCAAACGTGGTTGTCCGGGATCACAATGCTCTCCACAAACTCCCACATGCTGCAGTTGCGGCACTCCACCTGCACTGCCATCCATATATGACCTTGTTTTATTTAATTACATTTAATTAAATTTGTATTTAGGTAACTTAGTTTACAGTGTAGTTTCTTGAGTACTTACTTGATCTAGCTTAAGTTAAGGGTACCGAAATTAAATATCTACCTGTAACACAAAGCACTACAAGTAGTGTAGGCAAAAAGCAACAACTCCTTCCCCCTCTTCAAATTCCCACTCATTTCAAATTCCCAAATAAAACACTCTGTTCCAGTCCACTCCATTTAATCCCACTCTCTGCAGACCGCCAAAGCCTTTCCACCATCTACAAGGCACAAGTAAGGAGTGTGATAGAATACTCTCCACTTGCCTGGATGAGTGCAACTCCAACAGCACTCAAGAAGCTCGACACCATCCAGGACAAAGCAGCCCGCTTGATTGGCACCCCATCCACCACCTTAAACATTCACTCCCTGCACCATCGGTGTGCCGTGGCTGCAGTGTGTACCATCTACAAGATGCACTGCAGCAACTCGCCAAGGCTTCTTCGGCAGCACCTCCCAAGCTCGCGACCTCTACCACCTAGAAGGACAAGGGCAGCAGGCGCATGGGAACACCATCACCTGCACGTTCCCCTCCAAGTCACACACCATCCTGACTTGGAAATATACCGCCATTCCTTCATCGTCGCTGGGTCAAAATCCTGGAACTCTACCTAACAGCATTGTGGAAGCACCTTCACCACAAGGACTGCAGCAGTTCAAGAAGGTGGCTCACCACCACCTTCTCAAGGGCAATTAGGGATGGGCAATAAATGCTGGCCTTGCCAGTGATGCCCACATCCCAGGACGAATTAAAAAAAAGCCTCCTAATACACTGCTCCTCGCTGAAGTGGATATAAGAGAAGTGCTCTCTGAAGACCTCCTGTTGAGAGCCCTCCTGGCCCCTCTGCATGCATCTTCTTCTCTTCATCGCTGCCTCCGCTCCCTCTCCCCAAGATACTCGAGCATGAGGAGGACTGCCAGTAGAGCCCCCATGACAGTGAGCAAGTATTGTGAGCGGAAGCCTTTAAGAATAAAGGCGTTCTCCACTTGCAGCAACACTCCCTGTTACTTTAGAACCTTGAATGCAGCTAATAAAGCTGCTGGAGTTGCAGAAAGCTGCACAGAGCCAGTCAAACTGCAGAAACATGTCAGGTGCAAGTATTTGCTGATGATCCCTTTAAATACCACTGCTGGTAATAAATACCACTGAGACTTTTGGACTCTCGGGGAATCGAGGGATATGAGGATAGGGCGGGAAAGTGGAGTTGAGGTCGAAGATCAGCCATGATCTTATTGAATGGTGGAGCAGGCTGGAGGGGCCGTATGGCCTACTCCTGCTCCTAATTCTTATGTTCTTATGGAGCCTCCTTCCTGCTTCTCAACTCTTGCTCAGCTGGTCCCATTTAAGGCATGCAAGTGGAGTGGCGAGCTCCAAACTCGCAGATCGGGCATCAAGTGAGTGTTGCACACTCACTGGCGTCACGAACTGCGTCATCTACATAATTTTGGTAAGCGCCGACATCGGCAGCGCTGCCGGCCATCCGAAAACGGCGGCCGCTGCGCGATCCGTCAGCAGCGGGCGGAAGAATGGTGATCGCATTTTTCTCCCTGAATCTGGTGGTAACATGAGGCGTTAAATGCCCGAATTTTTAACCCTTTTGTAGTCCTCAGCTTTCTAATAGAAAAGTAGTCTACAGAAGCATAAATAACAAAAGAAAAATCAGTATCGGGAAATGTCCACTAGGGGATACAAACGATAAACTCACAGGTGATGACAGTGAAATGGCAGAAATACTAAATAATTACGGCCCCTCAAGCCTGCTCCGCCACACGGCCCCTCGAGCCTGCTCCGCCACACGGCCCCTCGAGCCTGCTCCGCCACACGGCCCCTCGAGCCTGCTCCGCCACACGGCCCCTCGAGCCTGCTCCGCCACACGGCCCCTCGAGCCTGCTCCGCCACACGGCCCCTCGAGCCTGCTCCACCATTCAATAAGATCATGGCTGATCATCGACCTCAACTCCACTTTCCCACCCGATCCCCATATCCCTTGATTCCCCGAGAGTACAACAATCTATCTCAAAGCCTCAGCATCCACAGCCCTCTGGGGCAGAGAATTCCAAAGATTCACAACCCTCTGAGTGAAGAAATTCCTCCTCATCTCAGTCTTAAATGGCCGACCCCTTATCCTGAGACTATGCCCCCTCGTTCTAGACGCCCCAGCCTAGAAACAACTTCTCAGCATCTACCCTGTCAATCCTCTTCAGAATCTTGTATGTTTCAATGAGATCACCTCTCATTCTTCTAAACTCCAGACAGTATGAGCCCATTCTACACAATCTCTCATCATAGGACAACCCTCTCATCCCAGGAATCAATCTAGTGAACCTTTGTTGCACCGCCTCCAAGGCAAGTATATCCTTCCTTAGATAAGGAGACCAGAACTGCACAGTACTCCAGGTGTGGTCTCACCAAGCCCTGTACAATTGTAGCAAGACTTCCTTACTCTTATACTCCAACCCCCTTGCAATAAAGGCCAACATGCCATTTGCCTTCCTTATTGCTTGCTGTACCTGCATGCTAGCTTTCTGTGTTTCTTGCACGAGGACACCCAAATCTCTCTGAACACCAACATTTGAAAGTTTCTCACCATTTAAAAAATATTCTGTTTTTCTATTCTTCCTACCAAAGTGAATAACCTCACATTTCCCTACATTATACTCCATCTGCCACCTTACTGCCCACTCACTTAGTCTATCTATATCCCTTTGCAGACTCTTTGTGTTCTCACAGCTTACTGTCCCACCTAGCTTTGTATCATGGGTGGAGTTGTGCTGATAGGAGGGAGGGAAACCCAGAGGTGCTGCCAGAAGCGGGATAACATATGAGGATACCAGCATCTTGCATCCTTTCAGTCCCGCCGCTGGCCAAGGGCTCAGCCACGCCCCTGCCAAGAATAGCCTGCACCGTCTCCTCCAAGAGGGTGAGGTGATGCTAGGAATAGTAGATGTGACTCGTGATTGGTGCAGATTGTTGGTAGGTGAGTGATTGGGGGTCCTGCATTGAGCAGTGTGTGAGGCTCGTGGTGCAGTTGGTAGGAGACGGCTTTTGCAGATGCATTCACTGACCTTGACCAGTGGTCTGAGGTCATGAAGCTTCTTTGGGCACTGGAGCCATGTGGTGAGGGCGACACTGCTGGCAGTGATGGCATTGGTGATGTACTCCTACATTGTTCTTTCTGGAGGGCCTCCTGACCCCTGTGGGTAGAGGGCCGCTCTTGCAGTGTTGACCCCCTGCACAAAGCTGGAGTGCTGCATGCGAGACCCTGGGTGCCCCTTCCCTGGCTTGCTGGGCCATTTGTGTTAGTGCTGAGGCAGTTTTCCCATTTGTTCAGTTTAGGAAGGTAATTCACCTTTAAGAGCTGAATAATCACATTTGGAACTTCTTTTAAATATTGAATATTTGTAAAAAGACAGAAAGGGCTGAAAAATGTATTGACTCAATGAATTTTATTTTGTCTTGCTTCAATGTGCATGGCCCCATTAAATTTCAGAGCTCCTCAGTGTCAGCTGTGGCTCAGTTGGTAGCACACTTGCTGTCTGAGTTAAGAAGGTTGTGGGTTCAAGTCCCACTCCAGGGACTTGCACTCATAAAGCTAGGCTGAGACCCCAGTGTAGTGCTAAGGGAGTGCAGCACTGTCGGAGGTGCCGTCTTTCAGATGAGACGTTAAACCGAGGCCCAGTCTGCTCTCTCAGGTGGACGTAAAAGATCCCATGGCACTATTTTGAAGAAGAGCAGGGGAGCTATCCCTGGTACCCTGGCCAATATTTCTCCCTCAACCAACATAACAAAAACAGATTATATGGTCGCTTTCACATCGCTGTTTGTGGGAGCTTGCTGTGTGTAAATTGACTGCCGCGTTTCCCACATTACAACAGTAACCACACTTCATTGGCTGTGAAGTGCTTTGAGATGTCTGGTGGCCGTGAAAGGTGCTATATAAATGCAAGTCTTTCTTTCACTGCCCACAATGCATTGTGAGCTACACAGACGCTCGGGGAAGCAGCAAAGCCGCACCAGGGCTACAAATTGGTCCTGGATCCCTCGTGAAACGCCACCAGGATGGCATTGCATCTAAGGTTAGCGCTGCACCACCTACCTCCGTGTCCCCCACACCAATTTAGGTCAGTTAGTGCTGCGGCCATTTCGGACAGCAGTTGGCGGTGACACTGACTGCTTTGCTGGTGATCACCAATTCCCCCCCCCCCCCCCCCCCCCCCAACAACCTGGAGACAACATACAGAGCATTTCTGCTATGTTTTGGGGTTTTTAATATTTCCTTGGGTTCCTTATCACTGGTCACTCCAAAAATAGGCCTTGTGTTCCCTATGATCTGGAGTGTATTTTTCTCTACTCAATATTTAATTAAAAGCTACCGTGACCCAGGGATTATAACAGAGAAGCCTTACTCCATACTGGCATTTGAAATATAACATTGTGGCGGATCGCCACCTAAACGAGCATAATCCACTCTTCCGTCCGTGGACAAAAATCCAGCACCTTCCCTTTAAGGCACCTTGGGGGAGAAATTCAGTATCGCCCCATTTGGGGCGCAATTATCGGCCGGGCGCAAAGATTAGCGCCTGGTGCTAATTATCGCCACCGACTGCAAACTTGACTTTTATCGCCCCTGCAGGTGATTGGAGCGCTAAATCGGGTGCTTCACACCTGTCTTAAGGCGCAAAGGCCGAGGAGCGAGGCGCTACCTCAGAGCGCTGGCGAAGCTCATGTGATGTCAGTCAGCAATGGACCACACACACAATGGCGCGGGCCAGTTCTTAAAGGGGAGGGTTGATCTTGCTTTCCATCCACATCCTGCTCATTGCAGCCTTGAATCTCTGCCTGGAGAGACTTGCACATCAAATCTGCTGGAAAGAACAATGGAGAGTACCAGGGAAAGAGCTTAGAGTGCAGCCCCCACAGTCTCTTCTAAATCGATACAAGGAATGGCAAATCAAAATGAACCTGCAAAGTGTTGCTCAGTACCCAAAACTCCTTCACACAGCGTTGAATCTCTCCAGAAGTCTCTCTCTCTCTCTCTCAGAATGCGTGGTTCAAAAATGGCACCAACAATAAAAGGCAGGAAGCGGTCGCCTTTAAATAACGCTCCCCCAGTCCCTTCATGACTGCAATTCGCTCCCCTCAACCTGTCGTTGCTAGCGTCAGGCGGTAAGGCAGGGGGCGCCACTCAATATCTGCTCTGGGGCGATACTGGGGCGTTGCGCACTCGACTGACGTCACGATCTGCCGGCGCAGGAGATCGTGGCGGTAGTGTTTAGCGCCGCCGCAAAATGTCTAGTTAATTTTGCGAGTGGCGCAAACATCGCCGCGCCTGGGCGCTAGATGCTTTGCGCCCCATTAGCGCCCTCTTAAGGCGCTAACGGGAGGCGCAACCAACTGAATTTTTCCCCCCTTACCTTTAAGGCATGTAAGGGATTCTGACCCTGCGTGTCTCGCAGCCTGTGGGATTCACGCGGCTCTGTGCAGCCTGTATGTCAGTGCGGGTTTAGGCCTTGTTGCCTGTTCTGGTCTCCAGCCAGTCTGGGAGCACTAGACACACCTGTGAGTGGTTCGAATCACTCGCCCTTACGGTTCTAGACACTGGACTTAGATGCGAGAGCAGTAATGGAGATGAAACTCATGTAGACTCGGTTGAATGGTACGAAATGGAAAATCTTTATTGCATGATATTTAAGATTACGAAATACATGTCATAAGCACAGATTAATGACAGTACAATCTTACAAGCAGTTATATAGCTGATCCTAGGGAAACGAGGAACGAACGACACACCGTAAATAGGGGCACACATTACAAGTATCCTTAATACTTAAACCCTCCCCTATCAATATCTGTCCTAGCTAGATTCGTAGGATTTCGAGACTCATGCTCACCACTCGTGATAACTCGGAGAAATTCCGAATAGCTGATCGGATGTTTTTCACCGCAGCACCCACGTGTCGATCAGGAGGTCTCCTGGTCCCACTTGTTTACTTGCTTCTGCTCCGGCTAGCAGGCTGGAACGTCTGCTGTGATGAAGATCTGTGTTGATTGGTTTAACAGGTACTTTCCGAATACAGCCCAGTCAATATCATCGGTGATGATCCGTTCTTGCAAGTTCAAAGAAGTCTTCCTGGCAAGGAAAACTTGGCTGTTCGACCTACAGGCACGGTCGGGATTTACTGACCGTGGCGATGAGTATGGTCTTCCTCTCTTCTCATCTCATCTCATCTCATCTCATCTCATCTCGGGCCTTTGGTTCCGATGCCAGTTACCAACATAGGTCTTCGTTACGCGACACGAGGTAGATCCGAACGGATCAGAAAGTTCAACAGTCTTTTTCAAAGAGGCACCAGGCAAGCAGGAACAAGACTACGAGTCAAAAACACAGGAGCAGCCACGAGGTTACGAGTCGATCGGATAAGAGAATAAGAGAAAGATGGACGGTTGGAGCTTGTAATTATAGTACAAAATCTTCCGTTTCCCGCCCAACCTTAATGTCCTTTCTTTTGTTTGAGTTTGGCGCTCAAATGTCTTGTATGGGTGATCTCCGTTCTTAATGGGTTTCGGGGCTACTCGTAACTGTCTGAGTACCTGTTAATATTTCTCCCATTGTTAAATCGGTCGGTGTTCTCCCTGGAGGGGTTTTGGGGCTTCCAAGTGTTTTGTATAACTACCTGCTAACGGCTCTCTCATCGTAGAGTCGTTGGGATTTTACATATTAATGTCTTTTGGATGGGCCCTTGATTACTCGGTACAATAGCTTTCATTCGTACCTGGGAGACCGATTTTAGTATTTATGTGTATACTGCAAACCCATAATGTCTCGTGTATTATCTTCACTGTGCTGAATCTTAATCGATCTTGCACAAATGTTTATTGGAACGCCGTCTTGTCTGCCTGTCGAAAAGTCTAGAATGTTCTGTCACGAGGTGCGGCGGCCATTTTACAGGCTGCTTGTGTCCACTTTGAGAAACCTGACAGCATTCTGCTGAAATAAAAGCTGTTTGAACGAGACTCTGTGTTTTCTCCTTATTAAATAAAATCGCGATATATTGCGAACTCTACAGGCAGGAGTGGGCGGGGCCTCAGAGTTTGCCCAGAGAATTCTGGGAGTTTTCGGTGCAGCCATTTTTGTGCCATGCAGTTGAATTAAAGTTTCTTGTTTTCCACATATGAATTCAGCCTCCATTTGTGTTTCGCGGCAGCCTCAACATTGGTGACCCCGACGCTCAGAACGTATTCCGAGCACTGCAATGGTGGACACGAACGCAGTTTCCGTGAAACTGCCGGAGTTTTGGGAAAACCAGCCCGAAGCCTGGTTTCTCCAAGCTGAATCCCGCTTCCGGCTGCGAAATATCACCACAGATGGGACGAAGTACAACTATCTCGTCACATCACTCGGTAGCGCCACAGTTTCCAAGGTTTGGACAACGCTGCAGAACCCACCAGAGGAAGGCAAGTACGCACATCTCAGGACAGCGCTCCTTAAAAAATTTACGGCCTCGGCATATCAGCGAAACTGCCACCTCCTCGACCTTCCAGGTCTCGGTGATGCCTCACCGTCAGACCTCCTCTCCCACATGCTCTCCCTCACCGACGAGAGCCCACCCGGATCCCTCTTCCGCATGCTGTTCATCCGCCAGCTCCCTCTCAGCATCCGCCCAGCGATCGTGGCGTCCGGCCTCACGAACCTGGAAGCCCTGGCTGATGAGGCCGACAAACTGCTGTCCGCTCACTCGAGCTGCGACGTCACTCCGGACCTGGCAGCCAATGCCTGGGCGCGCCCCTCACCGGCCAGCACGCGGCCACAAGGGCCTGCCACCAGGCCCATGGGGCCTTAACGCCCCACTAACCCGGGCCACTGTTACTACCATGCACGGTTCGGCGCCAGGGCACAACGGTGCACACCTCCCTGCTCTTTCAAGTCCGCCCCCATACCAGCCCCCGCGATGGCCGTGGGCCACGCGGGCTCCCTGCTGTTCGTCACGGATGACAAAGCCGGCCGCCGGTTCCTGTGCGACACTGGGGCCCAGCACAGCATCATCCCGGCCTCCTCCCTCGACATCCAAAAGGGCGAACGAGGACCGGCGCTGGCTGCTGCTAACGGCTCGGAAATCCAGACGTATGGCACCAGGACAGACACCCTCGACCTCGCTGGTCGCCGCTACCGATGGGAGTTCATCACGGCCAAGGTGCTCTCCCCTCTCATCGGCGCGGATTTCCTGTGCGCCCACGGCCTACTGGTAGACATCCCTCGACACCGCCTCGTGGACCTGAACACATGTCCCCCATCCTGGGCGCCATGGCCCCCCGTCAACCCGCCGACATGGCGTCACAGTGCCACGCCCGGGCCACGGATGACTATTCGGCACTCCTGGCCGAATTCCCGGCCCTTACCAATCCGACCTTCTCCGCGGAGGCCGCCAAACACGGGGTGGAACACTTCATCCCCACCACAGGCCCACCAGTGTACGCCCATGCCTGCAGGCTGGACCCGACCAAACTGGCGATCGCGCGGACCGAGTTTGCCACCATGGAACAGCTCGGCATCATCCGCCGCTCCAACAGTCCCTGGGCCTCCCCACTCCACATCGCCCCCAAACCAGGCGGAGGTTGGCGCCCCTGCGGGGATTACCGCCGCCTCAACGACGCCACCACCCCTGATCGGTACCCCGTGCCGCACATTCAGGACTTCTCCGCTAGACTGGCCGGCCGCTCAGTCTTTTCCAAGGTCGACCTGGTGCGCGGCTACCACCAAGTCCCTGTCCACCCGGCGGACGTCCCCAAGACGGCCGTAATCACCCCCTTCGGCCTGTTCGAGTTCCTGCGGATGCCCTTCGGCCTCAAAAACGCGGCCCAGGCATTCCAACGGCTCATGGACTCGGTCCTTCGGGACCTGAAGTTCCTGTTCATCTACCTGGACGACATCCTGGTAGCCAGTTCCTCCAAGCAGGAACACCTCGAACACCTTCGCATCCTGTTCGGGCGCCTCAGCGACCACGGGCTCATCCTCAGCCCAGCCAAATGCCAGTTCGGCCTGGACAAGATCGACTTCCTCGGCCACCACATCACCCATGCTGGGGCCATTCCCCTGCCCACCAAGGTGCAGGCCGTCCAACAATTTCCCCGCCCCACCACCATCAAAGGCCTCCAGGAGTTCCTCAGGATGGTGAATTTCTATAACCGCTTCATCCCCAAAGCAGCGTCCCTCATGAGGCCCCTGTATGAAGCCCTCCGGGGCAGGAGCGGCAAGATGGCGGTCGAATGGACGGCAGACGCGTCCGCCGCCTTCGACTCCACCAAGACCGCGCTTGCCAACGCCACCCTGCTCGCGCACCTACGGCCCAATGCCAGGGTAGCGCTCACCACGGACGCCTCCGACCACGCGGTCGGCGCCGTGTATGAGCAGTGGGTCGACGGCGCCTGGCAACCACTTGCCTTCTTCAGCCGCCAACTACGCCCCCCGGTGGTCAAGTACAGCACCTTCGACCGCGAACTCCTCGCGCTGTTCCTGGCGGTCCGCCATTTCCGGTTTTTGCTTGAGGGCCACCCCTTCACTGCGTTTGTCGACCACAAGCCCCTGACATTCGCAATGGCAAAGACAACCGACCCCTGGTCCACCAGGCAGCAGCGCCAGCTCGCGGCAGTGTCCGAGTTCACCACGGACATCCAACACGTCTCCGGCCGAGACAATGTGGTAGCCGACTGCCTTTCCCGCCCCGCCATCCACGCTGCACACCTGGCAGTCGACTACGCTCAACTCGCAGCAGACCAGATCACCGACCCTGATCTGCTCTCCGCACCCACCAACCTACCAGGGCTATGCCTGGCCGACGTCGCCTGTGGCCCGACCGCAGTCACGGTCAAGTGCGACATATCCCTTTGTCAACTTCGGCCCGTCGTCCCAGCGCCGCCGGGTATTCGACATTCTCCACAACCTCTCCCACCCCGGCGCCCGCGCATCCATCAAATTGGTAGCCAACCGCTTCGTCTGGCGCGGCCTTCGCAAGGATGTGCGTACTTGGGCCAACTCCTGCCTAGCCTGCCAACGGGCTAAGGTACAGCAACACACGAAAGCACCCCTCGAGGAGTTTACCGTCCCCTCGCGGAGATTCGACCACATCCACGTGGACATCGTCGGGCCCCTGCCGCCGTCGCAAGGCCACACGCACTTGCTGACCATCGTTGACCGCACCACACGCTGGCCCGAGGCAATTCCACTGACCTCTACCACCACCACCGACATCGCCAGAGCCTTCGTCAGCACCTGGGTCGCATGGTTCGGCGTCCCCTCCGACATGACGTCGGACAGAGGTCCGCAATTTACCTCTGAACTCTGGACCGCCATCGCACGCAATCTCGAGGTGACCATTCACCGCACCACAGCATACCACCCCCAAGCCAACGGACTGTGTGAGCGGTTCCACAGATCCTTGAAGGCATCTCTTCGAGCCAGCCTCCAGGACGGCGCCTGGACCGACCGACTTCCGTGGGTCCTCCTCGGCCTGCGCACCGCGGTTAAAGAAGACCTCCACGCATCGGCAGCAGAGCTCGTGTATGGTCAGCCGCTGCGCGTACCCGGCGAGTTCCTGCCCACCACCACGACACCCTGGTCAGCCGACCAGCAACGTCACGACTTCGCCTCACCGGCGCTGCAGTTCGCCCCGGTGCCCATTGCCCGACACGGCGAATCCACCTCACACGTCCCACTAAGCCTGCACCAGGCACGGTTTGTTTTTGTCCGGCACGACGCCCACCGTGGACCCCTTCAACCCCCGTATGACGGGCCCTACAAGGTGCTACAGGCTGGGGACAAATTTTTCACCCTGCAAGTGGGCAACAGGACAGAAAAAGTGTCGGTGGACCGACTCAAGCCAGCACACTCGGAGCCCGGTGAGCAGGTCCCTGTAGCTCGTCCACCTCCACGCGGCCGACCTGCCCTCAAGCCAGTTCACCCGGCTGCTCCACGCCCGGCCGTTCCACGTCCACCGGCGTCCTACAAGAGCCGCTCCGGCCGGCCCATCAGACCGCCGCACCGTCTCGTCCACACCTCCTAAGCGGATTCTGGGGGGAGCTGTGTGGCGGATCGCCACCTAAACGAGCATAATCCACTCTTCCGTCCGTGGACAAAAATCCAGCACCTTCCCTTTAAGGCACCTTACCTTCAAGGCAGGAGTGGGCGGGGCCTCAGAGTTTGCCCAGAGAATTCTGGGAGTTTTCAGTGCAGCCATTTTTGTGCCATGCAGTTGAATTAAAGTTTCTTGTTTTCCACATATGGATTCAGCCTCCATTCGTGTTTCACGGCAGCCTCAACAACATGTTCATTTTCCTCCTTATGGAATGTAGCCTAAATAAGCACTTCACTGAAACAAGGCACGAGCTTTGAACCAATAGTTGGTTTATTTACATAAAACACATGAACAAGGAGTATTTCATTTCACACAAGTCAGAAAATCTATATTACCACACAGCTTGCTGTATGAAAACATTAAAGACACAACTTGCTTTCTCTCCAAGCATGTTTCCTAAGACAAAAAACAGTTATTCCAGCTTAACCCTTCAAGGATAAACAGCTTTAGGTTATAAAATACAGTCAGGCTTTTGGTTGCTATGTGCACCAACCACACACACTGTGACAACAATGCTGCGTCTCTGTGAACTGTGCCCTTAAGCCTTTGAGATGAAGTCTCTGCCACTGACCTGTCAATCACAGAGGGCTCCACCCAACCAATGGCCCACCCCCTTCTGGGAGGGGCTCAGAAATAACTGTCAATCAAAGTTAGCACCCGAGGGTGAGGGTTGAAGAGCTACATTTTGATGTGGGAGCAGGAGGTGATGGGCGTCACAAGGGACCATCTCTCACAAAAGCATGAACTGTTGGGAGATAACTGATTAACTCTTCACTATTGCGTAAGTCTAAATAAACTTGCATCATGAGGAACACATGATGAACAAACAGGCTTACTGTCAGGTTAAGTTTGTACTGGAAAACAGGGAAAGGAGAGTTTGGAAGCTATATTTAAACTAAAGTGTTTGAGATCAGTGTGTCTAATATCTGCAGCTTTGTGAGTTAACCCCGTACATGCTGAACCTAGCAGTACAGAAATATTGGGACAGAGTTTCAACTTGCCACCTGGCATTGTGGATTGCCCACACGCCACAATAGGGAGCCAGACCGCTAATATTCTGCTAAATAGTTCAGGAGCTCTGTCAGCATTGGGGCTGTACCTAAGGTTGCTAAATCTGGTTGGACATATTCCTGGAGGTATTGTCACATGACCCGCCCACTTCCAACTGCCCTGCCATTGGTCGCCCAACATGTCCATCATCGCGACACACCACCTTCCCACGCCAGTCGGAAAGCGAACACTCTTCATTACCCGATTCTTCAATGTCAGTCCAACAGCCAATATTTTTTATAACTAATGAACAAAAGTGCTGAAAGGATTTTTTTAAGCAATATTTTAAAGTCCCTCTGATTTTATTCTCGGGTTCGCTCGCAGCAGCGTCCTGGAGATTAATGCTTCATTCCTGGAGACTCCAGGTCAATGGTGGAGGGTCGGTGAGTATAACCGTACCTGAGGACTGAAGGTCAGCTAATGTTGCCCCGATATTCAAAAGAGGAGAGCGCCATGGACTGGCAATAAGCCGATAGTTTGATACCTATATTGGAGAGGTGTTTGAGGCATTATACAGAGTGCTGCTAATGCTCATTTAAAGAGGCAGTAAGGCAGAATGGATTTAGAAACAATATGTCAAGCTTCGCTAATCTGCTGGACTTCTTTGTGGATATAATTAATAGTGGATAAGTGGTTATTCATCAATCGTAGTCTGCTAGTGGGTGGCACACACAAAGGCCATGGAAACAGAATCGTGTTCCGGTGTTGTAGCTCTATCTCCAACTCATGATGAGCAGGTCCCCACTGGGAACAGGATCACTGCATTCACCCTATAACTTACTTGGACTTCCACAGCAAAGGAGCTAAATGTGAATAATTTTTTGTGCCCTGTATTTGAAAAGAAAACACTGCCTCATAGTAGGGCCGCCAGAAGCTGAAAGGTTGAACCAGCATGAACACACACTGGCAGAAGTCCACTTCAACTGGTATTCGCAGACAAGGTCATCCCTACAGAGTCCTCTCCCATTATAGCGTCCGACTCTTCCTTAAAGGAAACCGCCTGCTGATTACCACCTACTGCCCTCTTTCAGCTGGTGAATCAGTACTCCTCCATGTTGAACAGCACTTGGAAGAAGCACTGAGGGAAGCAAGGGCACAAAATGTACTCTGGGTGGGGGACTTCAATGTCCATCACCAAGAGTGGCCCGGTAGCACCACTACTGACTGAGCTGGCCGAGTCCTGAAGGATATAGCTGCCAGACTGGGCCTGCAGCAGGTGGCGAGAGAACCAACACGAGAGAAAAACCGACTTAACCTCGTCCTTACCAATCTACCTATTGCAGATGCATCTGTCCATGTAAGTATTGGTAGGTAACCACCGCATCGTCCTTGTGGAGACGAAATCCCGTTTTCACACTGAGGACACCCTCCATCGTGTTGTGTGGCACTACCACCGTGCTAAATGGAATAGATTCAGAACAGATCTAGCAGCTCAAAACTGGGCATCCATGAGGCACTGTGGACCATCAGCAGCAGCAGAATTGTATTCCACTACAATCTGTAATCTCATGGCCCGGCATATCCCTCACTCTACCATTACCATCAAGCCAGGTGACCAACCCTGGTTCAATGAGGAGTGTAGAAGAGCATGCCAGGAGCAGCATTTTTTATACCAGACCTGGACAACATCCAGGCTTGGGCTGATCAGTGGCAAGTTGTGCCACACAAGTGTCAGGCAATGACCATCTCCAACAAGAGAGAGTTTAACCACCGCCCCTTGACATTCAATAGCATTACCATCGTTAAATCCCCACCATCAACATCTAGGGATCACCATTGACCAGAAACTTAACTGGACCATCCACATAAATACTGTGGCTATAAGAGCCAGTCAGAGGTTGGGTTTTCTGCGGCGAGTGACTCACCTCCTGACTCCCCAAAGCCTTTCTACCACCTACAAAGCACAAGTCAGGAGTGTGATGGAATACTCTCCACTTCCCTGGATGAGTGCAGCTCAAGAAGCTCGATTTATGTGCACAATTCTTTGAAGGTGGCAGAACAAGTTGAGAAGGCTGTTAAAAAAGCATATGGGATCCTTGGCTTTATTAATAGAGGAATAGAGTACATAAGCAAGGAAGTTGTGCTAAACCTTTATAAAACACTGGTTAGGCCTCAGCTGGAGTATTGTGTCCAATTCTGGGCACCACACTTTAGGAAGGATGTCAAGGCCTTGGAGAGGGTGCTGAAGAGATTTACTAGAATGGTTCCAGGGATGCGGGACTTCAGTTATGTGGATTGACTGGAGAAGCTGGAGTTGTTCTCCTTAGAGCAGAGAAAATTAAGAGGAGATTTGATATCAGTGTTCAAAATCCTGAATGATTTTGAGAGAGTTAATAAGGAAAAACTGTTTCCAGTGGCAGAAGGGCTGGTAACCAGAGGACACAGATTTAAGTTGTTTGGCGAGAAAAATTGCGATGACATAAGGACATTTTTTTTTTGCACAGCGAGTTGTTGTGATCTGGAACGCGCTGCCTGAAAGGGCGGTGGAAGATGATTCAATAGTAACTTTCAAAAGAGAATTGGATAAATACTTGAAGGGAAAAAAAACTACAGGGCTATGGGGAAAGAGCAGGGCAGTAGGATTAATTGGAGAGCTCGAACAAAGAGCCGGCACAGGCACAATGGGCCGAATGGCCTGCTTCTGTGTTGTATCATTCTATGATTCTAAGATGATTCTAACTTGCACTAAACTGTTTTAGTTATATAGTTTAACATGCTGTTTGATTGCTGCTCTGCACTGATTGGACATGTTGAGCAGTGAGTCTCCTAAACCCCTCCATCTCTTTCAACTTCACCCGTAACTGTTTCAACACCATCCGTGTACTTTTGATGTTATTTTTCTTCCTACTTGCAGCACTTGTCCATGTTAGATTGTATCTGCTGTTCATCTACCTGCATATATATCTTGCCGAGCTCATTATGTAGTTCCCAAGCTGCCTGCTCAGATTCAGCTGTCCCTCCTAGTTTGTGAGTTTGACCAGTTTGCATTGAAGTTCTGAATCCAAGACGTTAATGTAAATTAGGAACAGTAGGGGTCCCAGCAGTGACCTCTGTCATCCCACTCAGCACTTGCCCCCGCCCAACATAACTCCTCCAACAAGTACCTGTTTGTTCCTATCCTACAATTAATGTCTTACCCATTCTCAGGGTTTGCCCTGAATCCCCACTGCTTTAAGGGTCAGTGGCATCCTCTTGTGGTATTTTGACAGATTTTTTGGGAGTCGAGGTACACCATGTCATAGTTTTCCAGAGTCTATATCCTCACTGAGGTTGGTCAGGCAAGATCTTCTTCTGAAACTGTTTTAGCTGTTGCTTACTAGTTTATTCCCATACAGGTAATCCTTAAATTTACCACTTATAATCCATTATTTGACACAATATTACGGTGAGATTGGTGTGTCTGTACTTGGGTCTGTTTAGTCAACTTTTTGAGAATAGGCACCACGCTAGTCTGTTTCCAATCTAGCACCCTGGTGTTCATTGACTCCTGTCAACACCTCAACAATTGCAGCCCTCGTTTCTCCTGATACTATAAATGCCATCTGTTTTGAGGACTTATTCCTGTTTAACTTCGTGTTGTGCTAGGTCTCTGAGTTCAAAGTAGTATACGTGATTTCAGTGGTGCCCTCACCTTCACACTGGTCCCAATACTCACCAAGGGAGGAATCGCTTCAGGTACAGAGACAGTCATAAACTTTATTAAACAGTTAGGGATACAGTTGGTCATTGGAGGAAATATACGAGTGCGTTAATATACAGGAGTAACTTACGCCATTAAGTGCAATTAGCACACACTGAAACATTGCATGAGTTATTACTATTCTGAATACACATAGAATGGCTTTCTATACAGTCCAGTACTTGGAATAACTTATCCAGCAGCATTACTGGCACCATGGCAGGAAATACCTAATGCTGTGATATCATTACATTGAATACCTAGTACTGTGGTACCATTACAGGGAGTATTTAATGCTGTGGTAAAATTACAGGAATTATTTAACCCACCAGCACCATTCAAACAGGGAATATGCAACCCATAGGCATCCATTACCTGGACAATCTAACACTGTAATAACATTACGTGGACAATCTAATCCTGTAACAACATTACCTGGACAATCTAACCCTGTAACAACATTACGTGGACAATCTAACCCTGTAACAACATTACATGGACAATCTAACCCTGTAACAACATTACCTGGACAATCTAACCCTGTAACAACATTACCTGGACAATCTAATCCTGTAACAACATTACGTGGACAATCTAACCCTGTAACAACATTACCTGGACAATCTAACCCTGTAACAACATTACGTGGACAATCTAACCCTTGTAACAACATTACCTGGACAATCTAACCCTATAACATTACCTGGACAATCTAACCCTGTAACGACATTACGTGGACAATCGAACCCTGTAACACCATTACGTGGACAATCTAACCCTGTAATAACATTACGTGGACAATCTAACCCTGTAACAACATTACCTGGACAATCTAATCCTGTAACATTACCTGGACAATCTAACCCTGTAACAACATTACGTGGACAATCTAACCCTGTAACAACATTACGTGGACAATCTAACCCTATAACAACATTACCTGGACAATCTAACCCTATAACATTACCTGGACAATCTAACCCTGTAACATTACGTGGACAATCTAATCCTGTAACATTACCTGGACAATCTAACCCTGTAACAACACCTGGACAATCTAACCCTGTAACAACATTACGTGGACAATCTAACCCTATAACAACATTACGTGGACAATCTAACCCTGTAACAACATTACGTGGACAATCTAACCCTGTAACAGCATTACCTGGACAATCTAACCCTATAACAACATTACGTGGACAATCTAACCCTATAACAACATTACGTGGACAATCTAACACTGTAACACCATTACCTGGACAATCTAACCCTATATCAACATTACGTGGACAATCTAACCCTGTAACACCATTACGTGGACAATCTAACCCTGTAACAACATTACGTGGACAATCTAACCCTGTAACAACATTACGTGGACAATCTAACCCTGTAACAACATTACCTGGACAATCTAACCCTGTAACAACATTACGTGGACAATCTAACCCTGTAACAACATTACGTGGACAATCTAACCCTGTAACAACATTACCTGGACAATCTAACCCTGTAACAACATTACCTGGACAATCTAACCCTGTAACACCATTACGTGGACAATCTAACCCTGTAACACCATTACGTGGACAATCTAACCCTGTAACACCATTACGTGGACAATCTAACCCTGTAACAACATTACGTGGACAATCTAACCCTGTAACACCATTACCTGGACAATCTAACCCTGTAACACCATTACGTGGACAATCTAATCCTGTAACACCCTTACATGGACAATCTAACCCTGTAACAACATTACCTGGACAATCTAACCCTGTAACAACATTACCTGGACAATCTAACCCTGTAACAACATTACATGGAATATATAACCCATCAGCTTGGCACCATGCCATGTCACTCCCAGTCTAATAACAGCTGAGTGGTTCCCAATGGTCTTTGATCTTTGGGACTTGTGTTCAATTACAGTTTCTGCTGTATGCTGGCTGTTAGTGTCCTACATGAAATGAGTTTGAGCAGTTTTAACCCTGCTCCTGGTGGTGAATCTGGAACTATGTTGGCAATCTCACTCAGAGAGGGCAGATGATAGCTGGTGTGGGAAATGGAAAGATGTACCAGTGAGGTTGGGACTGATGCACACAGTTGGGGCAGTGTAGAGGCTGACCCCGAGGTGTTCGATGCTGACACCTGGTGCCTAAAATGGAAAATGTTCCATTGTCTGACACCCTTCACCTTGACACGCACAAAATGCACAAAAATGCCATCAAAATAAATAAACAGGCAAAAAAAGAACAAATGATACCTGTGACCAAAACAAGGGGGACCTATCATCTATACAAAGCACGGGTCATTTATCGCCTCTTCTTATCGACTAAAGCAAAGTGTACATGTTATAAATTGGTAAGTATAAATCTGAAATTATGCAGGGGAGGAGCTTTTCCTGATTCCCGGAGTTATGGCAGGAGACCGGGATTCCCTGTGGAATTTCAGGGGATATACTCAAAATGTAGGGACAGCTGAGCTGGCTCAGGAATTTCAAGAGCAGTTGAAAGAGGCAGAGCTGTCAGTGGCGCTACTCATCAAATGGTGCCTTCACCAACAATGGACTGCAAATGGAGCAATGTCTTCAGGCCCACACAACTGGAAGCAGCTCCACTAATCACACACACCTCGTGTGTTTAGCAGGCCACAGTTCTAATGAATGAGTAGACTCATTGCTAACACTGCAACATCCAGTAGTCGACCTGACACGATCATGGGACACCAAGACTGAAGGTGAAAACGTGCATATACGGGACATGGCGAGTGTGTCTCTTGCATCATCTACACAGCTAGTGTTCCCAACGTGTCTTTTGCTGTGGATGGGCATGCAATCTATTTAACACTGAGAGCTACACGAGTCACATAAAGGGGGTGATTCCATGCTCGATGGGAGTTGTAGCCCAATGCTTGACCCGCATTCCCTAGGATCGTGGGATCAAAGCATCACACTGATACTGGAACTACCTTTACACGGTGATGCCATAGAGATATACATGAGCGCTACACTGTCACCTGAAAGTGGATTTTACCCTGTGTGTACTGTACCTGAAGACATGCCAAAGGTTTTACAGTTGTGTTAAGATTTTACCTGATGGTGCAGTGTTAAGTGACAACAGCCCATGGGTTCATTAATACAAAACTCCACTAGAATATAATGACAATAATAAATGACTTGCACTACCAATCTGACCTCCAGTTTAACAAAGGCGTGAACTGTTTGACTCGACACTCTGCCCAAGGCAAGGGGCAATCAGCCCCAAGGCTTATTCAAACAAAGTGAGCAGATCCTATATAGCCAGTGTTAGGTTAATTAAATGTAAGGATAGTGATTAAGTAATAAGAATACTGCTGAGGGTCTTTGTACACTGTGTGGAGGTTTCCGTTCTTCACTGTGTTGCTCCTAGTTGGTGACAGTTGCGTTGTTTGGGGAGAGCGACTGCTTATTCATAATAACCTCCCTCAGGCCTTTGTAAAAGTGTAAATCTGCTCCGATTGACAGAAAACCCTGGGAATTACAAAGAACAATTAGTTTCCATACCAAACTTTATCAGGGTTAAAAAAAAAATTAAAAAAAAATCGAAAACCCGATCCCAACTCACCCACTTCTAGTTTTACTTGGGGCAGGTGACTAACCTGCTCTCCAGAGGTAGGTCTGTAACTTAAATATTATAATGAGTCTGCATGCCTCACATTTTAGCTCCACTTTAAATTTAACACTGGCCGGCCGGGTTTCCCTGGCCTCGGGAACACGGCAGCTGAAGGGAGGCGTGAACCGTCGGATGGAAGAGGTTCCAGCACTGCTTGTGGGCCAGGAGGAGCAGGAGTGCTTCCGACGGCCCCCCAAGCTTACCCGTGAACCAACCCCCAATCCAACCCCTGTCCGCCCCCCCGATGTCCGCCCCTCCCCCCCGATGTCCGCCCCCCTCCCGATCATGTCCTGCCGTAAAACATAGCAGGATCTCCGGGAAACTCATAGTTCCGGGTTTCCCGGCCAATAAATCTCCCCGCTCTCACCCTTCTTGCCTCGAGGGGCCAGTGTGATATTGGAATAGAAAACAATTGTTTGCCTAAGCATGGTTTGACTACAAATCAAACTTGATTCTTCAGGTGGTAATGTTGGGGAGAGAGACTAACAGACTGTATGCACCTAACTCAAAAGGAGAGGGTGCAAGAATAAATCCTTCAGGCAAATCTCCTGACGCTGAGAGTCCAGGATATCCCGCTTTTTGGCCACGAGAGATGATTCCTGGAATCTCACCCTTCCTTCCGTTTTACAATCAGAATAAGAGTTACTTGTGAGGGTCACAGTGAGCTAGAGGCACAAACCTACAGCATTACTATGTAAAGAATAGGTGTAGCACTTGTGTCCGTTATCACAAGAGAGGGGCGGTACATTTGCACACCGGCGTGGTCTTTAGCAAAGCCTTTAACATAGCAGGTACACTGTATAGGATTGGTGTACTTTATAGTAATGTGTATGGGAAATTGTGATCACATGTGTGAAGTACATCACATAACGTATGGTAACAAGTATGATGTACTACATGGGATGTATTGTGCGGTGCTGTATACACTGTAATCCATGAATATGTTGTTTGGGACTAAGGTGACAGAATTGTTCAACTGTTCCACATCAGACTTTACCAAACCTGGTAGACAGATTAGTGTAAATAGTTAGCACACAGGAGACGTCAGTGTGTTAGTAGATTACCCACCATGTGGTTTTTCATAGTCTCATTGATGAGGTCAATTCCTTCCGGGAGAGGAATCTGCACTCCTTCCAGATTTCGCTCTGAGCAGAGAAAGAACAAAAACAGCTGGACAGTAAACATCTGTGTTGGAGGGTGAGCTCGCACTTTAGCACCATTTAGAGTCATAGAGTCATAGAGTTATACAGCACAGAAAGAGGCCCTTCGGCCCATCGTGTCCGCGCCGGCCATAAGCCCTGTCTATTTTAATCCCATTTTCCAGCACTTGGTCCGTAGCCTTGTATGCTATGGCATTTCAAGTGCTCATCTAAATGCTTCTTGAATGTTGTGAGGGTTCCTGCCTCTACCACCCTTTCAGGCAGTGAGTTCCAGATTCCAACCACCCTCTGGGTGAAAAAGTTTTTCCTCAAATCCCCTCTAAACCGATGGCGTGGGGTTGAAGGTGCTGCCTGGTGAGGTACTGAACCACACAGAGTTTACCCTTCCAGCCTGCACTCAGCATTAGTTGATGTCAATCAAGGTTACAATGGGCGCACTACAAACTGCCTCAGCTTCCCGAGGATAGGGAATGGAGAAAACAGGCAGGGATTTTCTGCTCCGATTACTATCCATTGATCGCCTGGAACGTGTGTACACACACGTGAATGTTGGATGAGGACAAGGTCGGACGCGGTTGTGATGGCCCACTGTCTAGGCACATATTAACAATGCCCACTTGGTCAAGGTACTGGAGCACTACCTTCTCCTGGGGAACTGGACTGGGCCACCGCTAGTTGAGGAAAAAGACAAAAATTGGACCAATAAAGATCCAGAGCGTGTTTCACAATGTCAGACTGCAGTGATGGGCTCTGTCTGTTTATCCACCTTCACTGGCAGCTCCATGGCATTTCAGCCACCTCAAGGTTCTGCTCTGGGGTTTGAGTGCTGGGGGCACCAGAAGTGCAAGTGACAATGAATGATACTGAAACAGATACACAGCAACACTGTCCGTGCAGGTCCACAACCAGCACCTCTTCCTCACAGCCTGGCATTGCACACTTTATTTTCTTGTCCGACTGATAGAGGCAACAGGTGTGTAAGAGTCCAACAAACTGCTTTAACCGAATACATTTTTTCAACAGATAAATACAGCAGCCATGAATAATCTACAACACAGTGAGTGTGTAAATACAGCACCCGTCACTGATAATCTACACGACGGTGAGTGTGTAAATACAGCACCCACTGATAATCTACACGACGGTGAGTGTGTAAATACAGCACCCACTGATAATCTACACGACGGTGAGTGTGTAAATACAGCACCCACTGATAATCTACACGACGGTGAGTGTGTAAATACAGCACCCACTGATAATCTACACGACGGTGAGTGTGTAAATACAGCACCCGTCACTGATAATCTACACGACGGTGAGTGTGTAAATACAGCACCCGTCACTGATAATCTACACGACGGTGAGTGTGTAAATACAGCACCTGTCACTGATAATCTACACGACGGTGAGTGTGTAAATACAGCACCCACTGATAATCTACACGACGGTGAGTGTGTAAATACAGCACCCACTGATAATCTACACGACGGTGAGTGTGTAAATACAGCACCTAACAGGTGAGTGTGAGTGCAACACTTACCGTTGATAATTGGCATGATGGTGAGTTGCAGAAGGGCCTTCATTGGAGTTTGGACTGGAATGAGCTGAAAGAATACAGGGAGCTGTCAGTACTGCAGCCTGGCACAACATCAAACCATTCATAGTCACAGTAATCCATTGCTCCCATTTACTGCAGTGTCTTCTGATGTCGAGGGTATCAGTTGTCAAGGTTATCAATGACTTTTCAGCAGCAACTAAGCAAAGGTCAGAGCAATGACCCCACCCTTGCCCTGTCACTGTCACTGTCCTGTCCCGGTCTGGTTCAGAATTGAGAGAAGGGTAACGCTAGAATGGGAGATGCAGAGATTGGCAGAGCCCCGCTCCTCTCTACCCTGAGTCTCACCTCAACGGCTTCTCCCTCCTTCCGCAAACACATGATCCACAAAACATCGGGTATAAGAAATGAAGAAACAATGGCACAGGTTGGAGGGACAGTCAAACAGGAAATGGTCACATGCTCCAGCTGAAAGTCTCTTACCGGCCTGGACTTTCCCTGGTCTATAACTCGCCATAAACCTTCACTGGGGAAAGGAGAATGATCGAGCTGAACAGTGCAGTGTTACTCATGCTATGTTCTGTATCTAGAGCCTGACAATTGGCCTCTTCTGGTATTCTCTAATGGAAGTGAAAGATGTTATACAGATTACTTCCCATTATATTTTACTCCTGTGGGTATAAGTACACAGCTGTAGTGGGCAGAATGAGTATGGGATAAATATTCCACCATATGGGTGGTAATCTAACAGGGTGGACTGTCGGTCTGTTATTTCCATCAATTTCAATGGATTGATAGTTGAGTGGGTTCTGTAATGGGCGGGTGATTCCACCAGATTACTGCCCGTGTGGTGACGGTAAAGAGTCCTCCCTATATTTAGCGTGTCTACTTACCGCCAGTGACTCTAGAGTAGACTTTGATGAGTACATCCTGAATCTATTGGGAAAGAAAATCATAAAAGCATTCCATTAAATAAGTCTGTGTCACACAATACACTTAGAGGCTCCTGTCTCAGTCCCTGCCCCTAACTCCGCTGCCTCGGGAATGACCAAGCTCCAACCCACTCTTGATATATGAGACTCCCAGCTGTAGAAATTAGTCTCAGGCAGTGGGGAAAAGCGGGCGGTATCGGCTCGCTGCCCGTGATACGCAGCCCCTGATGTTCAGTTTCATTGCAGTCAATGGATCTGAATATCAGGCGTTGCGTGTAACAGGTGCTGCGTGTATCAGACGCTGCGTGTAACGGGCGCTGCGTGTATCGGGCGCTGCGTGTATCGGGCGCTGCGTGTATCGGGCGCGGCGTGTAACGGGCGCTGCGTGTAACGGGCGCTGCGTGTAACGGGCGCTGCGTGTAACGGGCGCGGCGTGTAACGGGCGCGGCGTGTAACGGGCGCTGCGTGTAACGGGTGCTGCGTGTAACGGGCGCTGCGTGTAACGGGCGCTGCGTGTAACGGGCGCTGCGTGTAACGGGCGCTGCGTGTAACGGGCGCTGCGTGTATCGGGCGCTGCGTGTAACGGGCGCTGCGTGTAACGGGCGCTGCGTGTATCAGACGCTGCGTGCAACGGACGCTGTGTGTAACGGGTGCTGTGTGTAACGGGCGCTGTGTGTAACGGACGCTGTGTGTAACAGACGCTGCGTGTAACGGACGCTGTGTGTAACGGGCGCTGCGTGTAACGGGCGCTGCGTGTAACAGGCGCTGCGTGTAACGGACGCTGCGTGTAACAGACGCTGCGTGTAACGGGCGCTGCGTGTAACAGACGCTGTGTGTAACGGGTGCTGTGTGTAACGGGTGCTGTGTGTAACGGGTGCTGCGTGTAACAGACGCTGTGTGTAACGGGCGCTGTGTGTAACGGGCGCTGTGTGTAACGGGCGCTGCGTGTAACGGGCGCTGCGTGTAACGGGCGCTGCGTGTAACGGGCGCTGCGTGTAACGGGCGCTGCGTGTAACGGGCGCTGTGTGTAACGGACGCTGCGTGTAACGGGCGCTGCGTGTAACGGACGCTGCGTGTATCAGACGCTGCGTGTATCAGACGCTGCGTGTTTCAGACGCTGCGTGTTTCAGACGCTGCGTGTAACGGACGCTGCGTGTAACGGGCGCTGCGTGTAACGGGCGCTGCGTGTAACGGGCGCTGCGTGTAACGGGCGCTGCGTGTAACGGGCGCTGCGTGTAACGGGCGCTGCGTGTAACAGACGCTGCGTGTATCGGACGCTGCGTGTAACGGACGCTGCGTGTAACGGGCGCTGCGTGTAACAGACGCTGCGTGTATCAGACGCTGCGTGTATCAGACGCTGCGTGTAACGGGCGCTGCGTGTAACGGGCGCTGCGTGTAACGGGCGCTGCGTGTAACGGGCGCTGCGTGTTTCAGACGCTGCGTGTTTCAGACGCTGCGTGTTTCAGACGCTGCGTGTTTCAGACGCTGCGTGTAACAGACGCTGTGTGTAACGGGCGCTGCGTGTAACAGACGCTGCGTGTAACGGGCGCTGCGTGTAACGGGCGCTGTGTGTAACAGACGCTGCGTGTATCAGACGCTGCGTGTAACGGACGCTGCGTGTAACGGGTGCTGTGTGTAACGGGCGCTGCGTGTAACGGGCGCTGCGTGTATCAGACGCTGCGTGTATCAGACGCTGCGTGTATCAGACGCTGCGTGTATCAGACGCTGCGTGTATCAGACGCTGCGTGTATCAGACGCTGCGTGTAACGGGCGCTGCGTGTAACGGACGCTGCGTGTAACGGGCGCTGCGTGTAACGGGCGCTGCGTGTAACGGGCGCTGCGTGTAACGGACGCTGCGTGTATCGGACGCTGCGTGTAACAGACGCTGTGTGTAACAGACGCTGCGTGTAACAGACGCTGCGTGTAACGGGCGCTGCGTGTAACGGACGCTGCGTGTATCAGACGCTGCGTGTAACAGACGCTGCGTGTAACGGGCGCTGCGTGTAACGGGCGCTGCGTGTAACGGGCGCTGCGTGTAACGGGCGCTGCGTGTATCAGACGCTGCGTGTAACAGACGCTGCGTGTAACGGGCGCTGCGTGTAACGGGCGCTGTGTGTAACGGGCGCTGCGTGTAACGGACGCTGCGTGTATCAGACGCTGCGTGTAACGGACGCTGCGTGTAACGGGCGCTGCGTGTAACAGACGCTGTGTGTAACGGACGCTGCGTGTAACGGGCGCTGCGTGTAACGGGCGCTGCGTGTAACAGACGGCCGATTCGAGACCGCCCGTTTAGCGTCAACTCCCGAGACGAATTTCTACCCCCAGACTATGAACTGTAATTCCCATGTTCTCACATAATAAACACGCTCATCCAGATATTTAAACATCTCCTAATGCCATAAGAAGGAAAAGGTCACATGAGGGTTCTAAGTGAAATGAGTTCAGGCTCAGAGTCTCAGTCTAGGTCCTAGAGGGGATGGACCGACAGCCCAAATCCAGCAGTGACAGACATTCTCACTCAGAGCCCACCCGATACTTAGAGAGAAATGGAAAACATGCAAAAATAACTTCTGGCAACAGGGAAAGGTCATTTGGCCCAATAATCCCATCCCAACTCACATACCCACCTCCTCCCCATATCACTCAATCCCTTCTCTCTCCAGCAGTACATGTCATTGTCCCTTGACCCAAGTACTGCCTGCTACAATGACCTTCCCTGGTTATTGACCCCACTATTCTATACTGTACCCGGCGAGTGCTCCCACAATTCTACACTGCACCGTGAGTGCTCCCACTATTCTATACTGCACCCTGCGAGTGCTCCCACAATTCTATACTGCACCCTGCGAGTGCTCCCACAATTCTATACTGTACCCGGCGAGTGCTCCCACAATTCTATACTGTACCCGGCGAGTGCTCCCACAATTCTATACTGCACCCTGCGAGTGCTCCCACAATTCTATACTGCACCCTGCGAGTGCTCCCACTATTCTATACTGCACCCTGCGAGTGCTCCAACAATTCTACACTGCACCCTGCGAGTGCTCCCACTATTCTACACTGACCTGCGAGTGCTCCCACTATTCTATACTGCACCCGGTGAGTGCTCCCACTATTCTATACTGCACCCTGCGAGTGCTCCCACTATTCTATACTGCACCCTGCGAGTGCTCCCACTATTCTATACTGCACCCGGTGAGTGCTCCCACTATTCTATACTGCACCCGGCGAGTGCTCCCACAATTCTATACTGCACCCTGCGAGTGCTCCCACAATTCTATACTGTACCCTGCGAGTGCTCCAACAATTCTACACTGCACCCTGCGAGTGCTCCCACAATTCTATACTGCACCCTGCGAGTGCTCCCACAATTCTATACTGTACCCGGCGAGTGCTCCCACAATTCTATACTGCACCCTGCGAGTGCTCCCACAATTCTATACTGCACCCTGCGAGTGCTCCCACAATTCTATACTGTACCCGGCGAGTGCTCCCACAATTCTATACTGCACCCGGTGAGTGCTCCCATTATTGTATATCAAATGTAATATATCCAAGTTTGCTGATGATACAAAGCTAGGTGAGAATGTCAGTTGTGAGGAGGATGCAAAGAGGCTTCAAGGGGATATAAACAAGTTAAGTGAGTGGGCAAGAACATGGCAAATGGAATATAATGTGGAGAAATGTGAAGTTATCCACTTTGGTAGGGAAAAATAGAAAAGCAGAGTATTTTTTAAAATGGCGAGAGATTGGGAAATGTTGGTGTTCAGAGGGACCTGGGTGTCCTTGTACACGAATCACTGAAAGTTAACATGCAGGTACAGCAAACAATTAGGAAAGCAAATGGTATATTGGCCTTTATTACAAGAGGATTTGAGTTTAAGCGTAAAGATGTCTTACTGCAATTATATAGGGCCCTGGTGAGACCACACCTGGAGTATTGTATACAGTTTTGGTCTCCTTACCTAAGGAAGGATATACTTGCCATAGAGGGAGTGCAGTGAAGGTTCACCAGACTGATTCCTGGGATGGGGGGTTTGTCCTATGAGGAGAGATTGAGTAGACTAGGCCTATATTCTCTAGAGTTTAGAAGAATGAGAGATGATCTCATTGAAACATAGAAAATTCTTACAGGGCTTGACAGGGTAGATGCAGGGAGGATGTTTCCCCTGGCTGGGGAGTCTAGACCCAGGGGTCACAGTCTCAGAATAAGGGGTCGGCCATTTAGGACTGAGATGAGGAGAAATTTCTTCACTCAGAGGGTGGTGAATCTTCAGAATTCTCTACCCCAGAGGGCTGTGGAGGCTCAGTCGTTGAGTATATTCAAGACAGAGATCGATAGATTTTTGGAATTTAAGCAAATCAAGGAATATGGGGATAGTGCAGGAAAGTGGAAATGAGGTCGAAGATCAGCCATGATCTTATTGAATGGTGAAGTAGGCTCGAGGGGCCAAATGGCCGACTCCTGCTCCTAATGTTCTTAATTCTATACTGCACCCTATGAATGTTGCTGAATTGCTGCCCTCAATTCAATTGCACAGTTTCTCTTATTAATCCGACCTTCCTTGTTCATTGAACCCATCATCACTGAACGATTTGCCTGAATCAGATTTGAGAATTCCCTTCATATTCTTAATACTTGAAGCGCCTCAAAATACAAACCCAACATTTTAGATGTTAAGGGTCTCACAATCCCATTAAACCGATCGGAGTGGAAATTGGTCACGGCCCACTTTCGGGTATATTACCAATGGGGCACAGACTGCGCACGCCCGAACTGGGAGGCCTGAGCCTCACCCTAGATTGGGTCTTGGGCCTCATTTGAATACTTTGGGCGAGTTGCCCGTGCCTGTCTTGACTCCAGAGGCTGATCGTCGATTTCCAAGGAATCAACTTCTGGCCGCCTCCCTGGCTGGCCGTGGGCCTCATGTAAGGGAGCTTTACTCTACATCCCTCACTCAAATAGCGGTCAAAGTTCACTGCCATTGCCTGGTGTTAACGGGACAGTAACGGCCTCAGAATGGAGTGGGTGGTCTTCCCGCCCCGTTAACACCAGCGATTGGGCTGGCTCCATTTAGAAAGGGGCGTCCCGACTGGGGTACAAAGCAACGTCTGTTTCAGGCGATAGGCCCCTTTTAATATGGATCACCACTTTAGGTTGGAGCTGGTAGACACTGCGCCAAGCTCACGCTGACCAGTTCCACGGGGCCATGGAACCGAAGAGCCCCGCCAAAGGTCAGTGTCGAATTATTTTTGTGGGCCCCAGAGGAGCAAGAGTGCATTTCAGGGCTGACAAAAATAATCCGAGTCGTGACCTCCTCCCCGTTACCTATCTTGTTGGCGGCAGCTCCAGCCCGATCCTGAGGCTTCAATCCAGCGAGTTGCACTGAGTCACCTGTTTGGCCCCCTGTAGCTCACCAGCCAGGTTTAGATCAAAATCGCAGGGTCCTCTTCGCCCCAGGAATGGGCAATCGACCAGCGCACTCTGCCGGCTGCACTCCCAAGGTCAAAATCGACCCCACAGAGTGGGACCCAGTGAAAACGCAGTTACATAACCTCGGATCCTATAATGTCTCACTTATATACTGCAAAGGGCAAGAATTGCTTGCTCACATAATACAGGAGCCAATCATCCTACCTTTTGAGGTCCAGTTTGATTGCGAGGTTCTTCCCTTTCAGAGCCACCTTTGCATTCAGCCTCGACTCCTGCAATAAGAAATTCAAATGACACACGGTCTCCCAAGGTGTTTTTAAAAAAAAATTCATTCATGGGATGTGGACGTCACTGGCAAGACCAGCATTTATTGCCCATCCCTAGTTGCCCTTGAGAAGGTGGTGGTGAGCCGCCTTGAACTGCTGCAGTCCGTGTGGTGAAGGTTCTCCCACAGTGTTGTTAGATAGGCTGCCAGGATTTGACACAGTGATGATGAAGGATCGGTGATATATTTCCAAGTCAGGATGTTGCGTGACTTGGAGAGGAACTTGGAGGTGGTGCTGTTCCCATGCGCTTGTTGTCCTTGTCTTTCTAGGTGGTAGAGGTCGCGGGTTTGGGAGGGTTCGCTCAGAGAGTGGGATGATGCGATGTTTTATAATGACAGGAGCATCATAACATGGTTTATAGAATATACAGAGCATTGTACCAAGTGACACATAGTGGGCTAGAAACCACAGTGTGATGTTAGTGAGCAAATTATTAATGTGTTCATATTCTATTCCTCTGCACACTGTTCTAATACCTGCATTGTACGTGGCTTAGCACACAGGAGAAATGGGATATAAAGGTGCTGTGTTCATCGACTAATATCACCTACAATCATTTCTAGTGTAGTGTGTTAAAATATACCCAATATCCTCCAGCCATTTCTAGTATAGTGTGTTATTATACACTGATGTCCAAAGTCCAGAAATACCGCAACCTGGGCTCGGGCGTTTCCGGACTTCGGACATCAGAAACACGTTCCGAGTCCGGAAATGCCTGGGCCGCTCCGCGTAGAGCTGACACGTTTCTCCGCCCCTCCCCTTCTGTTAAAGGGGAGGGACGTTGCGAGCTCTGCAGAGCATCCGATGGCCCACTCTAGGCCACCAGGGCGGCGTGGTGCCGTGGCCGCAGCCTGGCGGAAACACTTAGTGGAGCTGTGCAGATTAAGGAGGATAAAACACAACACTAAAGTTTTATTGCATCACTCGCATTTTTCATAGGATTTTTTAAAAAAAACCAACAAAAGTTAATGGCTTTGTGAAGTACAGGTTGAGCGTCCAAAATCTGGAGTTCCGGATTCCGGACCATTTTACGGATTCCGGACGACCCTGCCACCAATCGTCCCGGAGTCCGGATTCTGGATCTCCGGATTTTGGACGCTCAACCTGTTGTGTGTTATTATACACTAGCACTGCTTGCAGGTTGTCTGGCATCTGGAGCACGGTTGTGATGTTTAGCTGCGAAAATGGAGCTGTGTTTAACCGGGCCAGTCACTTTAAGTCCACTGATGGAGTGCAGAAGTGGTCAATTAGAGGCTAACTTTATGAAAGGTTTCTGTAGATTGGCAGGACTGCGCTCAGGAGGGATATTAAGGTCAGAAAAAAATAGGAAAAGACTGGCATTTTTAAATACATTGGCACTTTATTGTGTGATGTTTGATGTGAATGAGATGAGCTCGGTATAGACTTTGATATGTGTGTGTTATGCAACAACACATGGTGTATGGTATTAAATGAGAGCATTTATTTTTTATTTGTTCATGGGACGTGGGCGTCGCTGGCAAGGCCAGCATTTATTGCCCATCCCCAGTTGCCCTTGAGAAGGTGGTGGTGAGCCGCCTTCTTGAACCGCTGCAGTCCGTGTGGTGAAGGTACTCCCACAGTGCTGTTAGGGAGGGAGTTCCAGGATTTTGACCCAGCGACGATGAAGGATCGCCGATATACTTCTAAGGCAGGATGGTGTGTGACTTGGAGGGGAACTTGGAGGTGGTGGTGTTCCCATGCGCCTGCTGCCCTTGTCCTTCTAGGTGGAAGAGGTTGTGGGTTTGGGAGGTGCTGTCGAAGAAGCCTTGGCGAGTTGCTGCAGTGCATCTTGTAGATGGTACACACTGCAGCCATGGTACGCCGGTGGTGGAGGGAGTGAATGTTTAAGGTGGTGGATGGGGTGTCAATCAAGCGGGCTGCTTTGTCCTGGATGGTGTCGAGCTTCTTGAGTGTTGTTGGAGCTGCACTCATCCAGGCAAGTGGAGAGTATTCCATCACACTCCTGACTTGTGCCTTGTAGATGGTGGAAAGGCTTTGGGGAGTCAGGAGGTAAGACACTCGCCGCAGAATATCTGGTGGAGGATTCGGCGATGGTAATAGGAAAAGACTGGCTTTTTTAAATACATTGGCACTTTATTGTGTGATGTTTGATGTGAATGAAATGAGTGCCTTGTAGATGGCGGAGAGGCATGATAGCACGATAACTGGCAATGCACAGTCCATCACTGTGTAATATTAGTGGAAGTCCTGTGCTATTGCTCATGGTAAATCAGAGCATAGGGACCATTTCTTACATCTCTGGGCCACCATCATGTTGCTGCTTCTATCTGTCTCTCGCTCTTACCCTGTTTGCTTGTTTCCTTTCAGGTGGGAGGCATTGGATGGCGTGGTGTATCTGGGCAGGATTTGGATGGGAAGGGATTGAACCAGGGTTCCAGTGATATTTGGGCTGTGGGTGAGGAAGGGGGAAGGGATGTCACAGGGCACACTTTACAACACTGCACTGTTGCTGATATTGCCTCCTAGCCCTTCAATTCCTGTATGCCAGCATGCTCCTTGAACCGTTGCTGTGGCCCCTCCTCTTCACCCCTTCACTCCCTATCCCCAAACCCCCAACTCCTGCCTCCATCAGGATTTCCCCCAATCCCTTGCTTTTATCCCAGCTCTCCATTCAATGCTTCCCCTACACATGCCCGTTTACACCGCACCCTCAGGTTTGGGTTTGTCGGAGGGGGATATACTCAATTCTTTATCCTATCTTGTTATTGCCCTGGATAGGCAGCAAGGTGGCAGACAATATATAGTGGGTCAGAGGAGATCAGATTCGGCCAGCGAGTCTGCGAACTGGTACAACGCAAGAGAAATTGGGGCTTTGGGATGGTGGCCAGGAGGGACCCTGGAGTAAGGGTGGGATTTGAGAGCCGTGTGACTGTAGGAACACCTTGTATAGAGTAAGAATGAAATTGCTTACCATGGTTATACTGGACAGCATGACTGGTTTGGAGTTAGGTGGTAGGAGGATGACGTTCATGAGGGAGCTGACACCGATGGTGATCCCTGATGGTTTGATGGTGCACCGAGGAGCAGATGTCACTTTCAACTCCAACAGCAGGGGAGCTTCCTTCGCGGATGATGTTGGGGTCTTGGTGGAGTGAATGGGGAAAAAGACAGTTAAAAGTTCCGAACACATTCCATGTAATATATAGTGCACTAAAATTCCCGTATGTTTTGATTGACACCCTCATTATAATGTAGGCGAGCTGGATCTTTATTCCAATTTACATTGACAAAGAACAGCTATTATACATGAAGTATCGCAAGAACAAGCATCGAAGGGAACGGTAGCGTAGTGATAATGTCACTGGGCTAGTAATCCAGAGGCCTGGACTAATGATCCAGAGACGTGAGTTCAAATCCCACCATGGCAGCTGGGGAATTTAAATTCAATTAAATAAATCTGGAATAAAAAGCAGTAATGGTGACCATGAAGCTATCAGATTGTTGTAAAAAACCATCTGGTTCACTAATGCCCCTTTAGGAAGGAAATCTTTATCTGGTCGGGCCTATATGTGACTCCAGACCCACAGCAATGTGGTTGACTCTTACTGCCCTCTGAAAAGCCAATCAATTTTTAAAAAACTGCTATGAAACACAATAATAAGGACAGACCACCTCAGCAATGGCACACTGACCCTGCAAACCCTCACCAACATTGGGAAAGCTGTCCCACAGACTAGTCAAGCAACAGCCTGACATAATCATACCTTTCATACCTGTCCCCATCACCTCCTCAGATAATGAAGCAGTCCATGCCCGCATGCAACAAGACCTGTAACATTCGCGCTGCACAAGTGCCAGGCAATGACTATCTCCAACAAGTGAGAGTCTAACCACCTCCCCTTGACATTCAATGGTATTACCATCGCCGAATCCCCCACCATCAACATCCTGGGGTGGGGGGGGTCACCATTGACCAGAAACTTTCAAGGCACAAGTCAGGAGTGTGATGGAATACTCTCCACTTGCCTGGATGAGTGCAGCTCCAACAACACTCAAGAAGCTCAACACCATCCAGGACAAAGCAGCCCGCTTGATTGGCACTCCCTCCACCACCGGCGCACCGTGGCTGCAGTGTGTACCATCTACAAGATGGACTGCAGCAACTCGCCAAGGTTTCTTCGGCAGCACCTCCCAAACCCACAACCTAGAGTCATAATGGCACAGAAGGATGCCATTTGGCCCATCGAATCCGTGCTGGTTCTCTGTAGAGCAATCCTGTCAGTCCCATTCCCCGCTCTATCCCCATAGCCCTGCAAGTTTATTACCCTCAAGTGCTTATCCAGTCTCCCCTTGAAAACATTGAGTTCCACCACTTCCATCGGCAGCGAATTCCAGGTCATAGAATCATAGAAAGTTACAGCACGGAAGGAGGCCATTTCGGCCCATCATCACAGCCCCAGGGCATCACTGCAGGAGTTCCTCAGGGCAGTGTCCTAGACCCAGCCATCTTCAGCTGCTTCATCAATGACCTTCCCTCCATCATAAGGTCAGAAATGGGGATGTTCACTGATGATGGCACAGTGTTCAGTTCCATTCGCAACTCCTCAGATAATGAAGCAGTCCATACCCGAATGCAGCAAGGCCTGGACGACATTCAGGCTTGGGCTGATAAGCGGCAAGTAACATTCGCGCCACACAAGTGCCAGGCACTGACTATCTCCACAAGCGAGAGTCTAACCACCGCCCCTCGACATTACCATCACTGAATCCCCACCATCAACATCCTGGGGGTCACCAATGACCAGAAACTTAACTGGACCAGAGACATAAATACTGTGGCTACAAGAGGCTGAGTATTCTGAGGCAAGTCTCTGACCTCCTGACTCCCCAAAGCCTTTCCACCATCTACAAGGCACAAGTCAGGAGTGTGATGGAATACTCTCCACTTTGGATGAGTGCAGCTCCAACAACACTCAAGAAGCTCAACACCATCCAGGACAAAGCAGCCCGCGACCTCTACCATCTAGAAGGACAAGGGCAGCAGGCACATGGAAACACCATGACCTGCAAGTTCCCCTCTGAGTTACACACCATCCTAACTTGGAAGTATATCGCCGATCCTTCATCATCGCTGGGTCAAAATCCTGGAACTCCCTCCCTAACAGCACTGTGGGAGTACCATCACCACACGGACTGCAGCGGTTCAAGAAGGCGGCTCACCACCACCTTCTCAAGGGCAATAAATACTGGCTTTGGCAGCGACGCCCACATCCCAGGAATGAATTTTTAAAAACCCACTAGCGTATGGCACGGGGGGTAATCCAGAGATTACCACCTTTGAGGTCCTGCTGTTTAGTGACCTCCCTAGCTCCTGAAACTCTGTCTGTAGGACCTCAACCCTTTTCTTTCCTAGGTCATTGGTTCCAACATAGGACAAAACAGTGGGTATGAAAGAATGAGATGAAAGAGTAGGGGTGAATGGGGAAGATCAAAGAGTGAGGTCAAAGGGTAGGGCTGAAAGGGGAGGTGAAAGTGTGAGATGAAAGATTGCGGTCCATTGGTGTACAAATCTGGCCAGAATCATCTCACTCTCCCTTCCTCAGTGTCGCCAGCTCTAAAACAGCTACAGTTACTTATCTCAATTGGTTCTGGTGTGGGCACTTTCTCGACAAAGACCGTTGGGATCACGCTATTAGTGAAAACAGGGCACTGAGCGTCTGTCAACATCCTAGTGCCAGTCCTGGGCACTCATGCCACCAATGCCCTGGCCCTCTACCGCATGGCAGAAATCGGGATTTCATATCAGATTTCACTTTGTGCTGTCTGAGTGTTTAAGGGAGTAGTGATTTTACACCCTCTCCCAGCTCCCTGGGACCTGCCGCCTGAACAACATTATAAATGGGACAGTCGGGGGCACAGAGAGAGGAGCAAAACAGTCCCCGTCACTATAAACAGCAGTCAGGAGGGGGAGAGAGAGACAGAGACAGAGAGAGAGAGACAGAGACAGAGAGAGAGAGAGAGGGGGACAGAGAGAGAGAGAGAGAGAGAGAGGGGGACAGAGAGAGAGGGGGACGGAGAGAGAGAGAG